>CM055103.1:56357077-56768884 GCA_029204225.1 Diphasiastrum complanatum
GCATTCAACAAACTCAATTAGTGCGCGGAATTGAAATGAATGGGAGAATCAGACACACAAATAACAGCAGACACATTTGCGTTCAAGATCATACATCATAAATTGACATGTGCATGATGGCTACAAGATCATCTATTGATTTTCTCTGATTCTTCAAGCACTACACGCAGATCCACACAGTGCGTTGACATGAGAGAAATACAGTTCTCTCACGAGTGGATGTCTCACTTACTAGCGGACCTATGGATCTCTGTGGATCCTGATCACATAAATTTTTCTCGCACGCAGGCGGACATCTTGTTTGTATTTCGTCTTGATTGCTTACTAGCATCAGACTACTACTCTGTATATGTGTCAAGTATCATCCAACAAGTATATAGTTGTTCTATGTAACTTTAAGATTAGAGTGATTAAGCATCTACAACTAATCAGAAAATTACAACAGTGGCAGATTAGCCACGACCTAGAGTGTATCTGCTGACATCATGCCATTAGAGCAGATATCTATACTTCTGGATACTTGCATGATCTTTGCTGGTACACTTTGGAGCGTGAGGGCAGAGAAAGTTTATGCGACGTTTTTCGTGTCACGTCGTTGGTTTCCTTTCTGTCGTTTGACTTTATCGTGTTGGACCGCAAAAGATTCTTGTTTGTGAATCTTTCATGTTTGTGTCTTTTTGTCATGTGTTCGCAAAACTTTCGTGCTTCGTGTCTCTTGAATTTCGTGTTCGCGACCATCTTTGTCAGGCAGAGGGTTGAAAGCTAGCAAAGCTTTGATCTAAAATAAATCCTAGTATGTTCTCCAAGGATGTAGCTATGGCAGACATGGAGATCGACTTTGCCAAAAGGATAGAGAAGCTGAGAGCCAAGGATTACTAGCATTTCCATAGCTATACAAACACTTATCAACGTCCAACCTTTCCAATCTGTGCTGCCAAACCATCGCTCTGAAGTCTCCCACACACATCCTTACCGAGCTCATCACTTTGGTCTCCACTGATGTACGACTTCAATTTTGACTGAGGCTTCACGCTCCTTACCTAGCCGACCTCCACAACTCTTGTCTGGACCGGACCGGACCGAACCTTGTTTCATTCACCTATTGAAACTACACAGCAACTCTCGACCGAATTACTACTCAAAATATCCTGCCAAATCTTGAGTGAAACCTCAACTGATTCTCATCGATCAGATCTCACCTGAGCCTTTTAGTTGACATCTCGACCACAAACCTTCTGTTGCATATCAACCGGTGCCTTTCAGTTACATTTTAACCAGAGATGTTATGTCAATTCTCAACTGGAGGCATCTTGTAAGATCTCAACCGAACGCCTTCTATCAAGTCTCGACTGAAGCATCTTGTTAAATCATGACTAGAGCTTCTTGTCAAATCTTGACTAGAGCTTTCTCTCAGATCTTGACTGAAGCATTCTCTCAGATCTTGACCGAAACTTCCTATCAGATCTCGATCGAAGCTTCATGTCAGATCTCAACCGGAGCTTCCTCTCAGATCTCAACCGGAGCTTTCTCTCAGATCTCGATCAGAGCTTTCTCTCAGATCTCGACCGGAGACTTTCTCTCGGATCTCAACTAAAGCCTTCTATCAGGTCTCGACCGGTGCCTTCTGTCTTGATCTCGACCGAACACTTTCTGTTACATCTCGACCAAAGCACTCTGTCTGATCTCGACTGGAGCCATTCACTCAGATCTCAACCGGATTGTTCTATCAACTTTCAACCGACCTTTCTATCAATTCTCAACCGAGGATTTCCTATCAACTCTCAACCAAGAGCTTCGACTGCCAACCTGAACCAGGTCAACTTCAAGACAAAGTCAACTTTATTATTTGACTAGGTCTCAATATTTGCCAAATACCACAGTCCTTTCCAAATTTATTGCAAAACCCTAACACCAAAAAAACAAAAAAATTGTGCCATTTGGACACTACCACATTATTCGTCTCTGACTAATATTTAAAAAAAGAAAACAAACAAACAACAGTCAAGTTATCAAAGAGTCCAAGAGGCCTACTTACCCAATTCTAAGGTACTCTAGATTTGTTATGGATCGTCCTTACGATCTGAATTCTACAGAGGACTATCCACCAGAGATGGTCTCTCCATCTATTGAACATGCTCGATTCAATAGATATTCTAGGATGAAATCCCAAGTCCAAGAGCCATCAACAAACCCATTGACAAATTAGAATCCATGAGTTTTGAAGCTCCATACGATCGCCCACACTTTCATGCTGTAGAATCTTCACATGCACAAGCTCACTTAAATGGTGCTTTTGCAAATAATGTTTCACGTATTGAAAAACGTACTCCCAAGTTAGATTTACCTAAGTACGACTACAACACTGACCCTCAAAGATCTCTTCAAGTCTTTGAGAATTCATGCGATGTCTATGGTGAGACATCAGCAGAAGCCATGGTTTAGCTCTTCTCGATGACCATGATCGATCGAGCATGAGAATGGTTTTTTTAACCTTGATCGTGATGATAAACGAGACTGGTCACTCTTGAAGGAAGTCTTCAATAAACATTTTAAGCCATTTTGTTTGATTGAAAGTCCTTTTGTCAAGCTGAGTAACATCAAAATGACAAAAGATAAGAAAGTACGTGACTACATAGAAAGATATAAAAGATTAAAAAGTCAGGTACAAGAACAACCAACTGAATCTATGCTCATCATTTGGTTCCTCGTTGGACTCTCACGATGGAAACGACGTGAACTTCGCTCCAATGATGAATACACATCATTGAAACAAGCCATGTCTGATGCCATTTGAGAACGAGGGATCAGATGTCGATAAGCCATGTGAACGGAGAGCACATCGTGCTATCCAATAAGCTTGAAAAAATGAGAAAACACGGGAACAATTATGGAAAACACAAATGGAGTTGCTTAACCAGCAACACCAACAACAGATGGAGAAACTCACGAAAGAGTTTCAAAACACTCTTAAGTCTATCCAGAGTTCAATGCTGGGTCAGTTACCCACTGGCTAAATCCACCATAGACGAGAGAATACATGGTGCCCTCACTGTTGAGGTGCACACACTGGCAATGAGTGCCCATCATACCAACCAGTCCCAAATACTTCATTGATCAAATGTGACATCTGCAACTTTGTGGGTCATACCTCACTCTATTGCTATTATAACCTGAGGAATCAGCCTCACAACCAGTCAAGGGGACATTATCAACCTCCTTGACAACAGTTTGTTTCACAAAACCAACACCAACACTACCCACCACAAAACAACCAAGTTTATATACAAGAGTTTCCCAGACAATCTAGACATGACCCTCAACCATAGCTGGTGCTCTTAGGACCACCTCCAAGGGGACAACCTAATCTAGAAGCACAAAAACATAGACACCCTCGAGAATTTGCACAATCATATCTTGTAGAAAACTCCTACGATCACTCATATAATCACGATACCACACTTCCATCTATTAACTCTCAACCATATCACACCGACAACTCATGCTCGTGCAAACGGGATGAGTATTCCACACCACCGGAAAATCCAGCACAGCTAGCCATCCAAGATGGTTATGCTATTGCCATAGGACCAATGAGCAACCATTGTTTTATTTGTGGTGAAACTGGCCACTTCATGGTTGATTGAAAAGTTAAGAACCAATACCATGCAGAGTGTCCAGACTGTGTTTGCAAACACAGTTTCAAAGACTGTCCTAAACAACCGAACAAGATCCTTCCAATATGTCATATATCATCTAATCTAAAGGAATTGTATGGACCGCTAATCCAGGCAAGATTCCTTTCATTTCTATAAAGTTCCATGCAAATACATCCCTGTATTTGCAAAGTGAAGTTTCTAGATCAGAAAGTTGTTCTGAGAAAAGGTGTGCACCAACATGAACTATTCGATCCATCTCCTCATCATGATCTTCAAGGTTACACGACATCGTTTTAGCTGGTCCTTCGAAGGAGTTAGAACTTGGTGTAGGTTCCCGGTGTGGCTGTGGTAACTAGATAACAATGTCATCCAGTGTGAAATCTTTAAATTTTTGTGGGAGATCAAAAGGTGGTTCCACAAAGTTTTCTAGGACTTTGGGAATCATCTGAGTTGAGTCACTACCGGACATGGAAGCTTGGTCTGATTGTTTGGTTTCTGTCTCCTTAGACAAGGGCTTAATCGACTGCTTAAGCTTCTCACGCATCTGTTTTTGATGCTCGGTTAATCTTGTATCAATAATTTTATTTTTTTGGAACCGAGGTTTTCGAGGTATTTGAGTGGGTAGTGTTGTTGCCTCACTTATCATGTCGTCATCGACTGTATCCCAGACTTCGTCTGGATACACATCCTATGTGTATACTTTGGGCTTGGGCCTATATGTTGTGTGTTGGGTACTTTGGATGTCAGTTGGACGTGAGCCAACGGCCCTGGTGACTTGATATCCTGAGGTATTAATTTTGGTGGATAACGTTGGGCATCTAGATAAAGGAGTACGTGTTCATTCGTCATTTCAACATCATCCATGGAAAGAATACCTTCTACCGAAACATGGGCGATAGAGATGCGGTTCTCCTGGGCACCAAGCTATAGGAATCGGGTCCATCATCGTAAGTGGGATGATGGGTGTATCAATGTCTGTAGAAGACGGTAGAATATCCACATCTTCTGTAGCGGTTTCGATATGACATCGGTTGGAATCAGCACAGTCCATAGTGGCTAGTGCTTGACCCCAATTGATTATGTCCGTGGATATCGTATAGTGGCCTTTTGGTTGGATCGGGACACTATCTGATTCGTCATAAGTTGTTGATGACCAATCATCATAAACTTTAACGGGCTTGACATGGCCAGTTGAGTCAACAGTGACTCATTTGTCATGATTGCCAAAGGCGATTTTGCTATGCTTCCAATCTTGGACAACGCCTGCCATATGGAGCCAGGTGTACCAAGAAAGAGTTTATAAGTATTTGCATCTTCTGGCAAGGCAAAGATGACACAATCAATTACAAACTTGACACATGCTATTCGAACATGGATATTTGATAAATGACCAGCAGGTCTGTAACAGACTTTCCGTATGTGCTTCCTCTCGCAAAAACTCATCTCTAAATTATTGTACTACCTTTGTTCCACGTTTGGGTATGGGTAGTCATTGGGTAATGTGGAAGCTGTCAAGTGGCTTCCATGTTGGTCAACTGATTTAGCATTGTTTTGTTGTTGTTCTTGGTGTTGGCATTGTGCTCTAGTGAGAACTCTAACAGGTTCAACGCTAAGCCTGTTAGGGCTAAACCTTACAGATGTAACCCCGTCTATCGTGAGAGAATCAATAAAGATATTAAGAAATTGCTGGATGTTGGCTTCATCTATCAAGTCCAACATACTGATTGGGTATCACCCATTGTGGTTGTATCCAAGAAAAATGGCAAACTTCATATCTGTGTCGATCTAAAGAACCTTAATGCGGTTATAAAGAAAGACTATTTTCCCTTGCCTTTAACAACCCAAATCTTAGAGGAAATGGTAGGAGCTGAAGCTTTTAGCTTCTTGGATGGATTCAGCGGTTATTTCCTTGTTCAAATAGCCCCTAAAGATAAACATAAAATGGCCTTTGCCAGAAAACAAGGTTTATGCTTATAATGTCATGCCTTTTGGCTTATGCAATGCACCTTCAACGTTTCAGAGGGTCATGCAACTGGCCTTCCAAGATCTATTACATCGAATTGTCGAGATTTATCCTTTGAGGCTATGCACCTTGATGCACTGGAGAAAATCTTTATTCACTGCCGTAGATTTGGAATTTCACTAAACCCTAATAAGTGTCAAATCTAGGCCACCCATGGGGTAGTACTCGGACATATAATTTCAAAGGACGGTATTTCTACCAAAAATCAAGGTAATAGTTGAAATGCCCTTACTTGCAACAGTGAAGGAAGTTTACGTTTTCCTCTGTCACTTAAATTATTATCGCATCTTTATAATCGATTATGCCGACAAAGCACGCCTCGTTTATTTAGTTGTGGTAGATCCTCGATGGACCGAAGAACACATTAAAGCCTTTGAGGAGTTGAAAACAGCCCTTACCACGACACCCATACTCCATTCGCCAAACTACACGAAAGAGTTCCATGTGCATACTGATGCCAGTAAGTATGCCATTGGAGGCCTTCTTGCACAACCCAAGGTATTTCTTTTATGTTTCAACAGAGTTAGACAAAACTTTTTTCCAATTTGAAGAAAAACTTACGAACATGCTCTTGATTGTTTTGGTTCAGTGTACAAGAGCTGTTGAGCATAGCTATGTGTGAGATGAAGGAAGAGGACATTGAGGCACAGATTCTATTCTGGGAGATGCTCAACATAGTCATGAAGCGTTCTGGTCATGACCATGCTGACTTTCATGGATTCATGGTAGATGAGGCCCAAGCGAACTGGAGGGCAGTTCGAACAGTGTATAACGGGGGCGCAGATAATGTCATTGTTAAAGATTCACAATTCTAGCTTGACTAGTTTTGGTCATATGACTTCTAAATAGTTAGATGGTCATGATGTGGCTTGTCACACGTGCCAAATAGCATAGGATTCCATTCATAAGGATGTTCTCAAGTGGAACTAAGTGTTAGAACCTTTGGAATGAGTCCAGATTATGCTTAGATACAAGGGAGAAAAAATAGGAGCTATTTTTGGTAATTTTTGCATTGTTGAGGGATCTCCAAGATTCTAACCCTAACTTGGTAGGGATGAAAGATCCACCAAAATTAGCATTAGGGATAGGTTTAGGGCTACTCATACCTGCCCAAAACCGTGATGGATCATGTATATATAGGTGATGATATCTCACCAAAATCAATCAAGTAATTTCATGTTTTTTCTCTCATAATGGTGCAATTGCTCTCTATGTTCATAATTGTTTGAGTACTTGTGATTACTAATGATTATAGGATTGAATGTAGGTCTGGTTTACAGTACTCAGACTGTGGGAGGCCGTACTTTCACACGTGTGAAGTCTTCTTCAAGGATTTGGGCCATTTAGTGAGGTTCAAGCATAGATTTTTGATGGATTTTGATGGTTCAACTTGTACTAATCTTATGAAATCATAATCTATTGTTTACCTCATCATTTCAAGTGTTTTAGGATCCTTATTTGCTGTAATTTTTACATGGTATCAGAGCTTAAAGGCTGAAATGAGCTAAATCCTTGGTTTTCATTCAATTTGATCACAATTTTTGATCTAAATCTTGTGTAGATTGGATCTTAGCATCTAGTATTGATTCTAGAACTCAAAGTGAGTCAAATACATTGGAGATTGGTGTTGTGTGACTTCATTTGCAGGTGTTTAGGTGTCTAAAACCAGAGGCAAAGTTGAATTCAATTCACATTACCAAGATAGCAAGTTTTGCTTGCTCCAAGCATTGATTTCTAAGCGAGTTTTGGAGGTGATTTCATAGAGAAGGCTTTCTAGCATTCAAGGAGAGGGAAGATCAGAGTTTTGGGGACTCTTCAAGGCTGTTCTAAGGTGTAGTAGACACCTCCTAAAGTGATTTAGGTTCAGTCCAACCATTGCTTGACTTATGCACCAAATTAGATCAATTTTTCATCAATTTTGATCATTTTTTGCTTGTGATTGGATAGTAGATTGTGTTGCATCCTCATTAAGTTCCATTTAGATCTTTTACAAGTGATTTTGGAAGTATATTAGGTTGCTGAAATTCACTCTTGATCAGATCATTTGGAAGCTTTAATATTCTTTATAGAAAGAGGGGCAATTCTACTAGTATTGTCTACTTCAATCAAGCAAGTGCATTGTTTCTAGTATTCTATGATTTGATTTTGTTAGAGATCATTCTTAGATCTTTATAGGAAGTCTATTACTGATCTTTTCAGGTCCCTAAGAAGTGGGATGAGGTAGACCTTCAATCAAATCAATAGAAGTAACCTTCATTTGTGTCAAGTCCTTGATTAGGAGACTAGATGGCATCTATAAATGCATATCTTTTGGATACTAATGAAAGGCTCAACAAAACTAACTATTCCATATGGAAAGTTAGAATGGAATCTATCATGATCATGCAAGATCTGATGGAAATTGTAAATGGTAAGGAGGGTGAACCTATTCATCCTCAAGAAAAAGCCAAATACATCAAGAGGTGCAATGTTGCACTACATTGCATAAAAATGAATGTTGCAAATGAACTCTTAAGAGAGGTAGGAGATTGCACTTCAGTTCAAGATGATTGGGAGACTTTGCAAAAGGTCTATGAATCCAAGAACCAAACTAGAATGTTAGCTTTGAAGAATCAAATCTATAGAAGCTATCAAAAGAAAGGAGAGAGTGCACATACTTTTGTCCTAAGAGTAAAGGAATTGAACAAAGAGCTAGCCTTTATAGGTGACCCTATCAAGGATGAAGAGCTTGTTCAACTCATATTGAATGGGATAAGCTTTGAATTTGACAATTTGGTTCAGGGATATGCAATTATGGGTAAGCTACCCATACTTGAAGAACTCCAAGGCACACTCATGGCCGAGGAATCAAGAAGGAGCCAAATGCAAGAGAGGATGGATAGGCTTTCCATCCAAGGTGGAGATGACCAAGCTCTCTTCACCAAAGGCAAAGGCAAGTCCAAAGGCAAAGGATCAACATTCAAGAAGTCTACAAAGCTTGAGGATCAAGAAGGACCCCCAAAGGCATCTCCATCAACCACCAAAGTCAAGAAGGACAAATCAAAGGTGAAGTGCTACTATTGTAGCAAGATGGGGCATTATGCCTCGGAATGCTTCAAGAGGAAGCAAGATCAAAGCCAAGCCAACATGAGCAAAGAGGAGGAGGAGGAGAGTTCACATGAGGACTCTCTCATGATGTCCATATTTTCTTCAACAAGCTTCAAAGGAGAAGATCCTTGGTGGATTGACTCGGGTGCTAGTTCACACATGACTAGTAAAAGGGAGTTTTTCTCTTCTCTCTTATCTTATGATGGACCTATAAAGTCTATCTATACAGCAAATGATGAAGCTTGTAAGATTGAAGGAGTTGGTAGCATTCCCCTTTGCTTAGGATCTTCCAAAAAGATCAACATAGAAGGTGTTTTGTACATTCCTACAATAACAAAGAATCTACTAAGTGTTGGCCAAATGGTAGACAATGGTTTCAATGTTGAATTTGCTTCAAATGAATGTTTCATCAAGAAGAAGGGTAAGATAGTGGCTAAGGGCACTAGACTTGGCAAACTTTATAAGTTGGATGCATTTGTGGATACTAATGTTGTCATGTTGGCCGAGAAGAGCAAGATATCTACTTTTACTTTATGGCACAAAAGACTTGGACATGTCAACTTGGGTTCCATGGAGGCTATGATCAAGGAGGAGTATGTTTTAGGCCTACCAAGGTCTATTGGGAAGGAAGACAAGGTTTGTGAAGCTTGTGCCTTATCCAAGGCACATAAGAAGGTGTTTCCTAACTCCATCACAAAGTCATCTCATCCTCTTGAACTCATACACTCGGATGTGCACATTGCTAGCACCAAATCTAATGGAGATTCATCCATGTTTTTAACCTTCATTGATGACTACTCAAGATATTGTTGGGTGTTCTTACTTTCCTTCAAGTCTCAAGTATTTGATACTTTTGTAAAGTTCAAGTTGTTTGTGGAAAAGCATCATAATCATAGCATCAAGATTCTTAGAAGTGACAATGGTGGAGAATTCATCTCCAATGAGTTCAAGGCCTTTTGTGAGGAGGAAGGGATCAAGAAAGAGACTTCTTGTCCTTACACTCCTCAACAAAATGGAGTTGCTGAAAGAAGGAATAGAACATTATGTGAATGTTCTAAGGCTTTAAGATTAGATGCTTGTTTGCCCAAATCCTTTTGGGGTGAGTCTCTTGTATGTGCAAACTACTTGATGAATAGGGTGTCTTGCAAAGCAATTGAAGGCAAAACTCCTTATGAGATGTTGTATGGAAAGAAACCCAATCTTAATCACTTGAAAGTTTTTGGGTGTATATGTTATGTGCATGTGCCATTGGAAACAAGAACCAAGGAGGATCCATCTTCCACAAGAGGGATCATGCTTGGATATGCAAGTTCAAGCAAGGGCTACAAAGTCTATCTCCCATCCTTGAACAAATTTGTTGTTTCAAGGGATGTCATCTTTGATGAACATCATATGCATATGCTTGAAGAAGGCTCAAGTGCTCCAACAATCAAGAAGAAGATGGCCGAGGAGCAAGATCTTGGTTTTGAGGAGGAGCTCATGGAGGAGCAAGCACCAAACCCACCTATCACACCAAGGAAATCTTCAAGGGCAAAAGTGGAGCCATCAAGGCTCACATATCAAGGCAAAGGACAGCAAGTTGAGGGTATCTCATCCACTTCTTATGCTTTATCTAGTTTTGAAGAACCGTCTAATGTTGAAGATGCATTGAACTCCAAAGAATGGTATAAAGCTATGTTGGATGAGTATGATGCCTTGATTGAGAATGAAACTTGGTTGCTTGTTGAGATACCTCAAAGGAATGTAATAGGATGCAAGTGGGTCTTCAAGCTTAAGTTGAATGCAAATGGGAGTGTTAACAAACATAAAGCAAGATTAGTTGCAAAAGGTTATGCTCAAGAGAGAGGGATAGACTATGAGGAAACTTTTGCACCCGTGGCCAAGATGGTCACAATAAGACTAATCATTGCACTTGCATCACATTTTGGATGGATTCTATGTCAAATGGATGTCTCTAATGCTTTCTTGAATGGTTTTTTGGAAGAGGATATCTATATGGAGCAGCCACAAGGGTTCATCAAGCATGGAATGGAGAACAAAGTATGCCATCTCCAAAGAAGCATCTATGGCTTGAAGCAAGCCTCGAGATCTTGGAATTCAAGACTACATTGCTATCTTATTTCACTTTCTTTTGTTCAAAGTGAATATGATCCTACTCTTTACATTAAGTTTGATGATGTTGGTATTGTACTTTTACTCATTTATGTAGATGACATCATCATTAGTGAAAATAGTGTTGATGGTATTGAAAAAATCAAGATAGATCTATCCTTAGAGTTCAAGATGGTAGATCTAGGGTGTCTTCACTTCATCTGAGGCATAGAAGTACTTAGAGGGTCTGATTTTATCTTTATAAGTCAAGTAAACTATGCTCAAAGTCTTTTGAAGAAGTTTAAGATGGAAGTATGCAAAGGTGTTGACACACCAATGGAGCAAGATGTAAAAGTGCCAAATGAAGATGATGAAAGATCCTTCATGGACATCACTTTTTTTAGGCAACTTATAGGTTCCTTAATGTGGATCACTATAACTAGACCAGATCTTAGCTTTAGTGTATGTAGGTTGAGCCAATCCATGCAAAAGCCATTGAATATCCATTGGAAAAAGGCTAAGAGGATTCTAAGATACATCTCGGGTACATTGAATTTTGGGATTCTATATAGAGGAGATGTGATTAACCTTCATGCATTTAGTGATTCAGATTTTGCAGGGGACAAGAGGGATAGGAAATCAACAAGTCCCTATTCAACTTTCATAGGATAAGGTGTGGTTTCATGGCTTTCAAAAAAGCAAGAAACTATATCTCTATCTTCAACCGAGGCCGAGTACAAAGCTTTGACAACCACTACAAAGGAGGTACTTTGGATCAAGAGATTATTGGTGGAACTAAAGATCATGGATTCAGAGGAGGCACCAATCATCTACAATGACAATATATCAGCCCAACACCTTGCATCTAACCCAATCTTCCATGCAAGATCTAAGCACATTGAGATATGCCATCACTTTGTGAGAGAAATGGTGCAAGCCAAGGAGATTGCTTTGGAGCATGTTCCAAGCAATGAATGTGTAGCTGATCTACTTACTAAACCACTTCAAAAGACACCTTTTATGAAGGTCAGATCATCACTTGGAGTGATTAGTAAAGCAATGATTGAACCAAGCTAGATAGTGAGGAGGAGTGTTAAAAATTCACAATTCTAGCTTGACTAGTTTTGGTCATATGACTTGTAAATAGTTAGATGGTCATGATGTGGCTTGTCACATGTGCCAAATAGCATAGGATTCCATTCATAAGGATGTTCTCAAGTAGACCTAAGTGTTAGAACCTTTGGAATGAGTCCAAATTATGCTTAGATACAAGGGAGAAAAAATAGGAGCTATTTTTGGTAATTTTTGCATTGTTGAGGGATCTCCAAGATTCCAACCCTAACTTGGT
Organism: Diphasiastrum complanatum; assembly: GCA_029204225.1. Classification (NCBI taxonomy): domain Eukaryota; kingdom Viridiplantae; phylum Streptophyta; class Lycopodiopsida; order Lycopodiales; family Lycopodiaceae; genus Diphasiastrum; species Diphasiastrum complanatum. The sequence continues at coordinate 56,369,283 of CM055103.1, forward strand.
AGGGATGAAAGATCCACCAAAATTAGCATTAGGGATAGGTTTAGGGCTACTCATACCTTCCCAAAACCGTGATGGATCATGTATATATAGGTGATGATATCTCACCAAAATCAATCAAGCAATTTCATGTTTTTTCTCTCATAATGGTGCAATTGCTCTCTATGTTCATAATTGTTTGAGTACTTGTGATTACTAATGATTATAGGATTGAATGTAGGTCTGGTGTACAGTACTCAGACTGTGGGAGGCCGTACTTTCACACGTGTGAAGTCTTCTTCAAGGATTTGGGCCATTTAGTGAGGTTCAAGCATAGATTTTTGATGGATTTTGATGGTTCAACTTGTGCTAATCTTATGAAATCATAATCTATTGTTTTCCTCATCATTTCAAGTGTTTTAGGATCCTTATTTGCTGTAATTTTTACAGTCATGAGTGGTCGTGAAAGGTCATGCCTATTTCATTGGGAACAAAGCCTTGTGAGACACACCAATGCATATGTTCCAAAGGATCAATAGGCTCAACACAAGTTATTATGCGAAAATTGGAGGACTTCCGCAACCAGGGACGAAGCATTGGAACACTACAGGTTGATTAGGCAGTGGTGGTGGATAGCAAAAGTGAAGGAGTGTGATGTCCCAGCTTTGAAGAGTTGGTTGAGCTGGTGGAATGTCAAAATTGCTCATTGGGGCAATTTCATGGCAACAGTAAGTTGTTTATATAATGCAAGACCACAAATTTTAATTTATTCTCACCACAAATTCAAATTGATAACCATAAACCATTTTTTATGTTAAATTCTAAAATATTTGTGTTTGCATTTGATAGGTGTTGGATAGTAACGCCACTGCAAATACTCCACAAACCAATTTATTGGAATGCAAACATGGTAGCTGGCTTGCTGGAGAGGGGCGGAAAGATATGAAGCAGCTATTTCTGATATGGCAAATGCTCTTTTGCAAAGTGCAAAACAAACATATATTATGGGAAAACATTTGGGAGTTGGACCAAGCTTAAAGAATTTAATTGATAGAAGCTCATCAAAGCATCCATTCAAGCCTACAACAGTAGCACAAACAGCTCAACAGGTTGTCACTGGAAGTCCAATGTATTACAACAGGGTCAATTTAGAGGGTGAGAGAGAGACCATGCGACAGAAGAGGAGGCCTTCCTTGGTTGTGTATGTAGAGGATGATAGTAGTCACAGACCTGAATTTGTTCATGTTACCAAGGAACACAAGGAGCGGGGCCACCCCAAAAAAATTATATTTCAAGTAGAGGGAAGTGTACCTGGGCAAGGTATAGAGGCACCATCAACTTCAAAAAGGTTCCCCCACAAGAAGGTGACCCCGTGTTCCAAGATAAGCAAGAGGTGGTGGAACGTAAACTACACGACATCTTTTGGGCAATAAGGAGGACTAATATTGGTTGGCGTGTGAAGTGTCTCAGCTGGATATCCAAAAGTGGAAAATGTAATTGTGCAATAACCAATTCATCAAAAGGTACTCCCGCGTCATGTCTTTTCTCAACACAAAGCCATCCAAATGGGAAGTCCCAACAAACGATGTGGTTTTGTAATACCGATTGCATCCGTTCTTGGAACCCAGACAAAAACATTAATCCAACACCAGCAAAACTACCAAGCATATGGCCTGTCGCTGAAGGAAAAAGTTGGTGCAATCAGAGGTGGACATGTTGATTGCTACAGGATTTCAATTGGAAGTGAAGTCTGTTAGTGTGAATAGTGTTGCTGGTGTTTCTGGCCCCAAACAAGCGGCTGGTCCTAGTAGAGTAGAAAATTCCAAAACCCACGATTACAAGCGACCAAGGCATAGGACAAAAGTATCAAAAATAGCACAAGCACGTATAGAGAAAGTCTTGACCATGAGTGCTTCTGTGCTGACAGAGAAGGTAGTTAAAGAGTCACAACACGAGATTTTTGAAATTGAGACTGAATCTTCTCTGCAAGCAGGATTTCGTTATGATGTCCATATAAATATCAATCCCTCATGCACTTTTCCAGACTTCCAAAAAAGGCTGGTTGAGAGAAAGCCATATACGACTTGCAAGCATATATATTTTATATTTTTAAGAATTTTGGGCTTTGATCAGCTAAGCAACATATTTATTCATTTGAGTGAAGCAGAGGTCTTTCAAGCACTTACTCGTGGGAGAACGTACCCATAAACAGGACAATGGTCCATTGTTTTGTTGTTGTGGTGTTTTGCATAATCATACGTTTCCCATTGCTTATGTAAAAAAGCCCATGACAGCTTATGTGAAAAGCATCATATGGCATGGTATGGAATGATGAAGAAAAAGGATTGTTACTGGTGACACGTGCCAAAATTCAGAAAAATAACTTTGTTATTAGGCATATTAATGTTCACCACCTTTATTTTTAATGTTTATCTTGCGCAGTCTCTAAACCAGTATATTTGATGTCCTTATGATTCCTTGAATTTAAGAGTTTTAGATCATACTAATGCGGTCTCTCTGAGGTCCCTCTGCGGTCCTAATGCAGCCCTAACGACATCCCTAATGCAGTCCTCTACGGTCTACTCACTGTGGTGGGTGGAGCCTCCACAATTTTAAAAAAAAATTGAATTTTTTTTTGAGATGATTCCTAGTGCGGTCCCTAATGTGGTCCTTTGAGGTCCCTCTCCAGTCCTATGCGACCCTGTACGGTCCACCCACCGCGACGGCTGGAGCCTCCAAAATTTATTTTTTTTGAGATGGTCCCTAATGCGCTCCCTCTGCGGTCCTTTTGTAGTCCCTAATGTGGTCCCTCTACGATCCCTAATGCAGTCCTCTGCGGTCCCTAATGCAGTCCCTCTACGGTTCCTAATGTCGTCCCTAATGCCGTCCCTAATGTCATCCCTAATGCGGTCCCTTTGTGTTCCCTAATGCAGTCCCTTTGCAGTCTCTCTGAGGTCCCTCTACGGTCCTATGCAACCCTCCAAGGTCCACCCGTCATAGGTCCAATGCGACACTCTGCGGTCCTAATGCGGTCAAATGCAATCTCTCTACGATCCCTCTACGGTCCTCTATGATCCCTCTGTGGTCCTAATACGTTCCTATGCGACCCTCTGGAAATTTTATTGAAATATGCAAGCCTCCAAAAAAAAAAATTCAAATTTTTTGACGATCATTAAATCATTTTTTTCAAATGGACTCAGAAACTTGGATTGTGATAAAATATTTTTCTTATAGATTATGATCAACAAAAAGATACTTGACAAAGCTAAATGCAATAATTTTAAATTCAGACAACAATACTTCAATTCAAAAAAATGCTCATATTTTGTATATTTTGAAAACAAAGGAGGAGCTCACCCACCACGGCAGGTGGGGCCCTCCTCCCTCTTTCGGCCCGATACGGTCCTCCATACGGCCCTGCCTTCAGCCCAATACGGTCCCATGTGTTGAAATGGAAAAATAATCCATCTTGACTTTAGGCTTGTTACAAACATTGTACCATGCAAGTATGTTGTTCATAAATGCCAATGTCAAGTTTGGCCTAGATAGAACTCGAGCTACATGGATATGTCATATCTAGTTTGATGATTACAACTTGCATATAGATTGTAGACTTAGAATTAGCAAAATTATGCTAGTAGAAACTCGTGGCAATTCACATGCATTAATTGTAAGTGATCCATAGTGACATGCAAGGCATGCACAAAGTGAAATGGACAAATGCATGATGATTTGTACATTTCTAGTTAGAACTAGGACACTTGGAAAAAGTTGGTAGACATTCATGCATGAGATGTGACAAATGTCACATAGACTCTAGTTTTCACTTTAGATGTCATTAAATGATGGATGGATGTGGTTCTACCTCGAGCTACCTCAAACTCCATAAATATGTGTAGCTCTCCTCATAATTTTTGGATGAAGAACCAAAGCTTTGTAGCTATCTCTTGCCATTTTGGATCCACACAAATTTTGCTTGTTATCTTTCTATCTTTCTCTCTCTAATTCGTGTTGAGGCTAATGCCAATACACTAATTTCTTGTACTTTTGCACGTTAATGATTCGCGACGGGTGGAGCCTCAAAAAAAAAAGTTTAATTTTTTTTTTTCAAATTTTGGAGGCTCCACCCGCCGCGGTGGGTGGACTTCCAAAAACAAGTATATCTTTTGTAAGACAAGTATTAAACATTGTCAAAGTTCAATTATTTTCTGATTAATTAACATCTTGAAATTTTCTTGTCCATTTTTTAAAATGGATTTTTAGAAAGTCCAAAATTAATTAAGACAATATTTAGCGTGACCCATTAAGATGTACACCTCGCGGATCGTTCTTGGTGGTGGTAGATCAACAATGATCTTGATCTTCGATAGGTCCGTGGCGATCCCATGTCTAGACATTATATGGCCAAGAATCAAGCCATGTGTAACCCAAAATTGACATTTTTCTAGATTCAAAGAGATCTGGAATTTGCGGCATTTTTGTAGCACCTTCTCCAGATTGGATAAGTGTATGAGTTTGGTCCATGCACGCACAGATCGTCCAAGAAAATTTCCAAAATTTTTTGCAGATATTCTTTGCATGGATTCCTACGCGTATAAGCCTATGACCCAATGAGCATGCGAGGTGATTGTAAATAGAAATAATGGACTTGGGCCCCTTGTAATTAAAATAAAACTTGCAACCCAAAGTCATTTTAAACTTAGAAGTCTATTATTTGAGAGTTAGGTCCAACTTTGGGCTCACATGAATCTTGTGAATTCTAATGTACTTTTTGTGGACCCTTGGATTAAGTTGGGTCCAAGATGAATGGTTAGAATTAGTGTACATATTAGCCAGTAGTATTTTGTGGCAAGGGCCTTCCCCATTTATAAAAAAGCATCTCATGTACTCTATTTGGATGCTTAATGAGAAGGAGAAAACTCTACCAATTTTTTTGGAGAGAAGCATCCTCACTTGCTATTCACTACTTGCTAATGTGCTTGATTGTGTTTTTCTTTTGCTCTTTGTAAGTTTTTGGTTTTCTTAGTTAAAGTTTTTGCATTAGCAAGCACAAGGAACATTTGAGCTAACCTCCACCCTCACTCTCTCTCTCCACCTTCTCTCTATTACTCTCTTCCTCTCTTCTATTCTATTCTTTTCCTTCACAAAATCATGATGAATGTTAGTTTAGTGGAGTAGAGTTAGGGTTGTGTAGTGTTAGTGGTGATTGAGTTAGAGAGAAAGTAGAGGACTATCTAAAAGTAGCATCTATTCATAGTTAGACACCTATCCAGTGTTCTAACCCTTGTTGACAAGTGGGAGGGCTACTACTGTTGAAAATTGTCACTTCTCACTTGACATTGGTTCATGTAAATATTGATCAAACATTAGAATATGTTGATGATATGATTTCACACGTGTGGAGCATGTTCCCATGTGTGAAAGGATGTACTTTTCATGTTTGTATATATCCAAATTGATTTTGTATCATTCTAGTTAGTGTGAACATGAAATGACTAGTTTTTAGTCAAGTTGACTAGTCACCTACAAATTAGCTTTTCCTTGCATGTGCATGAGTAAATGCTCCCACATGGCAAGTGGATGTTCACATGTGTGTATAGAGTACTAGAAGATAAGAGTTGACCATTTTCCTTAGATCCTATTTTGTAGGGAATATTCCTATATTCTAGGAGACTAGCTTTTTGGATTTTAGTCATATTCTAGAAGGTCAACTATTGGATAAGGATCAAGGATGGATCAAATGGATAGATATGAGTGATGTGGCACTCTTCACACGTGTGAAGGCCTGCTGGACTGTACCAGACTCATGGATGTACTTGATCCATAAAAGGATCATCATTTTGCTAAGAAAATTGATGAGACTTTTGCACTCTACACTTTTGTGAGATTTCTAGTCATTTGTCTTGTGATTTTTATGCATGATTGCTATCTAGTATCATTGTACTTGTTGTTTCAGGTGCAGGCCGTACAGTGGACAGTACTCCACACGTGTGAAGCCGCTCTCACTAAAAAATGATGTGTTGATCCATTGCTCTTGCTTAAATCCAAGTGTAGTGAATCTAGATCAAGATCTAATGTGTAGAACTTGATAGATTCATTGATTAAGCAACCAATAACTCTCTATGATTGTAAAGTACAATCATTATTGTCCTAAAAACTGTAAAATTTATCATGGTATCAGAGCTAAGTAAGAGAGTGATCATTGAATCATAAATCTTGTAAAGATCATTGGCAAAATTTGTTTTTTGGCCAATACTAGTGAGGGCGAGTTCTTCTAGAGTGATAGCTTGTAATCATTTGGATCAAAACGACTTGGAGGCTGTGTATGTACTTTTCACACGTGTGAAACCATACAGCAACTTTCAATTCAAGTTACTTTGTGTTTTTTTGGTCCCAAAATCACAATACTAGTTCATTTTTGGTGCTTTTTGAAGCATAGTATTGATCTAGATTCATTCTAACTAATGCCTATGACCAAATAGTGTTTTGGATCATTGAAGCATTTCTTTTTAGAGTCTAAGATCAGATCTAAGAGGCTGATTTGTTCAGATCCTTAGTTGAAGTGAAATCTCTAAGAAAAGTGTAAAGCAATTTTTTTTGTGAGAGTGAAAGCTAGAAATTTTTGGTAAGATCTTTGAGTATCATTCAAGCTTGTGTGTTAGTTTGATAGAGACAAGCCTATAGGCATTCTAGTAAGCTTTAGGCCACTTCATAGATCTTTTAAAATTCAAAAATCTTTGTGATTTTTAAAAGAGCATTCATTCTAAAATGTCATCCATGGGTGGATATTTGATGGAACCAAGTGAGAGACTCACTTCCACAAATTATTCCATTTGGAAAGTGAGAATGGAATCACTCCTAGTGATCCATGATCTATATGACATAGTTCAAGGAGTAGAGGAAGAGCCTCAAACTCCCCAAGAACAAGCCAAATACAAGAAGAGAGCAAGATTAGCTCTACATTGCATAAAGTTAAATGTATGCAATGACCTCTTGAAAGAGGTGTCTTCTTGTACCTCATCCAAAGAGGCTTGGGATTCATTAAAGAGCATTTATGAATCCAACAATACTTCAAGAATCCTCATGCTAAGAAATCAAGTTTTCCAAAGCATGAAAGGAAGTGGAGAGAGTGGACAAGAGTATGTTCTTAGGATCAAATCTCTTAACAAGGAGTTAAGTGCAATAGGAGAGAAGATCCAAGATCAAGAACTAGTACAAATCATTTTGAATGGTCTAAGTGATGAGTTTACCAACTTAGTCCAATCATTTGCCATTCAAGACTCTCTTCCATCCATTGAAAAGTTGCACAATGTTCTTGTGGCCGAGGAGAGTAGGCTTCTACACCTCAAGACAAGAATGGATAGCATGTCACTTAATGGAGGAGAGGAGAAAGCTAACTTTACATCTAAAGGCAAGAAAAAGCAAAATCCATTCAAGAAAAATCAAGGCAAGGAGGCCGAGATGAAGAATGGAGGATCTACCTCCAAAGGCAAAGTGAAGAACAAGGCAAAACTAAAGTGTTTCTTTTGTGGAAAGAAAGGACACTTTGCCTCAGAATGCTACTTGAAGAAGAATCAACAAGCCAAAGGAGATCAAGGGAACATTGCTCAAGAGGAAGAATATGAGGATGGATTCAACACATCCTTAATGGTTGCATCTACACCAACTTCAAGTCAAGACACATGGTGGATAGATAGTGGGGCTAGTTCCCACATGTCCTTTAACAAGCATTATTTTTCTACTCTTCTATCTTGTAATGACTCTAAGAAGTCAATATACACTGCTAGTGATCAAGCATGCAAGATAGATGGCATAGGATCTATACCTCTTTGTTTAGGCACATCTAAAAGGATAGATCTAGATAATGTTTTGTATGTTCCTACCATTTCAAGAAACTTGCTTAGTGTAGGACAATTAATGGACAATGGACTAGATGTACATTTCAAGAATGGAGTTTGTTCCATCTTGAAAAATGATAAGTGCATAGCTAGTGGCATTAAGCAAGGTAGACTTTTCAAGTTGGATGCTAATGTTGCAAGTGAAAGTGTGAACTTGGCTAGGGAGGAGCTAACTCAAGTGGAGCTTTGGCATAAGAGATTAGGCCATCCTAATCTTCAATCTATGGAGTCAATGGCAAGCAAGGAACTAGCTCTCGGCCTACCAAGAGCTTTCAAGAAGTGTGGAAAAATGTGTGAGGCATGTGGCCTTGCAAAGTCACACAAATCTTCTTACAAGAAATCTTCATCAAGATCTCTCTCTCCCTTGGATCTCATACATTCTGATGTACATAGTTTTTCACATGCAAGTAATGGAGGTGCCTTGATGTATGTAACTTTTATAGATGATTGTACTAGATTCACATGGATTGAGTTACTATCAAAGAAAAATCTTGTTTATGAAGCTTTCATTAAGTTCAAGTCTCTAGTAGAGAAACAACTTAGTACTTCTATCAAAGCACTAAGATGTGATAATGGAGGAGAGTACACCTCCAATAAAATGAAAGACTTTTGTGAGATCAATGGTATTAAGTTACAATACACTTGTTCCTACACCCCTCAATAAAATGGGGTGGCCGAGAGGAAAAATAGGAGTCTATGTGAGTGTGCAAAGTCCTTGAGGCTTGATGCATCACTTCCCATCTCATTTTGGGGAGAAGCCATAACATGTGCTAATTATTTGTGTAATAGACTTCCTAGTAGTGCTATAGATGGGATCTCACCTTATCAAGCCTTGTTTGATAAGAAACCCAATGTAAAATATTTTAAGATCTTTGGATGTACTTGTTATGTACACATTCCTTTGGAGACTAGAAGGAAAGAAGATGCTACCTCCTTCAAAGGAATCTTTGTTGGCTATGGAGAAAATAGCAAGGGATATAGGATATATGATCCTACATCCAAGAAAGTAAAGGTAAGCAAGGATGTACTTTTTGATGAGTCACAATTTGCTAAGAGCTTGTCAAATGGATCTAACCCATTGTGCATTGAAGATCTTGACAAATCCGAGGAGGATCTTGACAAACCCGAGGAGGATCATGACAAACCCGAGGATGGAGATTTGGATCCAAGTCAAAAGGGGCCAAGAAGATCATCAAGGAGCAAGGCCGAGCCCTCAAGGCTTACCTATGTGGACAAGGGAAAGCAAAAGGAAGGCTCTACATCTTCTACCTCTTACTCTTTTTTAGCTACATTGATTGAAGAACCATCATCTTTTGAAGAAGCATGTAAATCTAAAGTTTGGAGAGATGCAATGCAAGTAGAGTATGATGCATTAGAAGAAAATCATACTTGGAATCTTGTAAATCTTCCAAGAGGAAAGAAACCACTTGCATGTAAGTGGATTTATAGAATTAAGTACAATCAAGATGGATCTATTAGTAAATACAAAGCTAGGCTTGTTGCTAAGGGATTTCTTCAAATAAAAGGATTGGATTATGAAGAAACATTTGCACCTGTAGCTAAGCTTGTAACTATTAGATTAATCATTTGCATTGCTACTTTGTTCAAATGGGATCTCTACCAAATGGATGTGACAAATGCCTTCTTGAATGGCTTCTTAGAAGAGGAAATCTACATGATGCAACCCGAGGGCTTCATCAAGATTGGTGAGGAGCAAAAGGTGTGCTACTTAAGGAAGAGCCTATATGGCTTGAAGCAAGCACCTAGAGCTTGGTACTCTAGGTTGCATGATTTTCTCTATTCCCTTGGCTTTGTACTAAGTGCTTATGAACCTTCTTTATATTTCAAATGTAATGAAGGAAAGATCATCATTTTGGTTCTTTATGTTGATGACATCATTATGACAGGAAATGATGATGATGGCATAGGCAAAGTAAAAGTTGACTTATCTAGTGAGTTCAAGATGGTAGATCTAGGCTTCCTAAAGTTTATACTTGGGATAGAAGTGTCTAGAAGTAGCAATTGTACTTTCATAAGTCAATCTAAGTATGCTACTTCCATTCTTGAAAGATTTGGTATGAAAGATTGTAAGGGGATTGACACCCCTATGGAGCATGTTGTGAAAGCAACTAATGAAGGTGATGAAGCATCCTTTGAGGACATCACTCTCTTTAGGAAGCTTATAGGCTCTCTAATCTATTTAACCATCACTAGACCTGACTTAAGTTTTTGTGTAAGCAAGTTGAGTCAAAGTATGCAAGCTCCTTTAATTCATCATTGGAAAAGTGCCAAGAGAGTACTTAGATATGTTTCTAGTACTAGATTTTTTGGTATACTTTATGAAGGATCTAACTTGCACTTGAGAGCCTACTCGGATTCAGATTTTGCAGGTGACAAGATGGATAGGAAGTCCATTAGTGCATTTGCAACATTTCTTTGTGGAGGAGTGATATCTTGGCTTTCCAAAAAGCAAGATACAATCTCACTATCTTCTTGTGAAGCCGAGTACAAGGCATTGACTTCAACAACCAAAGAGCTCTTATGGCTAAGAAGACTCTTGATGGAACTACATGTGCTAGAGGCCGAGGAGATCCCTTACATATTTTGTGACAATCAAGCTTCTCAACAAATTGCTTCAAATCCTATCTTCCATGCTAGAACAAAGCATATTGAGATAGCTCACCACTTTGTGAGGGAGAAGGTACAATCCAAGGAAGTGCAACTACATCATGTACCATCATCCGAATGCATAGCTGATATCTTAACCAAACCATTGTCCAAAGATCCATTTTTTAAGTTAAGATATGCTCTTGGAATTGTAGATAGATGTACACTAGATTTGCCAAGTTAGAAGTGAGGAGGAGTGTTGAAAATTGTCACTTCTCACTTGACATTGGTTCATGTAAATATTGATCAAACATTAGAATATGTTGATGATATGATTTCACACGTGTGGAGCATGTTCCCATGTGTGAAAGGATGTACTTTTCATGTTTGTATATATCCAAATTGATTTTGTATCATTCTAGTTAGTGTGAACATGAAATGACTAGTTTTTAGTCAAGTTGACTAGTCACCTACAAATTAGCTTTTCCTTGCATGTGCATGAGTAAATGCTCCCACATGGCAAGTGGATGTTCACATGTGTGTATAGAGTACTAGAAGATAAGAGTTGACCATTTTCCTTAGATCCTATTTTGTAGGGAATATTCCTATATTCTAGGAGACTAGCTTTTTGGATTTTAGTCATATTCTAGAAGGTCAACTATTGGATAAGGATCAAGGATGGATCAAATGGATAGATATGAGTGATGTGGCACTCTTCACACGTGTGAAGGCCTGCTGGACTGTACCAGACTCATGGATGTACTTGATCCATAAAAGGATCATCATTTTGCTAAGAAAATTGATGAGACTTTTGCACTCTACACTTTTGTGAGATTTCTAGTCATTTGTCTTGTGATTTTTATGCATGATTGCTATCTAGTATCATTGTACTTGTTGTTTCAGGTGCAGGCCGTACAGTGGACAGTACTCCACACGTGTGAAGCCGCTCTCACTAAAAAATGATGTGTTGATCCATTGCTCTTGCTTAAATCCAAGTGTAGTGAATCTAGATCAAGATCTAATGTGTAGAACTTGATAGATTCATTGATTAAGCAACCAATAACTCTCTATGATTGTAAAGTACAATCATTATTGTCCTAAAAACTGTAAAATTTATCAACTACTACGCGAGATCTTCGACTCTACAGTGGTGTCGTTGTCGGGGATAGGTTTCCACTAACTAGTATAGCTGCATTTTAGCTATTTCTTGGTTTTTGGAGTAGTTTTAGGTAGATTTTTGGGTGTTTAGAGTTAGTTTTCTATATTTTTCTGTGTTTGGACTGTTCATAGCTAGTGGAGGTGTGAGAGGGTAGAGGAGGTCCTGAACAGTCTCTAAGGGTTTGAAATCCAAACCAACCAGTAAAAAACCCAAAAAAACAAACCAATTTGTATTCTGGAAGGAAAAAGAGCCAAATTTTTCATCAAATTTTGTTTTCTCAAAACCAGTGAGAGATAAGCCTCGCATGACTGGTAGTAGCTCCAAGGTACTGTCCCAGACCTGCATAGAAGCCTTCGAGAGTTAGTTCCAAGCAGATTGCAAAAAACAGAGAAAAAATCATAAAAATTCAAAAAATCCTTGTAAAAAATAAAAAAGATTCAAATCTTTATAAGAACTCTCACAAAGCCCTCTGAAGTTCCATCTCAATGAGACCATGACACAGAGAAGCTTGCGAGAGTTAGTTCACTGTCTAAGTGCATGTGCGAGAGTTTCCAGTGGAAAAAAGATGAGAAAATACCAAAGAACCCTCGCAAACACTAAAATTTTGAGTTCTAGTGGGCAAGAACCCTCGCAGAGAATTCTGAAATTCCATCTCACTGAGACTAGGACACAGAAGAGTCTGCGAGAGTTAGTTTGATTCTAGTGAGAAGAAAATTGGGTTTAAGTAAAAAATCACTAAAAAGTGAAGATCCAGCAAATCCATTCAGAGAGAACTCTCGCAGACCACTCCTATTAATCCAAAATGACAATTTCCATTAGTGATGAAGTTTGCAAGAATTAGTACTGATTATTGGTGAAGATCAAGCAAAATTAGTGGTTTTGAACCCTCACAAACAGTGAAATTTTTACTTCTGCGAGAGTTAACTCTCGCAGAGATTTTTAGAGTGAGATCCAGGCTAGATTCAGCTCCTGTGATCCTTGCAAGAGTTACTTCCCAATGATCTGAGAGATATCAAGATTTTTTGTCTACAAAATAGCTAAAGAACCCTTGCACAACCAAATTTCACACCAGAGAACTTTGCAAACTAGATCAATGGAAAGATCTGCACCAGATCCAACTATTGTCAAAATCTCAGGTCAATCAGTGCAAGAAGTAAAACGTTATCAAGGGAAACCACCGTAAGGGACCTAATTTTCAGTTCCAGCCAATGAGATTGATCAGATCCTTAAGATCCAGAGTGCATCCCATTGTACAAGCAAGATCCAACTATCTGAGTGCAGTGCAGCCATAACTCCCGATCATGCAATGATCATGTGGTTTTCAACAAGACTACCATGTAGCATCAGGAGAGAACTAAAATGACGAGATCAATATGCTACTCTGCAAGAAGCTATGGAGGATGTCATCAGGGAAGAGGATGAGGGATCAGACGATGAATATCCATCCACCCATACTCCTACTCCCTCGGTGGCATCATCATCATCAAATGCTTCTACTCTATCCACAAAATTGTTGTTGGAACAGATGACAAAATTACACAAACAACAGATGAAGCAGCTTACAGTGCAGTTTGATCAAAAATTGAAACCCTTACAAGGAGCTATAGCAGCAACGCCAAACCTACTGGAACAAAACCAGCTACAATATCTCTGACGCTAAAATGTATGGTGTTCAGTATGCACACGAAACCATACAGCGAATGAGTGCCCAGTCCTAAAGCAAAATCTGAGACTGACCCATAAATTTTGCCATTTGTGCAATGCAATATCGCACAACACGACATTTTGCCCATTTAACCCCCGGATTGTCCAACAGAAAAGGAGTCCTTATCAGACTTCTTATCCATATCATCAAGGGGCACCAAATGTGGCACCTAGGTATGGCGCACCTAATAATCAACAATGTATGGCCTTACCTGCACCACCGGGGCCAACCAATCAACAAGTGGCCCACGTAAACTTGACAATAGCAGAACCAGAGATGCTAGTACCACCTCAACCTAAGCAGCAACAATGGTATGGGCTGGAGAAACCATATATGGATCCTGTCATAAATGAATATATTGCGGCCTATGCAGCTCAAACTTAGCGTCAAGGCAAAAGAAATTATAGCTGCTACAAATGTGGCGAAGGACACATAATTGCTAAATGTCCTTACAAGGGACAATATAAATCCTTCTGCCGAGAATGCGGCTATGGACACTACTTCAAGAATTGTTCGAATGTGAGAGAAGAAACGAGACAGTACTAAAAGATACGGCACTGGGTACATAGAGCACAAGTGAAGGAAAAAGAGTAAGAAAAGGACAACCCTATGGAACTTCCTACTGATGACAGACGAGAACCACGAATGAGTTCACCATTGCGCACTGATCAGAACGATTGATTGCATCGTCATGAACCACCTTTCCACATGGTGGAGCCTGAGGAACCGCACACTAAAAGGCTCACAAGCCTACTGGTGAGCCGTGTTAGTTTACCCCTTGGAGAATTATTGCGGATTGTGCCACAAGCAAAAAGCCTTTTGGCTGAATGGGCCAAAGTGGACGCGGAACCAATAGCGCTAGAGCCCATATATTGTACGGGCTACGAAGAGATTAGTAACATCCTCCACATTGGAGTAGCATGGGAGAGTGAGGAACACAACATCACCCTGCCAATCAAACACAAGAGATTCGAGGACGAGACAGTAGTAGTAGATGGAGGATCAGGTGTCAATTTGATCTGCACTACTTTGTATCAAAAGTGGAGTTTACAGGGATTGAAGCCAACAAGATTTGCCATCAAACTAGCGGATCAATCCTGTGTAAAACCGAAGGGTGTGGTTGCCGATATCCCTATAAAAATAGCAGGCATGCAATTTGTGATTACCTTTGTAGTAATGGATATACCTGAATCTCCATCTACATACCTTGTTTTACCGGGAAGATCATGGTTGAGGACTGCGCAAGTAGTACACAACCGGGGCATGGGGAAACTCACCTTTGAGAACAGAGAGTAGGCTGTAAAGGTCGACCCAACCACATGGGCGGTGAAACCACTTGCACCCAAGGCTGATGACAGATCATCCACGACAGATCACACGATAGATCGTCCAAGGCAAGAGAAGGGTGGTCCCTACGATTAAGAGACGAATGTCGTGAGATGGATGCATGCATTAGCAACGATTGACTGCCAAACATGTCAATACGAATCCTGAACCCAGCACATCTTCACCCAAGTGTTACACCCTAGACACACCAATTACATTTGGAGTGAATATAATAAACGTAGCATGGTTGTCAATGGAATCTATTGAGAATCCAGTGGACGATGATTTAGTCCCTTGCAACATGCTCTGACTTACAACAAAGAGATTGAGCTAACTGATGAGCAGGTCCTATAACACATAGACCTAGATCGTTATGGAATTAAGAAAGTATCAGCTCAACCACCGCAAAAATCTGCTATAGTGAAAGTTTCAAGGATAGATCCACCAAGGGCACTTGCGCACAAGAAGAATCAGTTGAAACAATGCTATAACCAGGTGATCCGATGGAGTAATCTACCCGAAGAAGCTATAGCTACAGTGGATGTTGATATTCACAACCACGAGGCAAATGTCACACCAGTTTCGAAGAAAGACAACAAGGACAAATCCATCGAGATGACAAAAAATGACAAAAAGAAGGTGTTGGATTCCTTGAAGTTAATCAGGATGAACTCTAATACAACATCATCCTCTTCTTAGACAATGAAAAATCAAAAGATGACCAGTCGGGCTAAGATCAATATGCTAAAGGAGGAATCTCGACGAGCACCAGTTCACGAGATGCTTGAGACCTTCAAGAATTATACCTTGGACGACATGATAATTATGATGCCGCAAGCCCAGCAAAAACTTGATCAAAATTAGGCACCAGCGGAACAAGTCTTCGAAGGACCTGCACAAATTCAACCCATGAACCTTGCCAAGCCAGGTGAAGAAGAAAAGATCGTATACGTGGGAGAGCAATTAATGCCTGTGAAAGCTGTCAACATCTCTTAGCAAGTTTGAGGCCTAAATTGGTAATTTTTGTACATAGTTTTGGATCTAACCTTTCACAGTGTGAAAGAGACCTAGATACTTTTATTCTAGTATATATTTCATATTGAAGAAGTCTCAAACTTCAGAACCTTTGAAATGACACCAAAATCATGTTATTTGGACATATAGGCCAAAATTGGCTATTTTAGGCTACTGGTGTCCTCAAATTGGGTTCTAAGTTCTAGAGAGAGGAGAGAGAGTCATATCTCTCACCTATATTAGGCTAAAATTTGTGGATAATAGGTTGGAGAAACTTATTGTATTCTTGAGAGAGATCAATAGATCATTGTCATAGTTTCTTCCTCCATTGAGAGCATTGCTTTGTGTATTGTCTTCAAGATTTTGTGTATGATCTTAAGAGGCTTCCAAAAGTGGTAGGCTGCTATTGTAGGCTAGTATGCTATTGCTTTTGGCTGCCATCAGTACCTTTTATTAGCTTCTTTTGTCTCTTGAATGCTTTGTCAAGTTCATGTGTATCAAAGGTAGCATTAGGATGCTTTGCCATTTCTAGCTTTTGTAGCTTGTTGTGCAAAGATCTTAGCCAAGTATTTTGGGAGTTTGGATCAGGTTGGAGCAACTTATTGTATTGTTGAGAGAAATCAATAGATCATTGTCATAGTTTCTTCCTCCATTGAGAGCATTGCTTTGTGTATTGTCTTCAAGATTTTGTGTATGATCTTAAGAGGTTTCCAAAAGTGGTAGGCTGCTATTGTAGGCTAGTATGCTATTGCTTTTGGCTGCCATCAGTACCTTTTATTAGCTTCTTTTGTCTGTTGAATGCTTTGTCAAGTTCATGTGCATCAAAGGTAGCATTAGGATGCTTTGCCATTTCTAGCTTTTGTAGCTTGTTGTGCAAAGATCTTAGCCAAGTATTTTGAGAGTTTGGATCCATTTAAGATCCACTTTTTTTACATGGTATCAGAGCTAGTTGGCTGTTACTTTTAGCAAGATTTTCATTTATGGTGATATTTGGATGTTTGATCAAGTTCTAGCATGATTATGCATTGCACTGTTGATCAAATATTACTTGAAGTTGAACTTGTGGATCAAAAGCATATTTCAGGTCTATTGAAGATCAGAGGCTGAGAAGAAGCTATTTTGGATCAGATCATAACACCTAGTCATTTGTTGATTGTGAGGCTTGTGCATAATTAAAACTAACAATGTTCTGTTCAATCTATTGTTGACAATCTCCACTTTTGTGGATGAACACTCTCCTTAAGTGGATGAACCTTCTCCTTAAGTGGATGACAAATAATCTTTGAGTGATTTTGTATTTCTCCAAAAGGCTGAGCAAAGCTCCGACTTGGATGAAAGATCTCCTTTTGGGTGAACAGATTGTCAACAATCTTTTGCATAAATTTTGGTGTTCTTTGTTGAGCATGTAAGTAGCTTTTTTTATGTAATTTGATTGGAGCATTTGCTGGAAGGTTTTAACCATTATACAAATGTGTTTTCAGGTTCTTAACAGGTTGAAGAACATTCTCATGTGAAGTGATCTTAGATCTACATCTAAACACCAAGATTTGACAAGCTAGTGAAGCTAGTCTTGTGATTCACTAAGTGTGCTCTTTCATTCACCTCTAAAGCTTGTATTATCATTTGGTTGAGTTTATAAACTTTTAGAAGTGTGGTTTACATGTGGTTTTACAGGTTGAATCAATATCTTAGTGTGTTGATCATATGTTGATCAAGTTTGTTCAATTCTAGGTATTTTTGGCAGCCTAGTCTTGTGTATTTTCTAAGAATGCAAGTAACTCTTCACCCATCATTTTTTGAGAGGAAAGTGAGTGCTAGGAGCATTAGGACAAAGCCTAAAAGTTGAAGAATCATTATATTCATGGCTTCCAATGGTGGGATCATGTTATAAACTAATGATAGGTTGAGTTCATCAAACTACTCTACCTGGAAAGTGAGGATGGAATTCTTACTTGGGTTGAATGAACTCATGGACATAGTTGCAGGAACTGAAGAGAGACCACCCATAGTTCAAGAGCAATAAAGGTTTGATAAGAAGGCTAAAAGGGCTCTTCATATCATTAAAATGAATGTTACCAATTGATAATATTTCAGTTTTAGGACATTAATGATTGTACTTAACAATCACAAAGAGTCATTGGTTGCTTAATCAATGGATCTATCAAGTTCTACACTTTAGATCTTGATCTAGATTCACTACACTTAGATTTAAGCAAGAGCAATGGATCAAATCTTCATAAACAAGTGAAAGCGGCCTCACATGTGTGGAGTACTGTCCACTGTATGGCCTGCACCTTAAACAACAAGTACATAGGTTCTTGATAGCAATCATTCAATAAAATCACAATTCTATTGTATAGAATGCAAAAGTCTCATCAATCTCATTAGCAAAATGATGGTCCTTTTATGGATCAAGTACATCCATGAGTCTGGTACAGTCCAGCAGGTCTTCACACGTGTGACGAGTGCCACATCACTCAGATCTATCCATTTAATCCATCCTTGATCCTTATCCAAAGTTGACCTTCTAGAATATGGCTAAAATCCAAAGAGCTAGTCTCCTAGAATATAGGAATATTCCCTACAAAATAGGATCTAAGAAAAATGGTCAACTCTTATCTTCTAGAACTCTATACACACATGCTAACATCCACTTGCCATGTGGGAGCATTTACTCATGCACATGCAAGGATAAGCTAACTTCTAGGTGACTAGTCAACTTGACTAAAAAGTAGTCATATCATGTTCACACTTGACTTGATTGATACAAAATCAAAGTAGATATTTACAAATATGAAAAGTACTTTCTTTCACACATGGGAACAGGCTCCACATGTGTGTAATCAGATCATGAACATTGTACTCATGATTGATCTTTATTTACAATAAAAAATGACAAGTGATAAGTGACAATTTTCAACACCAGTGAACTTCTCAAGGAAGTTGGTAAGTGTCAAAGTGCAAGTGAGGCATGGAATGCCTTGAAGAAACTCTTTGAATCAAAGCCCACATCTAGGGTATTGACCCTAAGGAGGCAAATATTTTCTAGTAGACAAAGAGAGGGAGAAAGTGCTCATGCATTTGTCTTGAGGGTTAAGTCCCTAAGTGATGATCTAGCATGCATTCATGAAAGCATAAAAGCTGGTAAAATAGTCCAGTTTATGTTGAATGGTTTGCTAGATGAACATGCTAACCTTGTGCAAAGTTTTTCCATTCAAAGAGTCTTGCCAAGTGTGGTTGACTTGCAAGAAATCTTATTGGCTGAAGAACATAGGTT
Organism: Diphasiastrum complanatum; assembly: GCA_029204225.1. Lineage (NCBI taxonomy): Eukaryota > Viridiplantae > Streptophyta > Lycopodiopsida > Lycopodiales > Lycopodiaceae > Diphasiastrum > Diphasiastrum complanatum. The sequence continues at coordinate 56,388,245 of CM055103.1, forward strand.
GCAATCAAAGCTTGATGGTGCATCTTTGCAAGGTGGAGGTGAAGAGGCTTTCTTCACCAAAAGGCAAAGTCAAAGGCAAAAGTAAAGGCAAAGGGAGATGTCTTGATTTCTAGGGGCAATAGACAAAATAGACTTTACAAGCTTAATGCATTTGTTACGTCCAACAAGAGGAATGAAATGGATGTTGGTGGTTCTCTCAACTTTCAAAAGTCAATTTCTAGCATCAATAAGATTGGTAGATCTTATGCAAAGTCTAAAGGGCTTCCTTATGCTAGATCTAGGTTGAGATCTAATGAGCTTCTTGGAGATAGTTATTGTTGTGCTAACTTGGCAACTTTTGGTGAATCTATGATCAATGTTTTGGATCCATTGGATCTTGAAGATGGACTCGTGCTACCTACTAGTCAAATGGAGTCATGTGGTGCTAAATTAGTATCATGTCTGAACTCTTCTACTCATAAATTTCCAAGTCTTGGTGGCTCTTCAATGGAACTACATGGCAAGTGCAAAAATGAAAAAGGTAAGAAGAGATCTAACTTAATCAATGGAGGTGATGAAAACTCTTATTTGGAAACGGTTGTTGCTAATGACTCATTTACTCATTTGGAAAAAGATGGTGCTTTGAGCATGTTTGAAAAAAACGTTTCTTTTGCATCTTTAAGTGATGAGTCCAAGAAAGTCATTTGTGCAACAAGTGGTGTCACATGTATTCATAAAGAAAGTAGATCAAAAGGTTCTATCATGAGACTTGGTGAGGAAGATCTCAAGTCAAAAGGGAGAGATGAATGTGAAGTGTTCAAAGTAGGATGTACTTTGAATGATGCTTTTGTGAATGATAGTGAGGGTTCATTACCATTACCTACATCATTGATTAGAAGTCCAGGTTTGACAAGAAAAAGTACTTCAATCATTCTTATGTTGAAGGGTATTCTTTTCATGGCTTCTAATGTGCGAGATTCTTCCATTTCTTATGATGCAACTATCAAGAGGGAGATTGCTAACTTTTGTGGTGTGATCATTAAGAGGGAGTCTTGTGAAGGAAAGGGCAAAGGAAGAGTGACTCTTGGGAATATCCAAGGCATGGATCTTACATCTATTCATCAACTCAAAGGATGCTATGATTGTGGTGGAGTGTTCATGCATGATCAAGATGGCAAAAGGTTGGATGAAGAAGACTACATGGAGCAACTCAAGTAGCAATTTTTTCAAGGCAAGGAAGATTTCATTGGTGAGCTCATTGAGGTTTGATTTGAATTCAAATGGGCTGGTTTGATTAGGTTTGATACTCAGCTTCATCTACTCTACTTCATGTTGGATAGGATTGTAGAAATCTATCTTTTGGTTTATGATGGTGACATTGTTTTCACTAACTATAGTAAAAGGTTAAAATCAAGCAATGATGAGATCTTGTGGGATGTTAATCATGTGTTTGAGAGGGAGTATCTTTAGAGGTTCAGATCTGAAGATGTTTATAAATGCAAAGTCCTTGTTGTTTTATTGGAAGATCAAGATGTTGATCTTGAATTGCTTCATCAACACCAAGAGGCAAGCATCAATTGGAAGCTAGTCAAAAGCATCAAAGGGGAGCCACATGGGCAAAGAATTTTGGATCTATTTTTACAAGTTCTTGAAGGTTCAAGTAAGGTTCTTGGGACAGCAATGAAGTGTCCTTTTACTCTACCTTACCTCATGTATGAACATTGTCATGTCAATGTGTTGGAATTGTCAAAAGTCAATGAAACTAGTTCCATAGTTTTGCATCCTTTGGATCTTGGAGATGGAATAGTTATCAATGCTAGCTTTTATGATCAAGTACATGCATTCATTCAAATCTTGAAAGATATTGAAGTGGTCAATATGTTTACTTTTGAGCAAAGTTCAAGATCTAGCATCCTAGTGTTGGCAAATTGGCAAATTGTTGACAATGTAGGATCAAGGGTTGTATGCAAATATTTTGGAGATACTTCAAGTATCTCAAGTTTAGGCTTTGCTCATTCAAATGGAACAGAGAACACATCATTTTGGCATTCATTCACTCAAGGCTTTCATGGATTGGCGATCTACAAAGGCAAGGTGGTGATGGAGGTTCATTCATGGAGATACATGGTGCATTCACTATGGGCATAGTGGAATGTGGAGGAGGCATGCAAACACTTGTTGGTTACTTTCACTTACAACTTGTTTGCTACTGTTTTACAGAGAATTCAAAGGTGGATACATGGAGGAATACTTTCATTATGATTCTATGTTCTTTTACATGTATCTTGTTCACCTTTATATGTAAAATTGATGTAAGAAATAGTGAAGCATCCTATATGGACACTATTATCTATATCAATTATGTTGTATTTCATATTGCACATATTAGAACACTTGAGAAGAGATATATTATCATGATGGAGATCATTCTTAGGTTGGAGCAAAGTAGTGTTGTAAAACTAGCAAGTTAAGTTGAAGAGGGAGTGTGAAAATTGTCAACATTTCCTAACTAGTTTGAGGCCTAAATTGGCAATTTTTGTACATAGTTTTGGATCTAAACTTTCACACGTGTGAAAGAGGCCTAGATAATTTTATTTTAGTATATATTTCATATTGAAGAAGTCTCAAACTTCAGGACCTTTGAAATGACACCAAAATCATGTTATTTGGACATATAGGCCAAAATTGGCTATTTTAGGCTACTGGTGCCCTAAAATTGGGTTCTAAGTTCTAGAGAGAGGAGAGAAGTCATCTCTCTCACCTATATTAGGCTCAAACTTGTGGAGAACAGGTTGCAAAAACTTATTGTATTGTTGAGAGAGATGAATAGATAATTGTCATAGTTTCTTCCTCCATTGAGAACATTTCTTTGTGTATTGTCTTCAAGCTTTTGTGTATGATCTTAAGAGGTTTCCAAAAGTGGTATGCTACAATTGTAGGGCTGGTATGCTATTGTTTTTGGCTGTCATCAGTACCTTTTATTAGCTTCTTTTGTCTCTTGAATGCTTTGTCAAGTTCATGTGTATCAAAGGTAGCATTAGGATGCTTTGCCATTTCTAGCTTTTGTAGCTTGTTGTGCAAAGATCTTAGCCAAGTATTTTGGGAGTTTGGATCCATTCAAGATCCAATATTTTCACAACGCCCACACAATTCAAAGACTACGATCATTGTTGGTGGAGTACAAGGATTGTTTTGTCTAGAATTACAGTGATCTAAAGGGCATTCCACCAATAGTAGTCCAACACACCATACCCTTGGTAGATGGAGCAGTCCCCAAGGTGAGTCGTTACTATTGCTGCAACTCGAACTACACGGAGCTGATCAAGCAAAAATTGTAGAAGCTGTTAGATGTGGATTTCATTTACAAAATCGAGCACACTGATGGGTATCATCGATAGTTATAGTACCCAAGAAGAATGGTAAACTACGGATCTGTGTGAATCTGAAGGCGCTAAATGCAATCACCAAAAAAGATCATTTTTCTTTGCCCTTTACGAAAAGTGTCTTTGGCAGAGTAGCTAGGGTCGAAGCCTACAGTTATTTGGATGGCTTCAGCGGTTACAACCAAGTGAAGATAGCACCCCAAGACCAGCATAAGACAACATTCGCCACGGAATGGGGAACCTATAAGGTGATGCCATTCGGACTTTGCAATGCCCCAAGAACTTTCCAGCGAGTCATGCAGGCGGCATTCAAAGAGTGTTTGCATAAATTTCTGAAGATTTTCTTGGACGATCTATGCGTGCATGGACCAAACTCTGAACACTTATCCAATCTGGAGAAGGTGCTACAAAAATCGCGAATTTCAGATCTCCTTGAATCCAAAAAAATGTCAATTTTGGATTACACATGGCTTGATTCTCGACCATATAGTATCTAGACATGGGATCACCACAAACCTATCAGGATCATTGTTGATCTACCACCACCAGGAACGATCCGCGAGGTTTACATCTTTATGGGTCATGCTAACTATTACATGATCTTCATTCTAGATTTTGCAGAGTTAGCACGGCCAATTTACAAGATCACAACGGAACCACATTGGAATGAGAAAGCCCTAAAGGTTTTCCAAAAACTTAAAGATGCATTGGTTTCAGCACCAATCCTATGTCCACCCAATTGGTCCATTGAGTTTCATGTGCATACGAACGCATCGAAGTATGCAATTGGAACAGTCTTAATCCAGCCAGGAGAACACAAAAAAAGATTTTTCGATCCGATTTGCAAGTCGACATCTCAGTAATACAGAAATGAGTTATTCAACCATAGAGCAAGAGGCACTGACAATGATATATTCGGTTAAGAAGTTTCGGCATTACCTGATGGCCACTCATTTTGCCTTTTATACGGACCATCAACCCTTGCTCTATCTTGTTAACAAAACCTGCAACACAGGGAGAATCACTCGAGCGACTACTTCTGTTGTTAGAGTTTGATTTTTGGATAGTAGTTCGCAAAGGAAAACAACACTACATGGCAGATCATATGTTGCGGATCAAGGGGAAGGAGGTTGCAACCCAACTCGACGATGAGCTGCCTGATGCTGTCTTATTTTACGTAGACATACTACTGGAATGGGCTACTGACATAGTTGATTATCTAATGAGGGGCCAACTAGACAAATCGCTACCAAAGGCAGATTAGCGAAAATTGATCTTGAAAGCAGGACCTTATTAGCTGATTGCCGGCCAATTGTACCGAAGAGGATCAGATGGGATACTTCAGCAGTGTATTCTTCCTCTTGAGGCCACCCAGATCATTTTGCTTTCAGTTGAAGGCATGGGTGGAAGCCTTTTTGCATCCGATATTACCATTCGCAAGATCTTACAATTAGGGTGCTGGTGGCCAATGATTCACAAGGATACGGAGGAATACCTGAGGAAATGCGATGTGTGCCAAAGGGCAGGGAGACCAAAGAGATTGAATTATGACCTTTTGCACCCGATCTTAGCCCAAGCAGCATTTGAAAAGTGGGGATTTGATTACATTGGTCCAACTCATCCTGCAACAAAAAAGTACCCAGGCTCGATACATAATCGTGGCCACCGACTACCTCACCAAGTGGGTAGAAGCCAAGGTAGTAAGAGTAGTTGATGCTAGGACCACTGCCAAGTTTCTCTTTGAAAATATCATTATGTGCTTTGGATGCCTGGTGGAGATAGTCCGCGATCGCGGGAGTCATTTCATCAATGAGACCATCAAGGTCCTGTTGGAGAAATTCTTCGTGATTCATAGAACCAGTACGTCTTATTGTCTTCACGGTAATGGGCAAGCAGAATCATCCAATAAGATCCTCTATAGCATGCTCACGAAAACAGTTGAAGCTAGCAGATCGGATTGGAAACACAAGTTGCATGTTGCTCTATGGGCATTCATGACATCATATAAGGGAAGTACTGATCAAATGTCATTCCAATTGGTATATGGTCAGGATGCTGTAATGCCAATAGAAGTTTTAGTCCCTTCATTAAGGATTGCCACAACGCAACGTCTTGATGAATCCAGATCTCTACAATTATGCCACGAAGCTCTGCATAAGCTCTATGAAACACGCTTACTAGCTGTGCATGCACTGGCAGCTAAAAAGGAAAGACGCAAAACATGGCACAATCGTAGGTTACAAAAGAAGAATCTTCATTCCGGAGATCTAGACCTGATGTATAAAACCAAGGCAATCAAGGGAAAATTAAAATTCATAGGCGAAGGTCCTTATCAGATCAAAGAAATTCTTAATCATGGAACTGTGAATATGGAGAAGCTAGATGTGACACTTTCAACACACTCATGAACGGTAGCTGGTTGCACAAGTACTAGCCACCGCAGTGAGACAGATCCAGGTTGGTGGTGGCATGTTACAAAAAGTTTATCTGTTCGGCCATCACAACTAGATCTAGGAAGATCAAGCCAGATCCAGCCAGATCTAGCGAGATCAGAGAAGATCCAACAAGATCCAAGAGAGATCCAGATCCAGATAGGATAAAGAGCAAAGCAGATCATCAGATTGCACCAATAAGGCCTCCAATTTGTAGATCAGAGACCTCGATCTCAAAAACCATGGCAAAATAAGGACAAAATTAACCAAAACTGATGCATCTGCTACCAAATATCTATCAAAACTTCCAGAGAGTTACTAATAGTCAAATCTAACATGGATGTAGCAGATTATCAGTTTGCAAAAGTTAAAAATCAGAGAATCTCAAGACCTCGTCAAAAAACACTCTAGAAGAGCACGTTTTTCATGATTTTTGGAGATTCCCTGAGAAATAGCTCTTGAAACTCATTAGGGCCCTTCTTGAACTCAAAAGGGGCCTCTTCCTTGCCCAAACAAGTTTGATAATCTGGATTAATTAACTTGTTAATAGTCCTATGTGGCAATTCACCTTGGGTTTAGCTTGAGTTAAAGCCTAGTCACATAGGTTGCATTTGAACCTAGTATATCAAATAAATAAAGATTGAAATTTAATGTTTGTAAAAAGATTTATTTAATTTTAAATTTGTGAAGTGTTGGAATTTTTTTAACACTTCATTCGTATATTTTTTAGGCTTGTTTTGGAGAGAAACGAGGTTGCAAATTTTTTTGCATTTCATTTTAAAATGTGAATTAAAAACATGGTACAAGGGGAGTACCCCCCTTGTACCATTAAAAAAAAAAAAATTGAAATGCAAAGGGGGAGTACCCCCCCCGTTGCCTTCCATGCTCCCTCTTGCACAACCATTGTCTCCGCTGTTGTGCAGGACTCTTGCTCACAATGCTCCCTTAGGGCCGCTAACCCGGCTCGGCGCCCACCTCCCGACAACTGGGTGGTACAAGGGTACAAAAGACCCGAGCTAAGAGGGAGGTGCTCGGGTGCGTACCTGGGTTCTCCCGCGATTTGGGCGCCGAACCGGGCCAGCAGCCCTAAGGGGGGTTGCAAGCAGCAGCATGGCCGTGCAGGAGGGAGCGGGGATGGGGGGGGGGTGTAACCCCCTCCCTCCCCCCTTCTACATTTCAAATTTTTTTTGTAATGGTACAAGGGGGGGTACCCCCCTTGTACCATGTTTTTAATCCACATTTCAAGATGAAATACAAAAAAATTTGCAACCCAGTTTCTTTCCAAAACAAGCCTAAAAAAAATACTGATGAAGTGTAAAAAAATTTCAGCACTTCACAAATTCAAAATTCAAATTTGTGCCTTGCTTTTGAGGGTGACATTGTCATCAATAAGGGGCTATGGGGAGTATAGTTATAGTGTGGTTAGTGGGTGAGTTAGATTTTGAGGAATTCATCTAAGCCATTGGATGTGCCATGTCATATGGACCATTCTATCTCAATTTTCACTCTTTTATTGGTACACATGTCATCATTAACACTAATTATAACTAGTAAAGAGGCCCTTTTTGAGTCCAAAAAGGGCCCTAATGTGAACATCACTAGATCTGACCCAGATGCATCTATGAAAATCTCTGCAAGAGTTACTGATGGAAAAGCCATCATTTTTTAATGTATGTGAGGGTTCCAAGAAGCAGAATATGAGTATCTAATGGGAATCAAAACGAAGTGAGATAATTTTCTCCCACCAATATTCTTTGATCCAAATAAGGCATTAGAATCAGAGAAAGTGGAAGATCAGCTTCCAGTAGCTCAAGTTTACTATCGAGCCACATTCCTTGGCGATCCTTGGACGCGTAGATTCCAAGCGTGGGTTGACCAAAGCTGGCTCACAGGAGTCTACAAGTCACTTCACACGCCCAAGGACTTGAAGAAGATAGACCGAATAAGCTTTATGGAAGATGTCACTGGCTACTTGATCCACTAGAGGCGGGCCAAGAAGACTTTATACTGCCAAGGGACCAGCACTACTTCAGGTCGTGGGTCCTGTTGGGGGTATTCCCAACATAGAACGAATATACGAAAATGAGTCAATAAATGTGTTGCGAGGGCATGGCTTCCTACAGTTATAAGCCCATGACACAATGAGCATGCGAGACGATTGTAAATAGAAATAATGGACTTGGGCCCCTTGTAATTAAAATAAAACTTGCGGCCCAAAGTCATTTTAAACTTAGAAGTCTATTATTTTAGAGCTAGGTCCAACTTTGGGCTCACATGAATCTTGTGAATTCTAATGTACTTTTTGTGGACCCTGGGATTAAGTTGGGTCCAAGATGAATGGTTAGGATTAGTGTACTTTGGGACAAGGGCCTTCCCCATTTATAAAAAAGCACCTCATGTACTCTATTTGGATGCTTAATGAGAAGGAGAAAACTCTACCAATTTTTGGAGAGAAGCATCCTCACTTGCTATTCGCTACTTGCTAATGTGCTTGATTGTGTTTTCCTTTTGCTCTCAAGTTTGTAAGTTTTTGGTTTTCTTAGTTAAAGTTTTTGCATTAGCAAGCACAAGGAAGTGTGGAATCAAAGCCCATATTGAGAGTGAGTGACAATGTGGAGGCGATAGTAAATGGTGGAGGTGGTGGTGGAAGTGTGAGAGCAAGTGAGGGAGTTGGGGTGGTGGAGGGTGCCTGTGTGGATAAAATCACGCCCATAGGATCAGAACTAGAAGTGCCTGTCTCAACTGAGCTGCCTGTTGCTGCCGCTACTGCTTGTCTGCGTTGTTGGCCTGGTGGAGTAAGGCCTCCTGCTACGCTAGGACCTCCTTTGGAATCTGGGAGGGCTTAAGACTCCCTCCGGATTCAGCATACTTAGCCCCGATGTCGCTGGATAAAATGTCATGAAAGACATCAGCTTCTGTGCTGATCGCCTTCTCTTTCTACTTCTTAGTTGGTGGTGCTGGTGAAACTGGTTGTGCTGTCGGTTGGGGGGGTGGCTCGCTTCTTAGTGCTCGGATAAAGATCGTCAAGTTCTTTGATGGTAGCAGCCGTCCGAGACCCCAACTGTTTGGTGACCAACATGTGGAGGAGATATCCACACTTGTTAGTTGGTTTTCTGGCTTTCAAAGCCCCACATAGCTTTTTTGCTACCTTCTCAGCCCCCTTGTAGTTTTGAGTGGGCTCGTCCATGGTGATGGTCAAAGAGAAGAGGTCGCTCAGTGGTATGCGATCCATCTTGGCAGTATGCACCTTAACCATGCTGACGAGGAGTTCTGAGACAGCCCGGAGGTGAGGATCTGTGATGAGGCGGATGACGATCCCGTCATTGGTCTGGGCAATAGTTTTGGCGTCCTCTGTCAGAAACTTTGTAAAATACTTGGCATCATAACTGTGCCCTTGCCATGGATCGTCTCTTCGAGATTAGGGAAGCCAATGCTCTGTAGATTCTCAGGAGAGACGTTGATGGTTATATAACTACCACTCTTAGAGGTAAGCTTAAAAGTCTGAAATTCATCCGAATAGGTTGAGTAGGCCGCTCAGATTAGGCTCTCGCTCTGCTGGTCACGGAAGTGAGTCAGATCAAATCCAAGGTTTGTGAGGATATCCTTGGCCAAAATTAGCTGCTCGACGTAATTCTTGATACAAATCATAAAAATATCCCCTGAATAAGGCCTAGGGGGTTTAGGGCGATGCAGATAGAGCGAGGAATCATGGGAGGCCATAGTAGCAGTGATTTTAGATTGCTCTGGTAAGTTTGAAAATTTTGAAATTTTTTTGGCATGAACTCGAGAGCAAGAATTTAAAATGAATTTGTGGGGAGAAGGGTGGAGGTCTATATATAGACTTTTTTGGTCAGAAATTTGCAACTCCACCCACAAATTGTCCTCAGTGTCTATGATTTTGTAATGATGATCGCAAATTTTGAGGCAGTGTTCTGAGGGCCGACTAATTTCTTTAAGTGATTTTTTATGCCAAAATAGGAAAAATGTCTGACAGTACAAAAATGTGTCTGATCAGAATTTGCGGAGGCTAAAAATGAATTGTGAGAATTATTTTAAGCTTCAGCGAATTGTCTGCAGATTCTAGTAGTGGACATCTGATGAAAAAAACTAATTTCTTATTATCTCTAGAAAGTTTGTCTATGAGACAAAATTCGTGGAGGCTAAAAATGAATCGTGCACTATAAAAAAGAGGTCAGGCGAACTCTATTTGAGATGGTGTGAGACAAATCTTCTAAAAATAATGACTTTTGTGATTTTCTCAGAGAAAGACAATTTGTATGTCTGATCTGATAGTATCTTGATGGTGTGGACAAGAAAGCACAATAAAAAATTTGTCGAAATGGCAGGTAGGCTGTAAAAAAAAGTAAAGAAGAACAGTAGGAAAGCAAACAACTAATACATATCAATATAAAAACAGGGTTCATTGTACTTTCTCAATCTGATCCCATTGACCACACAGTGTCAAGGATGTCGTCTTGAAGGGTTTGGAGTTGTACATATCTAGAGGCAAAGATTTTTTTAATGACGTAAGGACCTTGGACAGAAAATTTCAGTTTGCCTTTGAAGGCTTTGGCCTGGTATAGCAGGACCTTATCTCCAACCTGGAAGTCTCTAAGTTTCAATGATCGATCATGCCATGTTTTTTGTCGACGTTTGTGGAAGTATGCAGTTGAATTGGAGGTTTTGTTTTTTTTTTTTAGCAAAAAGCATTTTCGTAGATTTGCAATTTTAGGAAAAAGAAGTGAGTTATTCTTAACTTTTATTTTTTTCTGGTTGCTTAAAGTGTATCAAAGATATTCTTATGCAAATGGCATTCTTCATACACACGTGCAATTTATTTGTTTGATTTGAACAATGATTATGTGAATTTTAAGTTTCTTCAGATTTCATAAAGTATCAATAATGTGGTCGCACTAATATAATATTGTGGAAAGATCATTCTTACTAACTTGTGGTGTCGTGTGAAGATACCCAAGTGGCAAAAAATCAATATGAGAATGATTTTGTTGAATGACAATGCAATAAAAATTTGAATTCCATGCTTGAAGATATCAAGATGACAAGCCAACCAAACAATTATGGTGGAAACTCAAGCTCCAAGTGTTCCACCTCCATGGAGGTCAAGCATGTTCTAGTTTTTTCCAACAACTCATGGAATTGGGAGATGAACCATAATTGCCACATAAGCATGGGTTGAATCTGGATATGGCATGAGTTAATGGAAAAGCTCGATGAAACATAGTTAATTTCACTTTTGATTGAAGATTTTGGATTTGTCAATTATTGAAGCAATTTCTTGTTCTAGGTGATCAATAATGACCAAGGATAATGCAAGTCTCAAGGGAGCAATAATATGCCAACCTATTTGCATATTTGCCAATAGTTGAGTGTGGCACTTAACAAAATAAACAATCAGAACAATTTGCAAGATCAATAGATAAAAGTATTGTTGAATCAAGTTTAGATCTTTCAAATCTCTTTTTTCAGCCAAAATCATATTCAGGAGAGAAGAAGTTTGAGGTAGTAGGTGATTGGTTGACCAAGTGGACCAGTTAGTTAAGTCTACATGAAATTCCTGAGGAGAAAAAGATCGAGAGCATTGTTCTATTTTTTCGTGGTAAGGCTACTTTTTGTGGTGGTGTGAATTGCAACCAAAATCCACTATGTGGGAAGAATTCATGAAAATTTTCAGCAAATCATTTGTGGTCGCAAATTATTCAAATTACTATAAAAGATTTATTAATTGCAAAATGGAAATGAAGAGTTTACACTCTTATCTCCAAGAGTTCATGGAAATTGGCTCTCTGGTACTTCATCCTAGGCTTTCTAGTAGATTATTAGAATAAATGTAAGTGAAATGTGCTTCGGAGTTTCGATGATGTGGATCAAATCGCAAATTCAAGTCAAATCTTTTGTTGAACTTGATTAATTGGCATCAAAAAGTAAGCAAAAGAAATAGATGTCCCAGAAAAATGCTACAAAGGTGAATCTATATTTTATTTGCAACAAGATTGGACATGTTATGAAATTATGCCCAATACCGATCAATCTTTGGTGGTAAACTAGCCAAAAACCATTCAATCTGCATATCCACGGGATATACACCGGTTAGTTTTCCTATGAGATTTTTAACCTTTCGTGTATAGTTACGAAGGGATTCTTAACTCTTCTTCTGAACATTGTTCAGACGTCCGAGAATTCTTGATTTGTAACCGATTTCTCTGAATTGGTTCAGAAATGCATGTTTCAGTAGGTACCAGGTTCCTACACGGCCTGGTTCAACTTGACTGTATCAGATGTGTGCCTACTTTCTTAGCAGACCAGGGAAGATTCGTAGTTTGTCTACATCAGTACCTTCGTTGTTCGCATTAGCGATTGACTCGAATTGTGAGACATAGCTATCTGCATCGTCAGAAGAATTCCCTTCAAAATAATTGTATTTAATTTTTGATATAGAAGTGAAACGTGCAGCAAGGCTCTCCATACCAAAGCTAATTAGGAGTTCAAATAACTGAGCAATAATTTCGTCTAGATTTCTTCGACTAGTATTCTCACTTTGTCTTCATAAAAATTTCTCTCTAAGCTTACGGTATCATTCTAATATGGATTCTCTATCTGACATACACTAGAGTTGGAGATGGATTTGTCAGATTTCTTATAACTTTCCTAAACTATCCCTGACAACGGCGCCAAAAATTGGTATATGTCATACTATACCAATAGGGTTAATATAGATTTTATAGTATGTAATGGCGTTCCCACATAGGACAACGTTAGAAAGTTATGTATTTGGTACAATTTTTTGAGTGTTATCCTGGTTGTCAACAGACATTAAAAAGTAACCAGTATTACTTATGGTTTGGAAAATGTAATGTTAATAATTTCAGAACAACAATCTAGCCTCTATCAAATCACGTTCTATAGATGAGATGTTATCAGAGCAGTACAACAGTACTACACGCTGGCTGATTAAGGTGTCAACAAGAGTCGAGAGTTGTTCGATGTATTTGTGACTGTGCGAACAATTAATTAATCGCGTTCGCAAACTATTCGTTTCTAGACAGAAGTCCTTAACAACTAAAGTCCAAATTAATGGTTAAAGAACACGAATGGTTTTAGAACACGTTAGAAACTTATGTCAATGCCAATCAGGAAAACAGATCAAAGACTCAATTTTTCAGACAGGGACTGTCATCTCATATATATACATACAGCTTCATTCAATGATCGTGCTAGACTGTACCAAAGATACTCATTATTCGAGTGTCGAAAAGAAAGTATTTGCGACAAATGAATAAGTTGGTTTTAAGACAACTCTTTAGAGCATGCTTTACGGATACAGAACAAACGATTGTAATGACTAGAGCTCTGTCTGATCAGAGAGTAATTCATGTAATGCATAGAAAGCAGACTCAAGATCACTCACACTCAGCAGTGCGGAGAACAGAGATAAGAGAGAATAACTCATAGAATTCTATTCACTTCTTCAATCTCTTACATATGCATAAACTCTTCTCTCTTGATGATCGAAATTGAAGTGTGAGATCAATATATGTTCTACGGGGCAAACAAACACACCTCTAAAACAATAGGTGTGTCGCTCCCGTGAAAGAATCTAGTTAACAATTAGACTGAAAATACGTTTAATTATACCATGAAAGGTATACTTAACTACGAGTTAAAGTTACTCTAGTTTAACATGTCTTTTCGTATCTAATCGTTTCGTGTGGACGACCTAGTAAAGGTTATCCAAGGTAATGTGTTTCTTATTAAAGGTCTTGCCCTTAATTACAAGGCAAGTACTTAGGAGATATATTCCCAAAAAATGACTTTAGGCCTCTTCATGATTTATACTTAACCAGCTCATATCTTCATTTTCGAGTATATCATGCCATATTTATATTGATATTCAATTTTAAACAATAAGGTGGCATCACATTGTCAAGCATAGAAATTGTCGAAACAATTAAAGCTTTGATGAATCAATAAATCTACAATATTGGTGAGCTTAACTTTCTTGGTAAAATTTTAGATTGCTAACTTTTGGCTCCTTTTATATTAACCCACATTGTTTATTGATAAATGTAATTCCATTGTTTTCATGTGCAGGTTCAAGAAAAGTGAAATGAAGAATTGAAATAGCAACAATAGAATATCAAATGATGGAAATCGCAACAATCAAATATCAAAAGACCCGAAAGGGTCATCATTTTACACATTGAATGTAAATTTTTTAGGTACATATTTTTGTATTGGCCTTTCAATAAGACCATTTATCTATTTTTCTATGTAAATTTATTTTCCATGAGCTCTTTTAAGTGTAAGCTCCCTAGCTTCTTGATCCGTTGTCACCGATGTTGCATTAGAGAGAAAAATCTTAAGCATCTCTTGTCGAAATTCAAATATGTCATTTTGTGTGAATTTTGGACAAGTGAACTGTAAATCATCAACAATAGACAAATTAGACGAATACACAAAAGTAAAAAATCATATAAATAAAATCAGTGTACATCCAAACCCAAATTACCTGATGTATATCGACATTTTTCTCTTTATTCCATAAAGCATTATACATTTTTAATGGCATATCAACCATAGCTGAATGAGTCAACTTGCTGAGAGGACTGAGAATCAAAATACAAAATGTTAGTTTCACATTTTTTTATATGGCAATTTGCATCACGAAAAGACTAATTGAAAAATTGGTTACCTGTGCGTCTATTATCTCTATGTGCCTTGCTACACATAGGGCCTTCGTTGGAAAATAAATGATCATGCTTTTGTACATCTCAATGTCGACATTGAGGTGTGTTGATTTCAAGGAGTTCATTCTCAACACCTTTGGATCACACAAACTGGCTTCATCCACTCTTAGTGATTACAGTCCAGTAATGACTGCAATCAACCAAATAGTCAATGATATGTAAATGAAAAAAATACAAATAAAGCATATAATAAAACAATACACACAACTCAAATTAAACAATACATACTTTTGACAGTATGGTACAACAAAAAATTTGGAGTCGCATGGCATATGTTGTAAACATGATGCAGCTGATTGCTCGTCCTTAAGCAGGTGACAAAAAAATTGAGTAAGCACAAAACACCAGGAACACTGTCGCTTTTGTACAACTGAATCCAATAATTGAGTCTAGCTTCGACAACTGGTGTGAGGTCCAAAGACTTATTCAATAACTCCTTATAGATAACAGGATTATAATAACACTTTCCAAGTAGAGTAGTTCGATTAACTCAACCTATCATTAGTTTCTAACATGTTCCCACCATTGGAAGCCATGAATATTATGATTCTTCAACTTTTAGGCTATGTCCTAATACACATAGCACTCACTTTCCTCTCAAAAAATGATGGATAAGGAGATCTCAAAAGATCTAGAATTCTAAAACACTTCTATCTTAAACTTGGCTGGTTTTCAAGCATAGAAAGGAAGATTGAAACACATGCAACACTTTGCACACACTAAGAATGGATCACAAACTCAAACCAACCTGAACAAACTCTTGCTTAAGCTCTCAAACGTCATCGTCCACTAGGTTCTCAATCGGCTCCGCTGACAACCATGCTACGTTTATCATATTCACCCCAAATGTGAGGAGCCAGTAGCGACTAAGCCCATATATTGTGCGGGCTATGATGAAACAAGTAACGTCCTCCACATCGGAGCAGCATGGGAAAGTGAGAAACACAACATCACTTTTCCAATCAAACACAAGGGATACGAGGACGAGGCGACAATGGTAGATGGAGGATCGGGTGTCAATCTGATCTCCACTACTTTGTACAAAAAAAGGGGTTGACAAGGATTGAAGCCAGCAAGATTCGCCATCAAGCTAGCAGATCAATCCTGTGTGAAACCAAGCTATGATGTGAAGAGTTACTTGCATTCTTAGAATATACACAAGACTAGGCTGCCAAGAATACCTAGAATTAAACAAACTTGATCAACATGTGATCAACACACTAAAATATTGATTCAACTTATAAAACCAAATGTAAACCACGCTTCTAAAAGTTTATAAACTCTAGCAAAGGATAAATACAAGCCTTAGAGGTGAATGAAAGAGCACACTTAGTGAATCAAGATCACTTCACATGAGAATGTTCCTCAACCTGTTAAGAACCTAAAAACACATTTGCTTAATGGTTAAGACCTTCCAGCAAATGCTCCAATCAAACTACATAAGGAGAGTTTATGCAAAATTTATGCAAAAGATTGTTGACTATCTGTTCAACCAAAATTTATGCAAAAGATTGTTGACAATCTGTTCACCCAAAAGGGGATCTTTCATCCAAGTGGGAGCTTTGCTCAGCCTTTTGGAGAAATACAAAATCACTCAAAGAGTATTTGTCATCCACTTAAGGAGAAGGTTCATCCACTTAAAGAGAGTGTTCATCCACAAAGGAGAGTGTTCATCCACAGTCAACAATAGATTGAACAAAACATTGTTAGTATTGAATATGCACAAGCCTCACAATCAACAAATGATTAGGTGTTATAATCTGATCCAAAATAGCTTCTTCTCAACCTTTGATCTTCAATATACCTAAAATATGCTTTTGATCCACAAGTTCAACTCACAAAACAAAAGTTAGTAAGATTTGATCAATAGTGCAATGCATAATCATGCTAGAACTTGATCAAACATCCAAATATCACCATAAATGGAAATCTTATTAAAAATAACAGCCAACTAGCTCTGTTACCATGTGAAAAAGGTGGATCTTGAATGGATCCAAACTCTCAAAATACTTGGCTAAGATCTTTGCACAACAAGCTACAAAAGCTAGAAATGGCAAAGCATCCTAATGCTACCTTTGATACACATGAACTTGACAAAACATTCAAGAGACAAAAGAAACTAATAAAAGGTATTGATGGCAGCCAAAAATAGCAGCAAACAAGGCTCCCAACAGCAGCCTACCACTTTTGGAAACCTCTTAAAATCATACACAAAAGCTTGAAGACAATACACAAAGCAATACTCTCAATGGAGGAAGAAACTGTGACAAAGATCTATTGATCTCTCTCAACAATATAATAAGTTTTTCCAACTTGTTCTCCACGAATTATAGCCTAATATAGGTGAGAGAGATGACTCTCTCTCCTCTCTCTAGAACTTAGCACCCAATTTTAGGACACCAGTAGCCTAAAATAGCCAATTTTGGCCTAGTATGTCCAAATACCATGATTTTGGTGTCATTTCGAAAGTCCTGAAGTTTGGGACTTATTCAATATGACAAAAATTGCCAATTTAGGCCTCAAACTAGCTAGGAAATTTGACAATTTTCACAGCATGCTGCCAAGAAACAAAGCACGAGCCACAAGCGAGAGAAGTTCCCTCCAAAATTTCATGTGTAAAGGATTAAACAACTTCTAAAGCCCATGATCAATACTTGTAGATCAAAGTTTTACATAAATAGAACCTCTAGTCTTTTAGATTTCTGCAGTCATGTTGTTATAGTAATTTGTATGATGAAATGAAAATGCAAAATTTGTATGCATAAAAACAACAGAGGGAATGAACCTTTCAATGTGTACCTTCAAAAGATGAAGCCATCTTTCTAGCATCCACGAAGGATCTGGATCCAGATGAAATAAGAGGAATAATGTCCTTTATTAATTATTTGCGGTTCATGAGCCAGAAGTTTTCAGAATACAATGATCACAATGATGCATGTGCGGTTGAAACCACAAAACTTGTCGAATATCTTTCCAAACAAAATATTTTGTCAGGATCAATGTATAGCCAAGAGGCTTTTTGGCCACGATCCTTGCAAACCACTTTCGATTCATCTGTATCAACTTCAATCAATGAGGTCAAAATGGATGTAGAATTATTACTCCGCAGATTTTGTGGGCGAAAAGTTGATGCACCTCTAGTTCAATTCATCCCACGTAGATAAATTGTGTTGAACAAGCTCATTGCAATGCGGCCTCCAGATGAAGATATTGTGGAGGGTTCCATACCTATTTGGGTGGCAAAAGTTGTCCAAGTGAAGAAAAACTCAGAAGGCTTGGTACGAACCAAAATCTAATCAACGACATAGAAACCAGATACAAGTTGACAGCTCGGAGCTGTACAAAAATGAGAAAGAATGGATTCGAACAACGACAAACCACATTATATGGATGTAGATACTATTGTTCATGCATGGAAATCAAAGGCAACAAAACAACTAAAGCACACGACTATACTGTGGAAAAATCAATATCTATTTCGAAAAATATCAGTGGCACACATCAAATACTTGTCCACATTATCCGATGAATGTGCAGCTGATATTAGTGAGTAGAGTTCATGATTGTAGTTGTAGAGTCCTGGGTACAATCTTTGTGGCCATAATTGTAGGACTTGTAAATGTATTAGTGAGTATTGGCATATTTCCGAATCGGCGACAAGTCCAAATTTGGCTTCAAAAGACGTGTTTAAAATATAATCCCTTTTGTAAATTCAGTTGTAAATCCAGCTTGGCAATTTTGTAGAAAGCCAACTTTTTGTAAGCTAGGGTGTGGCCATGTCACCCTAGTATAAGTAAATCCTATTCCATGGCATGTGTATTGTAAGACCATGAGTAATCATGATGTAGAAAGTTTAACAACTTTTAGAAATTCTAATGGTGGGAAATTATAGTTTCTTATTCTCAACCTTTATAATATCGAAATATTAAATTACCAATCTAAAAGATTAAACTTTTACACAGTCTAAAATTGCACCAAAGTTGTGCATCTTTTGTAATAGTCTCTTGATTAAATAAATGTAGGGCTTGGCCCAAGACCATTAATCATAAATATGAATCACTTTTAGTGGCAAATGACACATTGTGATTGAATTTCTATGAGAGTTCTTATAATACAGGTTGAAAGTAGTCCTATATGATTTAGTGATGTTTATATTTCTTTTAAATTTCAAATTGTGTTTATCTTTAAAAATTGTCTATGTTATTCGGATGGACACTAATTTTAGACATGGTTATATCTTATTTCCCAAAAAACCATCCACCACCATCCCCTTGATCTAACAATTGGAATGCTAACTTCATCTGAATTATAAGTTCAATGTATATGATACTCAAAAACCAAATTCATTTTGGATTTACAATTATATTAGGTGCTCATAGCTATTGGTAAAAAGCATCAATAAATTTTAGAAACGAAATTCTGACTTGTTGATCAAATTTGTCTTGTTTGGTTTATAGTTGTATTCAAATGAGATTCAAACTCGAGAAAATCTCACTTCAACAATTAGTAATTTTTTATTGTTTTTCTTATATGGGTCTTTTGGTACCATATGTAGAAAATAGTCTTAAATAAATTAAAAAGTCCAAAATTAATTGAGAGAGTGTAAGTCTTCGACTTGTTGTTATTGCATACACCTCTTTCCAACATGCACATGCACACGCACACAAACACAGCATGCACACAAATATACATACACACAAACACACGCACAACACACAACTCACAACACAATGCGCACACCCACAAACACACACATACCCATACACACACAGCACACATAGACAACACACACACACACACACACACACACACACACACACACACACACACACAACGTAAGCTACAGTCTAATCTTAATCCACAACCCACACACACACACACACACTCCCTAAACTCACACACACACTCCGTAATCACACGCACAGCACACACAGACCACACACACTCGTAAACACACACACACACACACACACACACACAATGTAAGCTTAAGCCTAAAGCTACAGCCTAATCCTAATCCACAACCCACACACACACACACACACACACTCCCTAAACTCACACACACACTCCGTAATCACACGCATACACACACACAACGCACACAGACAACACACACTCGTAAACACACACACACACACACACACACACACACACAATGTAAGCTTAAGCCTAAAGTTACAGCCTAATCCTAATCCACAACCCACACACACACACACACACTCCCTAAACTCACACACACACTCCGTAATCACACGCATACACACACACACACTCCGTAATATATTATTATTATTATTATTATATCTTACTTAAATTAATTAAGAAAAAAATTAGAAAGAGACAGCCCACCCGCCGTTGTGAAAGAAAAAAACAAGCTAAAAAACAAGAGAGAGAGAGAGAGAGAGAGAGAGAGAGAGAGAGAGAGAGAGAGAGAGAGAGAGAGAGAGAGAGAGAGAGAGAGAGAGAGAGAGAGAGAACTTACCATATTGTAAGAGCAATAAAATGTGAAGAAAGTTGCAATTCACTTTAAGATTAAAAAACGCATAAAAATTTCAAAAGACAATGTAAATAAGCATTGGGAGGGGGGGCTTATTTATGTTTTTTTTCCATAGTCAAATTTTATAAATGCTTATGGGACATGCTATGCCATGTGTCAAGAAGACATATGATCTCCATAATGATGGATAATTAAGAATGAAGAGTATTATTTGGGGGTCCATTTTAGTAAAATGGAAATTCATGCCTTAAATATTTGAAAAATCAACTAGTTGCAGAGTCTATATATAGCTTAAAAGTGTTGATGTTGCACTAAATGCTTATGGGATTATTTCGTGCTTCAACTGTGCTCTCCTTCCTTATCCCTTCCATGAACTTGATAATACCAAAAAAAAACTATGGAAAGGTAACATAGGTAGCTAAAATAATGTAAAAGCCCTATAAAAATTAAAATAGTTCAAAAAAAATCAAAATAGTGTCAAAAAAACCCAAAAAAATCAAAACAATGATTTTATGTAAAAAGAATTTCAAAAAAAACAAAAAATTAGCATTAAAAATGAAAAAATCTCAAAAAATTAAAATAGTGTCAAAAAATCCCAAAAAAAAAAATCAAAACAATAATTATATGTCAAAAATCCGAAAAAAACCAACAATAAGCATTAAAAAATATATTACAAAATCAAAAGTGTAAAAAAAGACCCCAAATAAATCAAAATGATCCCAAAAAATCAAAAATAAGCATAAAAAACTGAAAATATGTAAAAAATTCAAAATAGTGTCAAAAAACTTCCAAAAAATCAAAACAATAATTTTATGTAAAAAATCCCAAAAATAAGCTTAAAAAATTCAAAAAATCTAAAAAAATTAAAATGGTGTCAAAAAATCTAAAAAAAAAACAAAACAATAATTTTATGTTAAAAAAACCAAAAGAAAAAAACTTTAAAAAATGAAAAAATCTAAAAAATAAAAAAACTGTAAAAAATCTCAAAAAAATCAAAACATAGTATCAAAAATTGGAAAAACTGAACAAAAGTAACAACAACAACAAAACTTAAGAAACCAAAACTTTAAAAAATGAAAAAAAAAGAGTATTATTAAAAATGGAGCTAAATCTTAAAAAAACCGTAATACAAACTGAAAACTTCTAAAAAACTTAAAAACCCTACAAAAGGAATCTAAAAGCCTTAAAAGGATTTCAACTTTATTAAAAAAAAACTAAAAAATGGGATAAATAATTTAATGGATATATATATTTTATACAACATAGATGTAAAAAACTAAAAAAAATAAATATTAAAAAACTGTAAAATTTTAAAAAATGAATTGTAAACTATTAAAAAACCTTAAATAAAAAAAAATAACGACAAGAAAAAAACACAAAACGCACAAAAAAGTCAAGGGCTAAAGGCTAAGAGCCAAGGGCTAGGTTTAAGGGCCACAAGGCTAAGGGTTAAGGGATAAGGACCGAGGGCCAAGGGCTAATGATTAGGGCCAAATGCTAAGGCTAAGGGCCTAGGGGCAAAGACATAGGGGCAAGGGCCTAGGGGCAAGGGCCAAGGGCAAGGGCCAAGAGCTAAAAGTTAAGGGTGAAGTGCGGCCGAGGATTAAGGGCCTAGGGGCAAGGACCAAGTGTCAACGACCAACGACTATGGGCTAAGGGCTACAGGCTAAGGGCCACTGGCTAAGGGCCAAGAGCTAAGGGCTAATGTTTCAAAATTTTCTTACAATCTCATAGTGTTGCTAATTATACTTTTATTATAGTTTTATAATTTTGTTAGTTATACTTTCAATAGCATTGGAAATTTTAACATAAAGTGTACTTATATGTTTTTTTCATGGTCACTACTGTAACATTGACTGCTCAAGAAAAGATGTTCCAGCTGTTTTTTTTATCGAAAAGAAGTGGTTGCATTTGGAAATGTCTTAATTGCTGAATCAAATGGAACATGTTTTTTTAGAGAAGTTGGTACAAATAAAAGTGTGGTCCTAATTTCAAAGGTGTTTAAAATGGATTGTCCTTTGCCATACCCTCACGGTGATTTTGATCACCAAGGAGACGTTTACAACTACATCTCCATCGATGTCATTGCGGGATAATGCAGATATTGTCAATATGAATAAACTCATTCTTGCTAATTGTCCATTATACAACATTGATTACATTAATGATTGTATGGATTTTGAAAGGGTAGTAGTTTTCACTGCTAAATTTAAAGGATATTATCCTAGTGAAAAAAGTTGCTTGTTATCATGAAGTTGACTTTAATTACAACAGAAGAAAATGTTGTGAATGCCATGACAAATGACAGAGACTCTTTCTACATGCAAAATCAAACAATAATTTGGGGTTTGTCAAAATTGTCTTTGCACTCTAAAAAGAGAAAACATGTATCATTCACTAAACTATTAAGTGAGTGCTTTATGTATTATTTTAAACATTCAAATAGGAGCAACATCAAGAAAATGTTGGTCCATCCTTGTGGTTTAAAAAGGGGTAGCATCCAAAAAACATCGACAAGATCAGTAGGTGTCGAAAACAGATCCGTTGACTACAATACAACAAGATCAAATAACTATAACTCGGATATCTTGACAGGAATCGAAGATATTTCTCATGGTCCTAATATGTCAAGATCCAATAACTATAACTCGGATATCTTAACAAGAATCAAAGATATTTCTCATTATCGTAATATGTCAAGATCAAGTAACTATAACTCAGATATTTTGACAAGAATCGAAGATATTTCTCATGATCGTAATATGTCAAGATCAAGTAACTATAACTCGAATATTTTGACAAGAATCGAAGATATTTTTCATGATCATAATATGTCAAGATCATTGTATAACTCCGATATCTTAATAGATGTCGAGGATGTGGTTAATACTCATAATATATCTGCATCAGCATACAACTCAGATATTCTTACAGGTGTGGAGGATGCTGGAGAGGCTGTTGATAACAACAAAAATAAAAGACATCATCTGAAATCAGCATTCAAACAAAGCGGTACGTCAATATTGGCAAGAGCAAATGCATCCACCCGACATAATTCAGATTTTTTAGAATTCGATCTCGATGAATATGATTACAAAAACAACATATTACATGATGCTAATATGACAAATGATCTTACAAGATCAAGATGGTCACAAGCAGATGAACTTTTTGAAGATCTACAAAGAGAGTCTCAAGTATGTCCAACATCTTTTGGAACTTCTCAAAGTTTCAAAAGAAAACGTGTGCTTGCTTATGTTGCACCAAAAAAGGCATAATATGTTTTATCGTCATAAAATATAAGGGAAACATTGATGCAACCATATTGTCGTAAATTGTGCATTCGACAAATCACCTACAAAGAATATGAAAATTTGTGATTAGGTGTGTGGAGAAAACGAGGAGTTGACAAGCATAATCAGTTATTGTAGATGTTCAAATGTTTTTTTCATAGACGAGAACTGTCAAACGCAACGTTTGATATTTTGGAGGAACCCAAATTGCACTTCAAACCTACGTTGGATGGTATAGTTGTATGCATAAAAGCATATCAAAATCTATTGGGAATCTCCCATGGAAAATGTTTTTGCAAGTAATTGTTGAGGCATGTTATTCCATTGTGCACAAGTTTCATGGAAACACCACCATGTTCAAGCAACGTGGACATTCTTCAAAAGGGCTAGTCGTAATGCATGGGATTTTGGAAAAGTACGTGTTGCCTCAACCACATCTACAACATAAATCAAAAGATGGCGTTGTTATTTGTGAACATCATGTCCCACTCGGCATGCATAAACATGACGTCTTCAAAACTATAAACACACAACTTAAAGACGTGTATTCTTGAAGTTTCAAGATCCACGCTCTACAAGATGTGGAAACAAGAGTTTGGACATGTCAAGACTCCAACAAGACAGAGAATGTCCAAATGCAAAACATGTGACAACCTTAAAAATGCCATAGAGACAACTCCTGACGTTAGGAAGTGTGATCGCTACATTGCATTGAGAGGTCATCATCTACATGTTTTCGATTCTAGAAAATTGTATGCATGCTGGAAGGAAGAGTCACGATCCCATCCTGAGCACTTATCATTAATGGAATGGATCAAAATACAACAACATTACCCCATTTCAATAAGACTCCTCCCAGATTAGAGAGAAAGCAATTTTTGAAAACACATGTTTGTGGGGTATTGGTTCATGGATTCAAGTTGTTCTGTAATGTTTGGATTGATGCCTTGCATGCTCATGATAGCAATCAAGTTGCCACATCAATAATGCGATCAATAAGAAAGGCACAAGCATCATGTGGTAACCTACCTCCGATCTTATGTATCCAAGTTGACAATTGTTGGAGGGAGAACAAGAACAAATTTATTTTTGGTCTTTGTTGTATGTTAGTGGCACATAGCATCTTCCAAAAGGTAGAAATGGGATTTCTTTTGATTGGCCACACACATGAAGACATAGATCAAGTTTTTGGTGTCATGTCTAAGGCTTTGAAGTCCAAATCAGTTTATACAAGGCACGAATTGGTGAAAAGATAGATCGCAGTCGTATCGAAAGCACTGAAGTAGAAATATTGGAACGAATAGTAGACTGGAAATAATTTATAAATCCTTGTATTGCTCAAGGAATGACGGCTTAGAAGGACACACCAATCCTCACTATTTTTGTTTTCAAATGATGAATGGCGAGCCAACCATGCAATGGAAATACTATTCTAATGATGGAGTCAACGCATGGAGTAAACCTTTCAGTGTGTACCTTCAAAAGATTATGCCATCTTTCTAGCATCCACGAAGGATCTGGATCCAGATGAAATGAAAGGAATAATGTCCTTTATTGATTATTTGCAGTTCATGAGCCAGAAGTTTTCAAAATACAAGGATTGCAATGATGCATATGTGGTTGAAATCACAAAACTTGTCGAATATCTTTTCAAACAAAATATTTTGTCAGGATCAATGTATAGCCAAGAGGCTTTTTGGCCACGATCCTTGCAAACCAATGAGGTCAATGAGGTCAAAATGGATGTAGAGTTATTACCCCGGAGGTTTTGTGGGCGAAAAGCTGATGCACCTCTATTCATCTCATGTAGATAAGTTGTGTTGAACAAGTTCGTTACAATGCAGCCTCCAGATGAAGATGTTGTGCAGGGTTCCATACCTATCTGGGTGGCAAAAGTTGTCGAAGTGAAGAAAAACTCAGAAGGCTTGGTATGAACCAAAATCTAATCAACGACGTAGAAACTAGAGACAAGTTGACAACTCAAAGATGTACAAAAATTACTTAGAGAAAGAATGGATTCGAACAACGACAAACCACATTATATGGATGTAGATACTATTGTTCATGCACATGGCTATACTGTGTAAAAATTAGTATCTATTTCGGACTCAACTGTTTGTTGAGAAGTTTTTTCAATTGTACGAGCTGCTTTGCGATATTGTCAGTGATTTTGACCGGGGCATTAATTCAGATCTCGACCGGGGTATTAGCTCAGATCTCGACCGGGGCATTGGCTCAACAGATCTCGACCACCTCTGATTCAAATTTTGACCGCACCACCTTCTTCCCAGAGCCTTAGAGCTCAAAAAAACAAAAAGACATGAGCACCCAAAAAAATTTCAAAAACCTAAAATTTATACCAATAGAAAGCTCTTTTAATACTGAGTCTCCCCCTTACCTTCCCTACTAGCCAAAAAAATATTTTTTCAAAAAAAAAAAACCCTAAAAAATTCAAAAACCCTAAAAACTCCAAAAACACCAAAAACTCATGTAAAAGTAAAGTAACCGACAATAACCTAAGAATGCCTTTTGTGGAAGGGAAACTCATTGTTAGCCAGAAATACTTGGAGCACAGACTTGGCAACAAGTACACCTTCATGTCTTTAAATGTTGTGCTTGGCTCTCACCTCGATGTGTCTTCGACATCGAGGGGAGCGACCAATACATAATGGAAGAGTCTCTATCAACAGAATATGTAATAATATAAAAAATGAGAAACAATGTCATCAACGAGCACACACAAAAAGAAAAATCTTGAAGCTTCTTGTAATATTGTTAATGACACCAGTGAATCATCGGACCCAATAGAAGACAAGGACCAAATGGAAAACAACCCATCATAGAGCGAAAAGTTTTCTGGAATTCCTATCTCAATTGACATAGACACTCCAAAAGACAGTGCTTTTTGCTCGATCCCTCATGCATATGCATCTACCCATGCAACAAAACTGCGAGGGCATAGCATTGTGGAACACATTTTGTCCAGACAGGGAACAAATATGCTCAAAACATTATTGGTTAAAATTGCAATGCACCACACTGTTGAGGAGCTTCCTAGGCATTATAATGGTGATCTCAAGCTTTGAGTTTCCCCCAACATTCGACAAGAATCTGGAATGAACGATATGGAACACATGTATGTAAAAAGCCAGTGACAACCAATGTTTTGTTTGATGGAGTTGTTCAGATCAGTTATTGTGTAGGCTTGTTAGAGTGCCAAAGAGTAACACGTCCTCAATAGTTGAATGCTGGAAAAATGAACCAAACATTCTTTAAAGATTGTCTGAAGAAAAAATGTGGTCAATAACCCTGAATTAATTGCACCCCACACTTTTTTTTTATAGGATGTTTGTTATTTTTATATTTTTGTCACTCATCTTTTGGCTATGGCTTGTGTTACAGATTACGTAGAATGGTCACAAATGCCAAGGGTGGAAGCCTCTCCCAAGGGGATGCCATAGACAACCTCATGCTATTAAAGAATAGTTCCATGTACGACTTCTTCCATGGGAGTAGATTTCCTGGACAAGGTATGTTCAATGATCATTGTTACTTTTTCAAGAACTCCTTACAATTGCCACATGTGAAATGGAGGAGGAGGACACATTGTCACAGGTATTGTTTTGGAAGTTGTTAAAGTGTGTCATGGAATGATTAGGGCATGTGAAGGCAAACTTATGTGGATTCTTGGCAAATGAAAAACAAGCTAATTGGAGAGTAGTCCGAACAGTGTTTAATGGAGGCCCAGATAATGAGATGATTGGACAAGAACGATCGTGTTTATTCCACTGGGAGCAAAGCCTACACGTCTACACCAACAAATTTGTACAAAAGGATCACCAAATGGAACACAAAATGCGAAATGTGGAGGTTATGTGGGTCAAGAGATAAGGCACTTGCCCAATGCAGACTAATTCGACAATGGTGGAGAATTGGCAAAGTCAAAGACTCTGATCTACCCTTGATGGATAGTTGGATGAGTTCATGGAACATTTGCATCGCCCATTGGGAAGAATATATGGTTGCGGTAAGTCCGTTAGCTGGCTATGTAAGGTTTGAGCTTTCAGGAAAAGACAGATCTCAAACACCATTCTGAGTTATCATTTGAAATGTTACATGAAGGTGTTGGATGGTGTGGAAGGTGCCAACACTCCACATACAAATTTGTCAAAATCAAAATCAATCCATCCATCAGGCATCCATGCCAGATCTCTGATTTTTCATTCATCAAATCCACATCCACCATCAACTACCGGCAGCTCCAACTCACTTTCCCCCATTTCGACCTTCAAATTGGCGGAGACCGCACCTTCGACTATGATCTACAATACGCCACTCAGGCCGAAACCACCACCTTTTCAGTTGATCCTAACATGCCCAGGCTTGATATTGGATCTCCTCCTCCTGGCTCCTCACCACCTCGCACCATTTCACCTCCTCTCATTTCATCACCTCACATCGTCTCCTCACTTCCCAAATCTAATCTTCCATCCACATCCATTGTCCATCCACGTCTCATCGACAACTTCCTTGATCCTGTGGCGATACACAAGAACTGGTACCAGAAGGTTTTTTCGGTACCTGATTCTGAACAACTGACACTCTTCATCCAATCACAATTCTGGATCTCCAACCAAAGTGGAGGAAGGCAGTACTTTTGTGAAACCCAGAGCTAATTAAAGAATATATTACAGCTTATATGGTTCTAAGGGTGGATCCAGCATATCATCCAATGCCCAAAAGGATATCGTGGTCAGCATTGAAAACTCCAAGCGTCGGGGCCTATAATTGGCCAATAATAAAGTCAGAAAAGGGTTGGAGCACGGTAGTCGATTTTCAAAGGGCCCTCGACCGCTTCCTGACCGACGCGACTAACTCTCTAGATCCCACCATACTGGAAGCCTACTATAATGTGGAGACCTTGCTGATTGCTACCAAAGTGGAAACCAGGTGGGATATGTGCTTTGGTGAGTACTGCTTCAACCCAAATAAAGCCTTCAAAACGCCAGCCATCGTGGATCAACTTTCCATGTACTGGACCTACCATCGCTTGTCTACCACATCATTTGTTAATATTGTGAGGTTAAAAAGATGGTACACGACAAGTTTCCTTGGGGATATGCACCTGGAGTTCGGCCCAATCCGCTCGCAATCCACAACGCGCAGCCAATTGTGGTCTCGTTCCGTCCGCATCGTTGCAGAAACCCACCGAAAAATCCGCAGATGCCGAAGATGCGAAGGGCCAACAATTAGAAAAGGCTCCCTAAAGCATATCTCCACACTTTGCATCCTCTTATTAATTTTTTTTTAAAAAAAAACAAAAAAAAAAGTCTAGAAAAAGCATCAAGGGACTCATTTTTATTTCTTGTTTTTCATCGTTAATTCATTTTCTCTTTCTTATTTTTATTTATTCTTTTATTTATTTATTTATTTATTATCTATTTATACAAATGCTTTATTTTATTTCCCCCCTCTCAACCTCACTTTTGTTGCCAAATTTTTTTTCCAAAAATTTCACCGAATCTTTTACCCCCTCTTGTCTATATCTCTTGTTTTCCCTTCCTTCCGCAACGGTCTCACATAGCCACACACGCAACGCCAACGCCAACGACATACATAGGTGCCAAGGGACTGTCGCCAAATTCACAGTGGAGGCATGTTAGAAGATTCTATTGAAGATTCTTCTAACGAATTCCAGATGTCAAAAGTGCCTAATGGATATCAAGTGAAGGAATTAAACCGCCAAACTACATTATGGACCGTCGACAATTAACCAAGGAATTCCAGAAATCGGCGAGTGTGAAAGATACAAAAGATTAGCTTGATTAAACCTTGCAAATATGCACATAGGTGGATCCCACACGTGTGGAGGTTGTTTCGACGTGTGAAGGACAAGCCTACATATTATACAACCTAGAGACTTAGAAGCAGATAAGTCATTTTACCAAGTTTCATTAATTTAGAATCTACCTCCTAGGAAATAGGAATTTTGGAGAGGTACAATTGGTCACCAATAAATTAGATCTAGACTTTAGCAAGAGGTGAAGGACTAATTAGGTGGCACCCTCACAAATGTGAGATTTAACTCGGACCATCTTGGGCTTAGCCATTTTGTATGTGCCCTTTGAGATCTCATTTTATAATGAAAATTTGGAGAGAGTTTGGCAATTTTGATATTTCTATCTTCAAACTTGTTTAGATTGTTCATGTTTGACCAGATTTGAAAATATAGCTCTTTGTTTAGATTGATCTTGCTTATAGATCTACATTTGTGTCAATTCTAGATGCTAGTTTTGATGGAGATGAAGATATTAATGCAACCAATCACTCTTGTGGATTGAATGAATCCATTTATGATCCTAAAAGTCTCTACTTTTAATAGACTACTATGAGGTATTCATATCAATCAACACAGACCTACAAATTTCATGTATATCATCCAAGCCAATGACATTAAAAAAAAATTCAAAAATATTTGGTTAAAAAGGCAATCACTCATTTTGAAAGTTTGAAACACTAAGAATGTGAAGAATTGTAAAAGTTATCTATCTAGGATCTTGAGTTCTAGGTGCCAGGCTACATACACTTCCATGTACACTTGTAATTATGTGATTTGAGCAAATTATGATCTAGATTAGCTCGAGTTAGTGTAGGTTGCTTACACTTGGCATGATTGTAGAGAGAGCAAGGATTGCACATCATCATGTTATTTTGCCATGTGGACCCTGACTGCAAAAGCTATGTCTAGCCTGGTACAGATCATGGCGTACATAAGAGATCCTATAATAGAATGGTAAGGATACTCATGCATCTGCTGCTTCTCATGAATTGTTTGGGGACATTGGTCCTTTGACAATTTGAGACCTGGTTCCATTGGTGAGAGAGCTAACTTGCAGTTCATTAGATTATACCTGACTAATATGTTGTAGATGTATCTCTGTTGTGTAATGTAGACCAATTTCTATTTTTTGTCTCTGTGGATTTGTATACCAAGGCAGAAATGAGCTTCGCCCAGATCGGTCATATCAAATTCAGAAGATAGCATTGTCTTGGCCTCTTTTATCAGATCGGTACTGTTGTTGGAAAGCAATGTATCATCCATGTATAAAGTGATAATGATAAAAGACTGCTGCACTGCCTTGAAATAAAGATTTGAATCTGAAGAGCTAGGTGTGTAGCTATGATCAATAAGAAAAGTATTGATCCTTTGAAACTATGCTTGAGCACATTGCTTCAAGCCATAAAATGCCTTATAGAGTTTACACACATTATCTGTATACCCTTGATAATATAACCTTCGGGTTGTACCTTGTAAATGTCTTCTTCGATAACTCCATTGAGATATGTTGTCTGTACATCCATTTGATGTATTTCCAAGTCCAAACTTCGAATGGTGTTTTGCCTTAAAGACCTTTAGTAGGACATATATTCTGAATATAGGTTGCTGTTGAAAGAGCTTCAGCCCAGAAGCACTTTGGAAGTGTCGCATGTGATAACATGCACTTTGCCGATTCAATTAAGGTTCCGTTCTTTCTCTCAATAAGACCATTTGACTGAGGCGAATAGGAGATAATGTATTATTGCTCAATGTTGTTGTTAACGCAATACTCCTTGAATGCGGTGGAGATGTATTCTCCCCCATTATCTGACCTCAGTGTTTTGATTCATTTGCGAGTTTGATTCTCAGCATGCTCTTTGAATTGTTTGAATTTGATGAAAGGCTCTGATTTCTGTTTAATGAAATAAACAGCTGTTCTTCTAGAAAATTTGTCAATAGAACTAATGAAATACTTTGCATCTAGCAATGAGGGAGTTTGCATAGGTCCACATATATCTGTATGAACAACATCTAACAGATCTTTTGCTGCATGCCTGATCTAAAAGGAATCCTAGCCTATTTTCCAAGATGCAGCTATGACAGACAAGGAGATCGACCTTACCAGAAGGATGGTCGAGATCAAGAACCATGGATTGTTTGGACATGTTCAAAACAGATGCATAATTCAAGTGTCCTAAGCGATGATGTCATAGTATTGCTTTACTGACAAGAATAGAGGTTTTCAAGGCTTGACTAGACTCAGAATAATGTACCAATCTATATAAGTAACACTGTCTCTTATCAAGTGCAAGAATCTTATTACTCCTATCAATAATTTTGCATTGATTAGATCCAAATTCTACCTTATGACCTAAACTGTGATTCTACTGATTGATAACAGATTTGTAGAGAGTTTAGGAGCATATAAGACCTTTGATAGTATTTTGAATTGATCATGCTAGAATTGCAATCTTAAGTACCTTCACCTTCAATAGTGTGAGTACTATTGTCACCAAGATGAACAAATTTCTTCATGCTATAAGACGTGTAGGACTTGAAAATCTCACGTTGATTGGTCATGTGTTGAGTTGCTCCAGGATCCAGAAACCATGAATCATCCAAAAATGCGCTTTGATCTTTGACCATGAATGCGACTTCGTCCACTTCGACCTAGGGAGATGATAAAACTGTGTTTGATCAGGTTGCTTGGTTGCATTCTTTGCTTGGAGAATTTGGAAATTCTTGATCTCATAGTTATTGCGCTTGCAATACCTGCAAAACATCTTGTTCTTCGACTGTGAGCCTTTGTTGGCATATAGAGCCTGAGAGGAGGAAGTATACAAAGTTTCTTGACTTCTTCTATTGTCTTCTTGCAGCAACATAGTGATAACTCTAGTAAGAGTTAAATATGAGTGTGTCGATATGATCATCACCCAGTTCTTATATGTAGAGGGCAAGCTTGAAAGTAATGTCAAATTACACGACAAAGACCATTTGTTGCAAGAGATTCTTAAACTGGTTAATGTGACTCTAAAGAGAATCACCAGTAGACATCTTGAATGTGAATAATTTCCTGCGTAGATGTAAATTAGTAGTTATGTCCCTCACATCATATAGTGAGTTCAAAATGTCCCAAACATCTTTTGAAGTTGTAGCTTCAACTATGTGTCCAATCTGTGTATCTGATATATTGAGGATAATAAGCACGAAAGCTTTACCATCCTTTGATTTCCACTTTGAGTCTTCTGTGTCATCTTCAGGTTTTACTTCTATACTTGTAACGACATCCCCAGTTAGCAAGGTCTTCATCTTAAATTTTCACAAATGATAATGGATCCATTCAGCTTGTTTGCAATAGGACCAGTTTTACTTTGAGAATCCATCTGAAACTTAGTTTGTCGATTGTGTTGATGACGCTAAGATGTAGTAATGCCAATAATAGAAAATCAATTCTTTGATACTGAAAGGTTGAAAGAAATTGAAGAGTTTGATATCAATTTGATATTGCGAAAGATATCAAGTATTAGAGCTTTCGCTCTGATATCAAAATAGTATTATGCCTTGATAGAGATCACAGATCTGATACCATGGCGGTTCAGATAAAGAAAATAGTGATCTAGCATTGATACTTTGATAGAAGCTCTGATATAAGAATGGAATGCTCTGATACCATGTCGGTATCAATAAAGAAGTAGTGATACTGCTCTGAAAAGAGGTGTGTAGAAGATATGTCAAACTTGAAAAGAAACGAACTCAAAAGAAAATGATTCGAGCATCTAGAAAGAAAACTTTTTGTGCATGGCAGAATAAACTATCTTCCTCTTTCTCTGTGCATGACTATGCCTATCAATTTCAAACAAAACAATAGTGATAGAAATCACGTTTGATCTTATAGTAACTAACTTTGAGATCATCAGTACTACAGTGATTACGTAGCCAAACAATAATGCATTGAATTATCAAGCAAATAATTTGTCGCGAAACACTAGACAAATAATTAATCGTGAATCACAAGACAAATAATTAGTCGTGAAGAACTATAGAAACACATACATTCTGAAATGAAGCTGAATGCAATAAAAAATAGTATTGATTCAGTGTGAAAAGAAACAGAAGTAAATGAGTACAATAAGTTTCAGATCAAAGCCGTGTACTCTATGCTATCTCTGAGAAGCTAAAATGAAAGTTTGAATTAAGAACAACGCTGATAAGTAGTAGCACAATAGCAATCTCTAAAACAACTCTAAGAAGTGAGCTAGAATGCTCATGAGTGTTCAATCTCATAAAGAATTAAAATTATTGATACAAAATTAACCGAGCATCAAAAATAGATGCGTGAGAAGCTTAAGCAGTCGATTAAGCCCTTGTCTAAGGAGACAGAAACCAAACAATCAGACCAAGCTTCCATGTCCGGTAGTGACTCAACTCAGATGATTCCCAAAGTCCTAGAAAACTTTGTGGAACCACCTTTTGATCTCCCACAAAAATTTAAAGATTTCACACTGGATGACATTGTTATCTAGTTACCACAGCCACACCGGGAACCTACACCAAGTTCTAACTCCTTCGAAGGACCAGCTAAAACGATGTCGTGTAACCTTGAAGATCATGATGAGGAGATGGATCGAATAGTTCATGTTGGTGCACACCTTTTCTCAGAACAACTTTCTGATCTAGAAACTTCACTTCGCAAATACAGGGATGTATTTGCATGGAACTTTATAGAAATGAAAGGAATCTTGCCTGGATTAGCGATCCATACAATTCCTTTAGATCAGATGATATATGACATATTGGAAGGATCTTGTTCGGTTGTTTAGGACAGTCTTTGAAACTGTGTTTGCAAACACAGTCTGGATACTCTGCATGGTATTGGTTCTTAACTTTTCAATCAACCATGAAGTGGCCAGTTTCACCACAAATAAAACAATGGTTGCTCATTGGTCCTATGGCAATAGCATAACCATCTTGGATGGCTAGCTGTGCTGGATTTTCCGGTGGTGTGGAATACTCATCCTGTTTGCACGAGCATGAGTTGTCGGTGTGATATGGTTGAGAGTTAATAGATGGAAGTGTGGTATCGTGATTATATGAGTGATCGTAGGAGTTTTCTACAAGATATGATTGTGCAAATTCTCGAGGGTGTCTATGTTTTTGTGCTTCTAGATTAGGTTGTCCCCTTGGAGGTGGTCCTAAGAGCACCAGCTATGGTTGAGGGTCATGTCTAGATTGTCTGGGAAACTCTTGTATATAAACTTGGTTGTTTTGTGGTGGGTAGTGTTGTTGTTGGTTTTGTGAAACAAACTGTTGTCAAGGAGGTTGATAATGTCCCCTTGACTGGTTGTGAGGCTGATTCCTCAGGTTATAATAGCAATAGAGTGAGGTATGACCCACAAAGTTGCAGATGTCACAGTTGATCAATGAAGTATTTGGGACTGGTTGGTATGATGGGCACTCATTGCCAGTGTGTGCACCTCAACAGTGAGGGCACCATGTATTCTCTCGTCTATGGTGGATTTAGCCAGTGGGTAACTGACCCAGCATTGAACTCTGGATAGACTTAAGAGTGTTTTGAAACTCTTTCGTGAGTTTCTCCATCTGTTGTTGGTGTTGCTGGTTAAGCAACTCCATTTGTGTTTTCCATAATTGTTCCCGTGTTTTCTCATTTTTTCAAGCTTATTGGATAGCACGATGTGCTCTCCATTCACATGGCTTATCGACATCTGATCCCTCGTTCTCAAATGGCATCAGACATGGCTTGTTTCAATGATGTGTATTCATCATTGGAGCGAAGTTCACCTCGTATCCATCGTGAGAATCCAACGAGGAACCAAATGATGAGCATAGATTCAGTTGGTTGTTCTTGTACCTGACTTTTTAATCTTTTATATCTTTCTATGTAGTCACGTACTTTCTCATCTTTTGTCATTTTGATGTTACTCAGCTTGACAAAAGAACTTTCAATCAAACAAAATGGCTTAAAATGTTTATTGAAGGCTTCCTTCAAGAGTGACCAGTCTCGTTTATCATCACGATCAAGGTTAAAAAACCATTCTCATGCTCGATCGATCATGGTCATCGAGAAGAGCTAAACCATGGCTTCTGCTGATGTCTCACCATAGACATCGCAT
This sequence comes from Diphasiastrum complanatum, assembly GCA_029204225.1. Lineage (NCBI taxonomy): Eukaryota > Viridiplantae > Streptophyta > Lycopodiopsida > Lycopodiales > Lycopodiaceae > Diphasiastrum > Diphasiastrum complanatum. Next base: position 56,423,546 of record CM055103.1, read on the forward strand.
GAATTCTCAAAGACTTGAAGAAATCTTTGAGGGTCAGTGTTGTCGTCGTACTTAGGTAAATCTAACTTGGGAGTACGTTTTTCAATACGTGGAACATTATTTGCAAAAGCACCATTTAAGTGAGCTTGTGCATGTGAAGATTCTACAGCATGAAAGTGTGGGCGATCGTATGGAGCTTCAAAACGCATGGATTGTAATCTGTCAATGAGTTTGTTGATGGCTCTTGGACTTGGGATTTCATCCTAGAATATCTATTGAATCGAGCATGTTCAATAGATGGAGAGACCATCTCTGGTGGATAGTCCTCTGTGGAATTCAGATCGTAAGGACGATCCATAACAAATCTAGAGTACCTTATAATTGGGTAAGTAGGCCTCTTGGACTCTTTGATAACTTGACTGTTGTTTGTTTGTTTTTTTTTTGTTAAATATTAGTCAGAGACGAATAATGTGGTAGTGTCCAAATGGCACAATTTTTTTGTTTTTTTGGTGTTAAAGTTTTGCAATAAATTTGGAAAGGACTATGGTATTTGGCAAATATTGAGACCTAGTCAAATAATAAAGTTGACTTTGTCTTGAAGTTGACTTGGTTCAGGTTGGCAGTCAAAGCTCTCGGTTGAGAGTTGATAGGAAATCCTCGGTTGAGAATTGATAGAAAGGTCCGGTTGAGAGTTGATAGAACAGTCCGGTTGAGAGTTGATAGAACAATCCGGTTGAGATCTGAGTGAATGGCTCCAGTCGAGATCAGACAGAGTGCTTTGGTCGAGATGTAACAGAAAGTGTTCGGTCGAGATCAAGACAGAAGGCACCAGTCGAGACCTGATAGAAGGCTTTAGTTGAGATCCGAGAGAAAGTCTCCGGTCAAGATCTGAGAGAAAGCTCTGATCGAGATCTGAGAGAAAGCTCCTGTTGAGATCTGAGAGGAAGCTCCGGTTGAGATCTGACATGAAGCTTCGATCGAGATCTGATAGGAAGTTTCGGTCGAGATCTGAGAGAATGCTTCAGTCAAGATCTGAGAGAAAGCTCTAGTCAAGATTTGACAAGAAGCTCCAGTCATGATTTAACAGGATGCTTCAGTCGAGACTTGATAGAAGGCATTCGGTTGAGATCTTACAAGATGCCTCCAGTTGAGAATTGACATAACATCTCTGGTTAAAATGTAACTGAAAGGCACCGGTTGATATGCAACAGAAGGTTTGTGGTCGAGATGTCAACTAAAAGGCTCAGGTGAGATCTAATCGATGAGAATCAGTTGAGGTTTAACTCAAGATTTGGCAGGATATTTCGAGTAGTAATTTGGTCGAGAGTTGGTGTGTAGTTTCAATAGGTGAATGAAACAAGGTTCGGTCCAGTCCAGACGAGAGTTGTGGAGGTCGGCTAGGTAAGGAGCGTGAAGCCTCGGTCAAAATTGAAGTCGTACATCAGTGGAGACCAAAGTGATGAGCTCGGTAAGGATGTGTGTGGGAGACTTCAGAGCGATGGTTTGGCAGCACAGATTGGAAAGGTTGGACATTGATAAGTGTTTGTATAGCTATGGAAATGCTAGTAATCCTTGGCTCTCAGCTTCTTCTGCTCTCCTCCTTTTGAGACCTCCTCAGCCATGGGTGAGAGATACTCTGTGTCTACATGTCTAGACAATCCCTAGAACTTGATCTCGACTATCTTTTTGGCAAAGTCGATCTCCATGTCTGCCATAGCTACATCCTTGGAGAACATACTAGGATTTATTTTAGATCAAAGCTTTGCTAGATTTCAACCCTCTACCTGACAAAGATGGTCGCGAACACGAAATTCAAGAGACACGAAGCATGAAAATTTTGCGAACACATGACAAAAAGACACAAACATGAAAGATTCACAAACAAGAATCTTTTGCGGTCCAACACGATAAAGTCAAACGACAGAAAGGAAACCAACGACGTGACACGAAAAACGTCGCATAAACTTTCTCTGCCCTCACGCTCCAAAGTGTACCAGCAAAGATCATGCAAGTATCCAGAAGTATAGATATCTGCTCTAATGGCATGATGTCAGCAGATACACTCTAGGTCGTGGCTAATCTGCCACTGTTGTAATATTCTGATTAGTTGTAGATGCTTAATCACTCTAATCTTAAAGTTACATAGAACAACTATATACTTGTTGGATGATACTTGACACATATACAGAGTAGTAGTCTGATGCTAGTAAGCAATCAAGACGAAATACAAACAAGATGTCCGCCTTGTTAAAAATTCACAATTCTAGCTTGACTAGTTTTGGTCATATGACTTGTAAATAGTTAGATGGTCATGATGTGGCTTGTCACACGTGCCAAATAGCATAGGATTCCATTCATAAGGATGTTCTCAAGTAGACCTAAGTGTTAGAACCTTTGGAATGAGTCCAAATTATGCTTAGATACGAGGGAGAAAAAATAGGAGCTATTTTTGGTAATTTTTGCAATGTTGAGGGATCTCCAAAATTCCAACCCTAACTTGGTAGGGATGAAAGATCCATTAAAATTAGCATTAGGGATAGGTTTAGGGCTACTCATACCTGCCCAAAACCGTGATGGATCATGTATATATAGGTGATGATATCTCACCAAAATCAATCAAGCAATTTCATGTTTTTTCTCTCATAATGGTGCAATTGCTCTCTATGTTCATAATTGTTTGAGTACTTGTCATTACTAATGATTATAGGATTGAATGTAGGTCTGGTGTACAGTACTCAGACTGTGGGAGGCCGTACTTTCACACGTGTGAAGTCTTCAAGGATTTGGGCCATTTAGTGAGGTTCAAGCATAGATTTTTGATGGATTTTGATGGTTCAACTTGTGCTAATCTTATGAAATCATAATTTATTGTTTCCCTCATCATTTCAAGTGTTTTAGGATCCTTATTTGCTGTAATTTTTACATGGTATCAGAGCCTAAAGGCTGAAATGAGCTAAATTCTTGGTTTGCATTCAATTTGATCACAATTTTTGATCTAAATCTTGTGTAGATTGGATCTTAGCATCTAGTATTGATTCTAGAACTCAAAGTGAGTCAAATACATTGGAGCTCTCCATCCAAAGGTGGAGATGACCAAGCTCTCTTCACCAAAGGCAAAGGCAAGTCCAAAGGCAAAGGATCAACATTCAAGAAGTCTACAAAGCTTGAGGATCAAGAAGGACCCCCAAAGGCATCTTTATCAACCACCAAAGTCAAGAAGGACAAATCAAAGGTGAAGTGCTACTATTGTAGCAAGATGGGGCATTATGCCTCGGAATGCTTCAAGAGGAAGCAAGATCAAAGCCAAGCCAACATGAGCAAAGAGGAGGAGGAGAAGAGTTCACATGGGGACTCTCTCATGATGTCCATATTTTCTTCAACAAGCTTCAAAGGAGAAGATCCTTGGTGGATTGACTCGGGTGCTAGTTCACACATGACTAGTAAAAGGGAGTTTTTCTCTTCTCTCTTATCTTATGATGGACCTATAAAGTCTATCTATATAGCAAATGATGAAGCTTGTAAGATTGAAGGAGTTGGTAGCATTCCCCTTTGCTTAGGATCTTCCAAAAAGATCAACATAGAAGGTGTTTTGTACATTCCTACAATAACAAAGAATCTACTAAGTGTTGGCCGAATGGTAGACAATGGTTTCAATGTTGACTTTGCTTCAAATGAATGTTTCATCAAGAAGAAGGGTAAGATAGTGGCTAAGGGCACTAGACTTGGCAAACTTTATAAGCTGGATGCATTTGTGGATACTAATGTTGTCATGTTGGCCGAGAAGAGCAAGATATCTACCTTTACTTTATGGCACAAAAGACTTGGACATGTCAACTCGGGTTCCATGGAGGCTATGATCAAGCAGGAGTATGCTTTAGGCCTACCAAGGTCTATTGGGAAGGAAGACAAGGTTTGTGAAGCTTGTGCCTTATCCAAGGCACATAAGAAGGTGTTTCCTAACTCCATCACAAAGTCATCTCATCCTCTTGAACTCATACACTCGGATGTGCACATTGCTAGCACCAAATCTAATGGAGGTTCATCCATGTTTTTAACCTTCATTGATGACTACTCAAGATAGTGTTGGGTGTTCTTACTTTCCTTCAAGTCTCAAGTATTTGATACTTTTGTAAAGTTCAAGTTGTTTGTGGAAAAGCATCATAATCATAGCATCAAGATTCTTAGAAGTGACAATGGTGGAGAATTCATCTCCAATGAGTTCAAGGCCTTTTGTGAGGAGGAAGGGATCAAGAAAGAGACTTCTTGTCCTTACACTCCTCAACAAAATGAGTTGCTGAAAGAAGGAATAGAACATTATGTGAATGTTCTAAGGCTTTAAGATTAGATGCTTGTTTGCCCAAATCCTTTTGGGGTGAGTCTCTTGTATGTGCAAACTACTTGATGAATAGGGTGTCTTGCAAAGCAATTGAAGGCAAAACTCCTTATGAGATGTTGTATGGAAAGAAACCCAATTTTAATCACTTGAAAGTTTTTGGGTGTATATGTTATGTTCATGTGCCATTGGAAACAAGAACCAAGGAGGATCCATCTTCCACAAGAGGGATCATGCTTGGATATGCAAGCTCAAGCAAGGGCTACAAAGTCTATCTCCCATCCTTGAACAAATTTGTTGTTTCAAGGGATGTCATCTTTGATGAACATCATATGCATATGCTTGAAGAAGGCTCAAGTGCTCCAACAATCAAGAAGAAGATGGCCGAGGAGCAAGATCTTGGTTTTGAGGAGGAGCTCATGGAGGAGCAAGCACCAAACCCGCCTATCACACCAAGGAGATCTTCAAGGGCAAAAGTGGAGCCATCAAGGCTCACATATCAAGGCAAAGGACAGCAAGTTGAGGGTATCTCATCCACTTCTTATGCTTTATCTAGTTTTGAAGAACCGTCTAATGTTGAAGATGCATTGAACTCCAAAGAATGGTATAAAGCTATGTTGGATGAGTATGATGCCTTGATTGAGAATGAAACTTGGTTGCTTGTTGAGAGACCTCAAAGGAATGTAATAGGATGCAAGTGGGTCTTCAAGCTTAAGTTGAATGCAAATGGGAGTGCTAACAAACATAAAGCAAGATTAGTTGCAAAAGGTTATGCTCAAGAGAGAGGGATAGACTATGAGGAAACTTTTGCACCCGTGGCCAAGATGGTCACAATAAGACTAATCATTGCACTTGCATCACATTTTGGATGGATTCTATGTCAAATGGATGTCTCTAATGCTTTCTTGAATGGTTTTTTGAAAGAGGATATCTATATGGAACAGCCACAAGGGTTTATCAAGCATGGAATGGAGAACAAAGTATGCCATCTCCAAAGAAGCATCTATGGCTTGAAGCAAGCCTCGAGATCTTGGAATTCAAGATTACATTGCTATCTTATTTCACTTTCTTTTGTTCAAAGTGAATATGATCCCACTCTTTACATTAAGTTTGATGATGTTGGTATTGTACTTTTACTCATTTATGTAGACGACATCATCATTAGTGGAAATAGTGTTGATGGTATTGAAAAAATCAAGATAGATCTATCCTTAGAGTTCAAGATGGTAGATCTAGGGTGTCTTCACTTCATCTTAGGCATAGAAGTACTTAGAGGGTCTGATTTTATCTTTATAAGTCAAGTAAACTATGCTCAAAGTCTTTGAAGAAGTTTAAGATGGAAGTATGCAAAAGTGTTGACACACCAATGGAGCAAGATGTAAAAGTGCCAAATGAAGATGATGAAAGATCCTTCATGGACATCACTTTGTTTAGGCAACTTATAGGTTCCTTAATGTGGATCACTATAACTAGACCAGATCTTAGCTTTAGTGTATTTAGGTTGAGCCAATCCATGCAAAAGCCATTGAATATCCATTGGAAAAAGGCTAAGAGGATTCTAAGATACATCTCGGGTACATTGGATTTTGGGATTCTATATAGAGGAGATGTGATTAACCTTCATGCATTTAGTGATTCAGATTTTGTAGGGGACAAGAGGGATAGGAAATCAACAAGTGCCTATTCAACTTTCATAGGAGAAGGGGGTGTGGTTTCATGGCTTTCAAAAAAGCAAGAAACTATATCTCTATCTTCAACCGAGGCCGAGTACAAAGCTTTGACAACCACTACAAAGGAGGTACTTTGGATCAAGAGATTATTGGTGGAACTAAAGATCATGGATTCAGAGGAGGCACCAATCATCTACAATGACAATATATCAGCCCAACACCTTGCATCTAACCCAATCTTCCATGCAAGATCTAAGCACATTGAGATATGCCATCACTTTGTGAGAGAAATGGTGCAAGCCAAGGAGATTGCTTTGGAGCATGTTCCAAGCAATGAATGTGTAGCTGATCTACTTACTTAACCACTTCAAAAGACACCTTTTATGAAGTTCAGATCATCACTTGGAGTGATTAGTAAAGCAATGATTGAACCAAGCTAGATAGTGAGGAGGAGTGTTAAAAATTCACAATTCTAGCTTGACTAGTTTTGGTCATATGACTTGTAAATAGTTAGATGGTCATGATGTGGCTTGTCACACGTGCCAAATAGCATAGGATTCCATTCATAAGGATGTTCTCAAGTAGACCTAAGTGTTAGAACCTTTGGAATGAGTCCAAATTATGCTTAGATACGAGGGAGAAAAAATAGGAGCTATTTTTGGTAATTTTTGCATTGTTGAGGGATCTCCAAAATTCCAACCCTAACTTGGTAGGGATGAAAGATCCACCAAAATTAGAATTAGGGATAGGTTTAGGGCTACTCATACCTGCCCAAAACCGTGATGGATCATGTATATATAGGTGATGATATCTCACCAAAATCAATCAAGCAATTTCATGATTTTTCTCTCATAATGGTGCAATTGCTCTCTATGTTCATAATTGTTTGAGTACTTGTCATTACTAATGATTATAGGATTGAATGTAGGTCTGGAGTACAGTACTCAGACTGTGGGAGGCCGTACTTTCACACGTGTGAAGTCTTCTTCAAGGATTTGGGCCATTTAGTGAGGTTCAAGCATAGATTTTTGATGGATTTTGATGGTTCAACTTGTGCTAATCTTATGAAATCATAATTTATTGTTTCCCTCATCATTTCAAGTGTTTTAGGATCCTTATTTGCTGTAATTTTTACACGCCTGCGTGCGAGAAAAGTTTATGTGATCAGGATCCACAGAGATCCATAAGTCCGCTAGTAAGTGAGACATCCACTCGTGAGAGAACTGTATTTCTCTCATGTCAACGCACTGTGTGGATCTGCGTGTAGTGCTTGAAGAATCAGAGAAAATCAATAGATGATCTTGTAGCCATCGTGCACATGTCAATTTATGATGTATGATCTTGAACGCAAATGTGTCTGCTGTTATTTGTGTGTCTGATTCTCCCATTCATTTCAATTTTGCACACTAATTGAGTTTGTTGAATGCTACATTAATTTATAAACGTAAATGAGCAGTGCCTGACTACATTTTGGAGGACTGTAGGAGTGATTCAGCTGGCAGTGTCCAACAACCACATCTGAACTCCATCTGAAACACATTGAGTCCTGGTTGTTTCGCTTTTACGAAAGTTTCTTGACTGTTTCGCGATCACAAAACATTTTTTTCGCATTCTCATCAGTTGTTAAGGCAGTAATCCTTGAATTTGGTGGAGATGTATTCTCCTCCATTGTTGGGCCTCAGTGCTTTGATTCTTTTGCCATTTTGATTATGTACATGCTTTTTAAATTGTCTGAACTTGATGAAAGCCTTCGATTTCTGCTTAATGAAGTAAACAGCTGTTCTTCGAGAGAATTCCTCAATAAAAGTAATGAAATACTTTGCATCTAACAATGATGGATTTTGCATAGGTCAACATATATTTGAATGAAGAATATCTAACAGACCTTTTGTTGCATGCCTAATAGAAACATTTTGTTTCTTCAGATCTCTCTCAAAGCATGATAGCATTACGATCCCAAGACTGCTCCTCTGTCTCTCAAAAAGTCCTTTGTCCAGGGCTTTGGAGTGCTTTTCGTGGTCTAGTCGACCTTCTAGGAGATCCTCCTGGGACAGCAATGTCTTTGCCTTTGTCTGCTTTGCTCGGTCCGGAACCATCTTGGTTTATAGGAACTGCGGCAGCAGGCTGCCTCTCGAATCTTTCTTCTTCAAATTCGTCACTCGAATGGGAGACGACTCAAAAATCCTCATTTTCGTGTTCATCCTCTGCTCCCTCTGTCACTTGTGGCAGGTCATAGTATTGTCTCTCCAGAACTTTGTAGCTGACAAGATTGTCATTGGCCATTGTCTTGCTCTCATCAAATCTGACATTTCTCACTATTTTCACAGTGTTCGTGTCTGGCATGTAGACTCTGTAGTATGAAGAATTGTTGTCATAACCTACCAGAAATCCCTACTCGGCTTTCTCATCAAGCTTCTTTCGAAGCTTATCTGGAATATGTGCATAAGCTGCACAACCAAAGATTCTGACATGAGACAGGTTGGGCTTTCTACCCCACCATAGCTCGTGTGGTGTCATGTGACCTTCCTTAATGCTCTCATCAATGCAAGCCAACTCATCATTCAATGCTTTCACTCTCAAAATAAAAGTATTTGGACTTTCTTCATTCTTTTGCAAACAAGAAAAAATTTGGCTTCTTAGAGTCAACACTCTAGAAGTAGACTTGGATTCATAAAGCTTCTTCAATGAATCCCAAGCATCCTTTGATGAAGTACTCTTACCAACTTCTTAAGCACATTGATAACATTCATCTTTATCATGTGTAGAGCCTTATTAGCCCTCTTGTCATACCTCACTTGATCTTGTTGTATTGCTGGTCTCTCCTCCAAACCTACAACAATATCCAAAACATCATTCATCTCAAGAAGTGATTCCATCCTCACTTTTCACAATGAATAGCTACTTGAGGTAAGCCTATCATTGGCTTCCAACATGACTCCACTTGATGTGGCCATGTAGCAATGACATGATCCTCTCTTTCAACCTATTTCAAGGCACAAAACACTCATTTGAACAACAACAACTGTTTTGAAAAGGAAATCACAAAAATATGAAACTACTCAATTCTCTTCTAGCACTTATACCAAGCAAATCAACATTTAGAATAGTGAAATATTGATCAACCTATGATCTATCCTCAATCTAATGACTTTTGCCACTTCCTAAGATTGAAACACACTAAAATGAAGTTCAGTAACCTCACTATCTAGAGATCCAATCAAAATTAGGGTTTAACAAAATCACAAAAATTAATTATTTCAAAATCTACATGCAAATGAAAATGGCGAGTGCAACCTTGGCTAAACTTCAAGGGCATTGATTCTTAGTAGTGGCACTACGGTATCAATAGAAACTAGATCGTTTAATATGTCATAACTTGGATAAATACATGGCAAACTAGCTGTAATAGATAGATCCAAGAAGCTAATCCATCATTGTCATTATAGGTATTTAGACGGTATACTTCAAAAATATAGCATAAAATCCATTGAGGAGGATTATGACTTTCTTGCAGGATTTTTTTTCCCATAGTGAATATTTCTATGCAAACCAGAATAACATTTTTTTTTCTATTCCTTTTTGGAAATAGAATGCAAAGTTTGAACTTTTAGGAGCAATTCCCAAAACCTACGGACATATTCAACTACTTTCTCATTTTGCCTTTGTCTAAAGACATCTCATGTAGCTAATGTTTCTTTCTTGTATTCATTTGGTAAAAAATGGGCTTTAATTTGTTTCTTAAGGCTATGCCATGTAGTTGTAGCCTCATGAGTGGACTTCATAGTTGCACACCAAAGTGATGCATGTTTGTCTAGGTGTAGAGTAGCAAAGCGAATTTTGGAATGATTAGAGTATATACATGTCTCAAAGAAAGTGTCTAATTTCCTAATCCAAGAAAGTAGTGCTTCGACATTGCTACTCTCTCCTTCAAACTTCGAAAACTTAAACAACTTATTGTTTATCTTTGCAAACCTTCTCCTTATCGGACGAGAAGAATTTGACGACCTAGGTGATGTAGATGGAGATGGCGATATCGATGGAAAAGAGCTTGGAGCACTTCATGAAGAGCTCGCCATCTTTGTTGGAGCAAAAGAACATTCCTGAAACAAAAATTTCAAGGCCAATAGTATGGAAAAACTTGGGATTCAAAAAAGTACCACTCCCCAAAAAGAAAGATGGAAGCTACAATTTTTATGGCATTGGGTTGGAAACAAATAAAACTCTGAAGATCTAACTCTCTAGGATCTCCTAGTTGTCGACGGTTTCCTCTTGCATTGAAAAAATCAAAGAAATAAGAAATAAGAGCATATGGGAAGTCAATTCGGAAGTAAAGATGTAGAGTTTGATGGGTTGGCATCTATCTTATGAAAAATAGATAACCCTCACAAGATGATCACAAGATGTAAAACAATGGCTCTGATACCAAAGTGTGAACCTCAAGGGAAGGTTACCTACACTCTTTAGACCCATAAACGTGTTGAATTTACTTTCATATAGAACTAGCCTTGAATCATCTAGAACAATGAATCACAAAAATTCATGCACAATAAATATTCACACGCAGCAAAAGCATTGAGGGGTCAAGATGGGGATTGGACCCCAACCCCCACCCCCATAGACTATAGTCACATGCAAAGGCAATCTTCAAAGTATTACACACATGCAAGAGTTAAGAACTTAATGCATGCATGCATCCAATTCTTGGGGTGTTTGGTAGTGGAAATCAAAGATTAGGATCATAGGACCATCATGGGAATTTATTGATCTATGGAAGGCCAAGTATGGAGGTAAAAGAGCTTTGTTTTAGAATAATTGAGTTGCTGGATTTTTGGTAGTATGGGGCCGAGTTGGGGGAATGAGCAAAATTAGTTTATGGTGTAGATAATCCAAAAATGGAGATGTAGCACAAGAGATATGGTGTAGATAGATAGTGAAAGAGAAGGGAGAGGGAGAGAGAGGGAGAGAGAAAGAGAGAGAGATCCAAGAGAATAGAGTCTAGATATTTGGGTTCCAAAGCTCCAATCCAAATTTGGCACAATCTCCTTGAGCCAAAGCTTCAAGCTCCTTCTCCAAAGCACCTACACACAAAAAAAAAACAAAAGGAAAGAGCTAGAATGCAAAAAGATGGAATGGCCTTGGTAGGGGAGGGCGAGTTTCTTCTTATATAGAGAGTGAGGATGCTTTCCAACGTGAGTGAGGTGTCATGCATAAGTGTATGAGGTGTGAGGGTGAATGGGTGAGGCATATGAGTTTGTAGGAGTTGTAAAGATGACTTGGAAGGTGAAGTAAGAGTGTAGGAGGGCGCCCAATTCTCGGTGTAATAAAGCATTGAAGCCATGTGGCAAAGGAGGTGGAGGAAGTTGGCTCAAGGTTTAGACTTGGCCTTTTATTATATATGGGTTTTTATTGTCACAACCTGGGAATTCACCCCAAGTGCAATCTTCCTAGGGAAAAAGCCAAGTATATGCCCATCTTATCTTGCATACTAATCATTAATTCATTGGCACTTTTTTCTAGAGGTTGCCCATCCTCAATCATGGTGGAAAAGGTCAATAGGATGATCAGTCCCTTGGCCTAGTCCTGTTCTTTATAGAGTTCTCTGAGCCTTCATTATAGACTTAGAAATAAGCCTTCCTTATAGACTTGTCTAAAGCCTTCTTTGGTACCAGCCTCAAGATTAGAAAGCTTCTTGCTCTTATTCTTGTTCTTTAGGCACTTTTGTGAGTACCTGCACATACCTTCAAGAAAGATCAGTTTTCATACCATAAGACATGGCTCATAAAAAGTTCTTAGTTCTACAGATAGAGGAGAAGATTCTAAGTTTGCATGTTCTAACTTTAAGGTTACGACGAAATCTAGATTTCTAAAGGCATTTCGTTGTATCAAGAGAAAGTGAATTGGATTCTTTTTCGATTGAACACTAAACGTTTGATCATCGGTATCTAAAGTTTTCTTCATCAAAGTGACAGTCACCGATCCTGTAATGAACAAGATTCACATTAGCAAAGATGTGATCTTTGATGAGATGCATAGGTATGAAGATGAAGACCATGCAAATAGTGAAAGCATCAAAAGACTTCCCACAATTTTGGTAGAAGAAGATGAAGAAGACGCTCCACAAGATGATGCATGTGAAGATGAGAGTCGAGAGGGCGAGTATGAAAGGACACCACCTATTCAAGAGCCTAGGGGGAGGTACTTGCCAATAGGAGCAATAAAGGAGAAACCAGTTGGAAGTAAGAGACATTACTTGGACACTCCTTGGGATACATACTCTCCATGTAGTGGTATAGCTCGATGAAGATGTAGGTGTCTCACCTTCGTACTTATCTTTTTCCCATGATATGGAAATTCTTTTATGACTTTTTCCTGTCAGTGTCTCCATCTGGTCTCTGAAGGTAATCTCCTTTTTCTTCCAGTGGGTTATAACATCGGCCTGATAGAGCCATGGTCGTCCTAATAACACTCTATATGATGATTGTCTGGTAGTTTTTAATACTATAAAATCCATAAGAAACTTATGGTCTCCAATATAAACTGTAACTTGAGATAGTTCTCCTATTGGTGATCTTCTAGTTGCTTCAGCTAACCTTAAATGTCTTAAAGTGGGTGCTATTCTATGATGAATGCCTAATTCATATGCTGTTTCTTCAGTCATTATATTTACACTATATCCGAAATCTATGGGTACATTATCTAAGATGAAGCCATTAACTACTACTTGAATCTCTGGTTGGTCTTCATCACCATAATTAACTAATCCTATGTTGACTACTGGTAACTTTGTTTTTCTTCTTTTTTTTGTTTTGCAAAAATTGCTTAATTTTTTTTTATAATATTGGTTATTGTCTAATAACTGTTTAAAAGTTATATTGGGCATTCTAGAAATAAGATCTTCGACAATATTATAAGAATGGTTTCTAAGTGACGACAGATCTCTAGATATCTCGCTACTTATAACTGGATTTGAAAATGTCACTTTTTAACTTTTCTAGTTTCTTCGTCTAAAAGCATCTTAGCTTCTGAACTAATATCAACATCACAATGTTTTCCATTAGACTTATCAAGCTTTAATTCTTTATTACTAGAAATTTTTATTGACTGTTCTGCGACCTTTGCTTTTTCTGTCGCGTTTTTTGCAGTTTTCACAATTTTCGTCTTAGTTTTTTTCTTATCTTTAAGAGTTAAGAATCTTTACTACTTCTTGTAGTTACTTTATTTACTTTTTCCTCTAAATCTGGCCATTGATGATCTTGATCTAATAATTCAGATTCTACTTCTATCCTCTGAACTATCATATCAGTGTTAGTCTTAGATGACCGAAGGTCATCTTCCCTAGGTGAGTTTACAAACCTTGGTTTAGATCGTGGCTGTTGTGGCTGAGGACATTCAGCAGTGACATGCCCTTCGCCTTTACAGTTAGCGCAGAGCGGCACATATCCTGCTGATCTCCTGGATTCAGGGCAATCAGGCGAATAGTGACCCGGGGCTCCGCAATTGTAGCACAAACCCCTTACTCTGGTTGGAGTGGAATCTCGTGTTCCGTCCCTTCGCAAAATAGTGTATTGTTGACCAGTACGCTATTTCAGTATCATAGTTTTTTGGTTAGTAGGAGTTGTTGTATAAGCTACCTCCTCGTGATTGTTAATCGGACCGAGGAATAGTTTCTCTTCTAAATATTTAGTCTGTAAACTGGGACAGTTGGTCTTAGAATGACCTTCCTTCCCACACATGGTACACCAAACATTGGCGTTAGGCTTTGCTTTCTTTCGCTTGGCTTTAATGTCAGATATTTGGACCTTTAGATCACTCATTTCTCTTGTTACTTTTCCTTAATGGATCCATCTTTTCAGATTTCTCCATTCTTTTCTTTCATTCTGAATTTCAATTTTTAGTTTTCTTATAAGAAGATTCTTCTTCCGATGAAGAAGAATAAGATGAATACTCAGAAGATTCTTCCATATCCATTGAATCAGATTCTGATTCAGACTCAGTAGATGTTTTAGATTCTTCTGTTCGTTTAAATTTGTGTTTTTTACTACTTTTTCTTTCATTTCTCCGTCTGCGAGAAATTCGAGAGGTTTCGTAATTCTCAGCAGAGGCAATGACATCTTCCAAAGAAGTCATTAGACCCTGTCGACAATAACGATCCATTTTCTTTGGCAAACCACCCAAGATCCATTCATTTTGCATAGGAACTGGATACTGTGAAAAATACAGATCCTAAGTGGATCTAAACTCCAAGATCATTGGCTTGAATGCTTGCACTCCAAACTACATAAGCTAGGAATTGGCAACACATTCTATGCTACCTAGAATGCAAAGAACTTGATCAAAAAGCATTTATCACAAATGGAAACTTCCATAAACATCAAGTGCGGCCCAAAATAGCATTATACAGTCCATAATACATCAGCCTATCACTTTTGGAAAGCACCTAAGATCATACACAATAGCTTGAAGACAATACACACAACAATGCTCTCAATGGAGGAAGAAACAATGACAATGATCTATTGATCTCAATGAAGCATACAAAAGGTTTCTCCAACCTGTTCTCCACGACTTCCCTACTATTTATGGATGAGGAAGATGACTCTCTCTCCTCTCTCTAGAAGGTACTTGACCCTAGATATTCCCTATATAGGAAAAATAGCTTAAAATGGCTTATATGACCAAAATACATCAAAATGGTCTCATTTTGAAGAGTATGAAGTTTGACACTTCATCATACTGAAAAAATACAGTAAATAAAAACATTGTGGCCTGGTTCACACGTGCAAAACTCCAGAACCAAAACTATTTACAATTTTAGCCAATTTAGGTCTCAAACTAGCTAGGAAATGTTGACAATTTTCACACTCCCTCTTCAACATTGGATGCTAGTTTCAACATAGTCTTTGAGCACATTCCAAGATTAGATCTATGCATTAAATATAGGTCCTTTCCCAATGGTTTGGTGAAGATATCAGCCACACACTCCTTTGAAGAGACATGTTGAAGCTCCACCTCTTTGGAAATGACTTGATCTCTCACAAAATGGTGAGCAATCTCAATGTGCTTGCTCCTTGCATGAAAAACAGGATTGCTTGCCAAGCTTTGGGCTGAAAGGTTATCACAAAGTATGATTGGAGTCTTCTCTGGTTCCAGCAAGTGAAGATCCAATAACATCCTCTTGATCCAAAGAATCTCCTTGGTGCATGTTGTTAATGCCTTGTACTCGGCTTCGGTGGAAGATAGAGAGATAGTTGGTTGCTTCTTTGATAGCCATGAGACCACTCCATCTCCAAGATAGATTGCAAAGGCACTTGTTGACTTCCTATCCATTTGATCACCTGCAAAATCTGAATCTGAAAATCCACAAAGGTTAGGTGTAGTACCTCCATACAAGATGCCAAAATCTCTAGATCCCGAGATGTATCTAAGTACTCTCTTTCCTAGCTTCCAATGAGCCTCACTAGGATCTTGCATAAATTGACTTAGTTTACCAACCACAAAGCTTAGATCAGGTCTTGTGATGGTTAACCATATAAGAGATCCTATTAGCTTTCTATAGAGAGTAATGTCCTTGAAGGATCTTTCATTACTTCTTGTAGTTAGCTTTACATTTGATTCCATAGGAGTAGAAACAACTTTACAATCTTCCATATGAAACCTTTTTAGAATAGAGTTAACATACTTTTCTTGACATATGAATGTAGATTTAGAAGTTCTAATAATCTCTATTCCTAAGATATAATGAAGTTTACCAAGATCTTGAATTTCAAACTCTCTTTTGAGTGCCATCTTGATTTCATCTATATCTAGATTGTTACCACCACTTAAGATAATGTCATCAACATAGATCAAAAGTAAAGTGATATCATTTTCATTCAATCTAAAGTAGAGAGAATGATCATACTCACTCATAACAAAGTTTTGAGAAAGTAAGAAGGAATTGAGCTTAGCATACCAACTCCTTGGTGCTTGCTTTAGCCCATACAAACTCTTTTGGAGATAGCACACATGATTAGGCTCATCATGTGAAACATAGCCCTCGGGTTGCTCCATGTAAATATCTTCTTCAAGATCACCATTCAAGAAGGCATTAGTAACATCCATTTGCCACATATCCCAATCATAAAGAGTTGCAAGAGAGATTAGGATTCGAATAGTTACCATCTTTGCCACGGGTGCAAAGGTCTCATCATAGTCAATACCATATTCTTGAGCATACCCCTTTGCCACCAACCTTGCCTTGTACTTGTTGATTGATCCATCTTGATTTGTCTTGATCTTGAAGATCCACTTACAACCAATTGCCTTCTTGTCCTTTGGAAGCTTTACCAACCTCCATGTGTTGCTTTTGATGAGTGCTTGATGCTCATGATCCATGGCTTGGATCCATTCCTTCTTTTGAATTGCTTCACCTACACAAGTTGGTTCATCAAAAGAGGTAAGAAAAGCAAAGTTAGAGTTGTCCACCACTTGCTTTCCTTTTTCATCATAGGTTAGCCTTGATGGCTTAGCCCTTTGCCTTTGAGTCTTCCTTGAAGTTTGCTTTGGAGTGGCATCTCCATCTTCATCCAAGACATCTTGCACATCATGATGATTAGTAGGCACATCAACATCAACATCAACAACATTGGAAACATTCTCTTCATGAAAGATGACATCCCTACTTATGACAACTTTCTTTGTAGAAGGAATGTACACTTTGTAAGCCTTGCTTACTTCACTATAGCCAACAAACACACCCTTCTTTGATGAAGGATCTTCTTTAGTTCTATCATCAAGTGTGATATTGACAAAACATGTACATCCAAAGATCCTACAATGCTTGACACTCGGCCTTCTACCATAAAGAACCTCATGAGGAGTTTTACCATCCAAGGAAGCACTTGTCCATCTATTACATAGATAGTTAGCACATGCTAAAGCTTCCCCCCAAAAAGACTTAGCAAGATTAGCATGTAGTCTCATTGCCTTGGCACATTCACAAAGGGTTCTATTCTTCCTCTCGGCCACTCCATTCTGTTGTGGAGTCCTAGGACTAGACATCTCCCTCTTAATCCCATGTGCTATACAAAAGTCTTTGAACCTATTTGAGGTGTATTCCCCTCCATTATCAGACCTTAAGCATTTGATCTTTGTATTGAATTGGTTTTCCATTTCATTCTTGAACTTGACAAATGCAGCAAACACTTCATCCTTACTTTTAAGAAGATAGATCCAAGTATACCTACTAAAGTCATCAATGAAAGTTGCATACATCTTTGCCCCACCATTGCTAGTTGTACTAGAAGAATGAATATCAGAATGCACAAGTTGAAAAGCTTCTTTAGATCTAGAAGTAGATCTAGAATAAGCAAGTCTATGAGATTTGGACAAGGCACAATGTTCACAAACACTATTGTTTGCAACAAGACTTTTAGGGAGACCAAGAACAAGCTCTTTCTTTGCCATTACCTCCAAAGATTTGAAGTTGGGATGGCCCAACCTCTTGTGCCAAACTTCTTGGTTTGTCAATTGCTCCCTAGCCATACATCCTTCATGATTAGAGATCACACATGCATCAAGCTTGAAAAGTTTACCATGCCTCCTACCTTGAGCAATCAAGGATCCACATTTACTTATCAAACATGCATCTCCAATGAACTCCACATCAAGTCCTTTGTCAATCATTTGACTTACACTAAGCAAATTCTTAGTGATTGAAGGAATGTACAAAACATTTTCAAGATTTGCTTTCCTATTTGTTGAAAGGGAAATAGGAATAGTGCCTATGCCTTTGATGTCACATTGACCATCATTTGTAGTGTAGATGATGTTACCTTCTCCCTCATAAGACAATAAGGATGTAAAGTATTCCTTATGTCTTGTCATGTGAGATGAGGCTCCACTATCAATCCACCAAGGATCATTATCATCTATGTTGGCTAACAAACTTGAAGTCATAACAAGTGATTCACATGTGTTATGTTCTTCCTCATCTATTGTAAGATTTCCTTGCCTCTCTCCTTGCTCTCTTTTCTTCTTATAACATTCATTTGCAAAATGACCTTTTATCCCACAATAAAAGCACTTGAACTTTGACTTATTGTTCTTAGTAGAAGAGGAAGAGGAAGAGTGATCATCATGATCAAAGTTACCACCTTTGGACCATTTCCCTTTGCCTTTACCTTTGCCCTTGAATTTGCCTTTTGTGAAGAAAGCCTCTTCACCTCCACCTTGCAAGGATGCACCATCAAGCTTTGATTGCAACCTATGTTCTTCAGCCAATAAGATTTCTTGCAAGTCAACCACACTTGGCAAGACTCTTTGAATGGCAAAACTTTGCACAAGGTTAGCATGTTCATTTAGCAAACCATTCAACATAACTTGGACTATTTCACCATCTTTTATGTTCTCATCAATGCATGCTAAATCATCACTTAGGGACTTAACTCTCAAGATAAATGCATGAGCACTTTCACCCTCTCTTTGCCTACTAGAAAATATTTGTCTCCTTAGGGTCAATACCCTAGATGTGGACTTTGATTCAAAGAGCTTCTTTAAGGCATTCCATGCCTCACTTGCACTTTGACACTTTCCAACTTCCTTGAGAAGTTCATTTGTAACATTCATTTTAATGATATGAAGAGCCCTTTTGGCCTTCTTATCAAACCTTTGTTGCTCTTGAAGTGTGAGAGGTCTCTCTTCAATTTCTGCAACTATGTCCATGAGTTCATTCAACTCAAGTAAGGACTCCATCCTCACTTTCCAAGTAGAGTAGTTTGATGAACTCAACCTTTCACTAGACTCTAGCATGATCCCACCATTGGAAGCCATGATTCTAATGTTTCTTCAACTTTTAGGTTCTGTCCTAAAGCACTTAGCACTCACTTTTCTCTCAACAAATGATAGATAAAGAGATCTATGAAGATTTAGGACCCTAAAACACTTCTATCTTGAACCTAGATGGTTTCCAAGCATAGAAAGGAAGATTGAAACACATGCAACACTTTGCACACACTAAGAATGGATTACAAAATCAAACCAACCTGAACACACTCTTGCTTAAGCTCTCAAACTTTCCAGCAAGTGACCAAATCAAGTTATGGTGTGAAGAGTTACTTGCATTCTTAGAAAATACCCAAAACTAGGATGCCAAGATTACCTAGTAATGAACAAACTTGATCAACATATGATCAACACACTAAGATATTGATTCAACCTGTAAAACCACATGTAAACCACACTTCTAAAATTTTATAAACTCCAGCAAGTGATAAATACAAGATTTAGAGGTGAATGAATGAGCACACTTAGTGAATCACAAGACTAGCTTCACTATCTTGTCAAATCTTGGTGTTTAGATGTAGATCTAAGATCACTTCACATGAGAATGTTCCTCAACCTGTTAAGAACCTGAAAACACACTTGCATAATGGTTAACACCTTCCAGCAAATGCTCCAATCAAATTACATAAGGAGAGTTACTTACATGCTCAACAAAGTACACCAAAATTTATGCCAAAATTGATGACAATCTTTACAATATGCTCTTCACAATGGAGCTTACAATATGTTCACCCAAAAAAGGGGATCTTTCATCCAAATGGGAGCTTTGCTCAGCCTTTAGGAGAATTACAACTCACTCAAAAGAGCATTTGTCATCCACTTAAGGAGAAGTTTCATCCACTTAAGGAGAGTGTTCATCCAAGAATGGAGATTGTCAACAATAGGATTGAAAAGAACATTGTTAGTATTGAATATGCACAAGCCTCACAATCACAAATGATTAGGTGTTATGATCTGATCCAAAATAGTTTCTTTTCAGCCTCTGATCTTCAATAGACCTGAAATATGCTTTTGATCCACAAGTTCAACTCACAAAACAAAGGTTAGTAAGATTTGATCAACAAAGCAATGCAAAATCATGCTAGAACTTGATCAAACATCCAAATATCACCAAAAATGGAATACTTACTGTAAATAGAAGCCAACCAGCTCTGATACCATGTGAAAAATACAGATCCTAAGTGGATCTAAACTCCAAGATCATTGGCTTGAATGCTTGCACTCCAAACTACATAAGCTAGGAATTGGCAACACATTCTATGCTACCTAGAATGCAAAGAACTTGATCAAAAAGCATTTATCACAAATGGAAACTTCCATAAACATCAAGTGCGGCCCAAAATAGCATTATACAGTCCATAATACATCAGCCTACCACTTTTGGAAAGCACCTAAGATCATACACAATAGCTTGAAGACAATACACACAACAATGCTCTCAATGGAGGAAGAAACAATGACAATGATCTATTGATCTCAATGAAGCATACAAAAGGTTTCTCCAACCTGTTCTCCACGACTTCCCTACTATTTATGGATGAGGAAGATGACTCTCTCTCCTCTCTCTAGAAGGTACTTGACCCTAGATATTCCCTATATAGGAAAAATAGCTAAAAATGGCTTATATGACCAAAATACATCAAAATGGTCTCATTTTGAAGAGGATGAAGTTTGACACTTCATCATACTGAAAAAATACAGTAAATAAAAACATTGTGGCCTGGTTCACACGTGCAAAACTCCAGAACCAAAACTATTTACAATTTTAGCCAATTTAGGTCTCAAACTAGCTAGGAAATGTTGACAATTTTCACAGATACTGGGCTCCTAACTTTCCTATTAAATTCTTAATTCTAAGTGATATATTTCCTAAGTGATTCCTTTGGCTTTTTTTTCAACAGAGTTAAGCCGAGCCAACAATCTAGTGGAATATCCTATCTCCCTAAACTGTTTAAGGAATGCTGCTTTTAAAGTGTTCCAAGTATTAATTGTTTCCGATACTAATTGACTGTACCAAATCATAGCCTGCTTCTGCAGAAGACCTGACAAAATTCTAACTTTATCCTCATCTGTCTTCTCTTTGTTTGCTATGGTAATGGATTCAAATTGCGACATATAACTATCCGCATCTTCCAATGATCCCTTAAAGAAATCATATCTGATTTTTGTTGATGTGGGTGGCGCTGGATTAGCCATATTAACAGATGGTGGTGAACTAGATGAACTTGGAGGGTCTGAATCTAAACTTTGCTCGGACAAAGAGTCTGAACTTGGTTCGGAAGTAGAATCAGATGAATCTGATTCAGGTGAATCTGTAGAACTTGGTGTTTCAACGGATCTTTCCTCAAATGAATCTACAAATGCTGTAGTAGCGTGTAAAAGATCATTAAACGCTTCAGGTGTTAATCTTGCTCTAACTGGTGAGTTTTGCAAATTCTGCAAATACAAATCTCTAGACTTCCTATATGCTTCTAAACGTTGTGCACGCTCTAAACATTTCTCTTCAATAATTGCTTGAGAGTATGTTCTTGGCATGCATTACATGAGAAAATTTTGTAGATGTAATACACTTAAAAATATTGCAAAAGGTGAAATTCATCTCCCTGACAACGGTGTCAAATTATGTGGTGGCCTAGTCGTTATAGATTTTCACAAAATCAATGAATTACGTAGTATAAAAGGTTTGATCGTTTTCCAAGAGAGAGAATAATCTCATCTTTTTCATGGTAAATGTATGTATGATGATAAACAGACTAGAGTGTATAAAGTTCACAATGAATACTACAGCGACATAACTGGTTATCCAAAGACATTTGGGTAAATTGGCATCCAGGAACACCAATGATGAAACGATTTGGTCAAAATTTATAATTGTAAGAATTACTTTATCTTTCAGGCTCTTCAGGCATCAGGAAAACAGTCAGAACTGACAGCAACTAGCAATTAGATTCATCAAGCAGAATCACATTATCTAAAACTTCTTCTTAATCAAACACAGTGAATTAGTTTTTATCGTAGGAAGCAAACAAGACAAAGACTCAATCAATCTCATTATCTGAACACAGCTCTCATTCAGAGCTGAAGGAATTTCTGCTAAAAGTTATGTTTAACCGCTTTGACTGATTCCCTGCGCACATTAGTCAGAATTATTACTTGCTGGTGTCGCCTGAAAATCCGTGTTAGAGTAACTGAAATTTAGTATAACTTAAGAAATGTGTGTGACACATATAGAACAGTATCACAATCAATCACAGATCATACAGAGTGTGTTCGCACAAATGATAAGAAGTAATTCTGTGAGAGATAACAGAAGGAAAGAATGTTCAAGCTATAAGAACTTGCTCTTCGCTCTCTATTGATAGTCAGCTCTACGTAGAAATTTGTATGCACAATGGCACATAGTGCTATCCTTATAGGAATGTTGTTCAGTCTCAATGTTGCTTACAGATCGTCAAATGTCGGTTCTGAAATTCTATTGCGTCTCTTTAGAACGTCGCAACTTCTACTCAAAATATGAATTTAAAAAGTGCGAAATAGGCCTTTACATGTATTTTAGGCACTATAGCACATTTTATATATATGGAAATTGAAAATTTTTACAATATATGACAAAATTTGGATAATGTGAGATCATAAGACTCCACACAAGCCAAAGTGTAAATAAAATAATATAGACTTGGGCGTTTGTAACAAAATAAAACTTGAGGCTCAAAGTCAATTTTAAACTTAGGATTCTAGTTTTTAGAGTTGGGTCCAATACTGGACTCACATGAATCTTGTAATTTTCAATGTACTTTTTGTGGACCCTTGGATCAAGTTGGGTCCAAGATGAATGGATAGGATCAATGTGAATATTAGGCAATAGGATTGAGGGGCAAGGTCTTTCCCCATTTTATAAAAAGGCACCATTTGTACACTATTTGGATGCTTAATAGAGAGGAGGAGACTCTGCTATTTTGAGAGCTCAAGCATCCTCATTTGCTAATCAATCTTGCTTATGCTATTGTTGTGTTTGTTTGTTATTTCCATTTCTTCCATGCTTTTTGTTTGTGATTAGTTAAGGTTTCTCCATAAGCAATGACATTGAGCATTTGAGCTAACCTCCATCTCATCTCTCTCTCTCTCTTTCTCTCTTCTCTTCTCTCTTCATCTTCTTGTCTATCCTTTCTCTTCACCCAAAAGCATGATGAATGTTAGTGTAGAGGAGTAGAGTTAAAGGAGGGTAGTGTTAGTGGTGAATAGAGTTAAGGGAGAAAGTAGGAAACTAACTAAAAATAGCATCTATGCATAGTTAGGTACCTATCCAGTGATCTAACCCTTGTTGATAGGCGGGAGGGCTATACTACGCGAGATCTTTGACCTTACAGTGGCGCCGTTGCCAGGGATAGGTTTCCACTAACTAGTTTAGCTGCATTTTAGCTATTTTCTTGCTTTTCATAGTAGTTTTAGGTAGATTCTGGGTGTTTAGAGTTAGTTTTCTGTATTTTTTTGTGTTTGGACTGTTAACAGCAAGCAGAGGAGGTGTGAGAGGGTAGAGGAGGCCCTGAACAGCCTCTAAGGGCTTGAAACCCAAACCAACCAGCCAAAAAATCCCAAAAATACACCAATCTGTATTTTTGGAGGAAAAAAGAGCCTAAAATCTCATCAAATTTTTATATCTCTAGAACTAGTGTGAATTAACCCTTGCATGATTGGTAGCAGCTCCAGGGTACTGTCCCAGACATGCATAGAAGCCTGTGAGAGTTAGTTCCAAGCAGATTGTAAAAATCAAAGAAAAATCATAAAAAGTTCAAAAAAACCCTTGAAAAAATTGAAAAAAATTCAAATTTTCATAAGAACTCTCATAGAGCCCTCTAAAGTTCCATCTCAGTGAAAACAGGACACACAAAAGCTTGCGAGAGTTAGTTTGATGTCTAAGTGTCTGTGCAAGAGTTCCCAATGAAAACAAAATGGGAAAGTACCAGTGAACCCTCGCAGACAACAAAATTTTCAGTTTCAGTGGTCAAGAACTCTCGCAAAGGATTCTGAAGTTCCATCTTAGTGAGACCAGGACACATAAGAGCTTGCGAGAGTTAGTTTGATTCCAGTGAGCAGAAAATTGGATTTAAGTGCAAGAAAATCACTAAAAAATGAAGATCCAGCAAATCTTTCTAGTAAGAACTCTCGCAGACCCTCTTAATCAATTTAAAATGATAATTTCCATCAGTGATGAAGCCTGCGAGAGTTAGTTTTGAGATTTGGTGAAGATCAAGCCAAAAAAGTGGTTTTGAACTCTCATAGACAGTGAAATTTTCACTTTTTGCAAGAGCAAAGAATTTTATAGTGAGATCTGACCTAGATTCAGCTACTGTGAGCCTTGCGAGAGCTACTTACCAAGGATTTCAGAGATATCATGTTTTTTATCTACAAAAACAGCTAAAGAACCCTTGTACAGCCAACCCTCGCACAAGAGGATCCTTGTAGACCAGATCAGTGGAAAGATCTGCATCAGATCCAGCTACTGTCAAAATCTCAGGTCAATCAGTACAAGGAGTAAAAAGTTATCAAGAAAAAACCACCGCAAAAGGCCTAAAACTCAGCCGATCAGATCGATCAGATCTTTGATATTCAAACTGCATCCTACTGTACAAACAAGATCCAATCACTTTGGAACCCACCATCAGATGAATCTGAGATCGGGATGATCAATAGCATGAAGGATAGCAAATCAAGCACCACACCTTCCCAGATTAGCAGTTGTGCAACAAGAGGCAGAACCAAAACCAGCACCAATGGATCCAATGGGCCAACCCGTACCTGTCGCTCCCTTGCAAGCAATTTGGAGAGCACCACAGATGGAAATACTAAAATACGATGGATCATCAGATCCCATCCGATTCCTCTAGATCTACAAGCAAGCTTGTGAAATCTACGACGAACAGACACCTGCGGAGAAGCTGATGCTATTTCCCATGTCCTTATTGGTAGTGGCTCAAGATTGGTTTTTCAACCTGTCAGAGGAAGAAAAATCTACCTGGGAAGCGGTTAAAGCGGCTCTCATTACGCGCTTTAAACCAAGAAAGTTCCTAGAAGACCCGTTCCTCCTGCTCAGCAAAGGTAAGATGGGAAAATGAGAAAGGGTCAGGGACTATATTGAGCGGGTCAAACACTTACGATCCGAGTTCAGTGTAGCCCTAACTCTCGATCACGTGGTGATCATGTGGTTCCTAGCCGGACTACCACGAAACAACAGAAGAGAACTGAAATGATAGGAGCAGTACGCTACTCTACAAGAAGCTATGGAAGATGCCATCAGGGAAGAGGCTGAGGGATCTGACGACGAATATCCATCCACCCACACCCCTACTCCCTCATTAGCATCATCATCATCAAACGCATCTGCTCTATCCAAAGAACTGCTATTGGAGCAAATGATGAAATTACACAAACAGTAGATGGAGCAATGTACGATGCAGTTTGATAAAAAACTGAAAGCCTTACAGGGAGCTGTAGCAGTAACGCCACATCAACCAGAACCAAATCAGCTGCAGTATCCAAGACGGGAGAATGTACGGTGTTCAGTGTGCACGCAAAACCATATAGCAAACAAGTGTCCAGTCCTAAAGCAAAATCTGAGACTGACACATAGATTTTGCCATCTATGCAATGCAACATCGCACGATACGGCATTTTGCCCTTTTAACCCCTGGATTGTTCAACATAAGAGAAGTCCTTATCAAACTTCTTATCCTTACCATCAAGGGGCACCCAACGCGGCACCAAGGTACGGCGCACCGAATCAACAATAGCGTATGGCCTTACCTGCACCACTAGGGCCAGCCAATCAGCAAGTGGCCCATGTAAACCTGACAGCAGCGGAACCAAAAATGCAAATGCCACCTCAACCTGAGTAGCAGCAATGGTACAGACCAGATGAACCATTTATGGATCCTTCCATAAATGAATATGTTGCGGCCTATGCAGCTCAAACTCAGCGTCAAGGCGGAAGAAATTATGGCTGCTAAGGATGCAACGAAGGACACAGAATTGTAGAATGTCCCTACAAGGGACAATATACATCCTTCTGTCAAGAATGTGGTTATGGACATTGTTACAAGAATTGTCCATCTAAACCTGGAACTAGTGCACCTCTTAGCTTCATTGCAGCAACCAGAGGTTCTAGCAGGGATGGCATCGTCGAAAGGATGACAATTCCATGCTCCTGTGTTAGCTATTACACGAGCATAGAAGAGGAAGGAAGTGGCTCCCTCACCACCACCATCAGTCACTAATGACCAACCCTCAACTTTCGCGCCATATCCGAATGTGAGGGAAGAAAGAAGGTAGTACCAGAAAATAAGACACTAGGTACAGAAAACACAAGCGGACGAAAAAGAGCAAGAAAGAGACAATCCCATGGAACCTCAGTTGGCATCGAACGGATACCGCAAGCGGGCTTACCAGTGCGCACTGATCAGAATGATCGGTTGCACCAACATGAACCACCTTTTCACATGGTGGAGCCCGAGGAACCACGCACTGAAAACCTCAACTTTTATTGTCAAGCCGTGTTAGTTTACCACTCGAAGAACTACTACGGATTGCACCACAAGCAAAAAGCCTTCTAGCTGAATGGGCCAAAGCGGATGAGGAGCCAGTAGCGCCTGAGCCCATATATTGTACTGGCTATGAAGAGACAAGTAATGTCCTCCACATTGGAGTAGCATGGAAAAGTGAGGAACACAACATCACTTTACCAATCAAACACAAGAGATACGAGGACGAGGCAGCAGTGGTAGAGGAGGATCGGGTGTCAATTTGATCTCCACTACTTTGTATGAAAAATGAGGTTTGCAAGATTCGCCAGCAAGATTCGCCATCAAGCTAGCAGATCAATCTTGTGTGAGACCAAAAGGTGTCGTTGTCGATATCCTTGTAAAGATAGTAGGCATGCAGTTTGTGATTACTTTTGTAGTCATGGATATACCCGAATCTCCATCTGCATACCATGTTTTACTTGGAAGACCATGGTTGAGGACTGCGCAAGTAGTACACAACTGGGGTACGGGAAAACTCACCTTCAAGAACAGAGAACAGGCTGTAAAGGTTGATCCAACCACATGGGCGGTGAAACCTATTGCACCCAAAGCTGATGACGGATCATCTACGACAGATCACATGATTGATTGCCAACAATATTCCAACACACCATACCCTTGGTGGAAGGAGCAGTCCCCAATATAAGCCGTTATTACTGCTGCAACCCAAATTATACAGAGCTGATCAAACAAGAGTTGTAGAAGCTGACGGATGCAGATTTCATCTATGAAATCGAGCACATGGAATGAGTATCACCAATAGTTATAGTACCCAAGAAGAAGAACAAAATACGGATTTGTGTGAATCTGAAGGTGCTAAATGCAGTCACCAAAAATGATCATTTTTGTCTACATTTACGGAAAGTGTCCTCGACAGAGTAGTTGGCGCCGAAGCCTACAGTTTTTTAGACGGCTTCAACGACTACAACCAGGTAGCCCCACAGGCCCAGCAGAAGACAACATTTGTCACAGGATGGAGAACCTATGCCTATAAAGTGATGCCATTCGGACTTTAAAATGCCCCAAGCACTTTCCAACGAGTCATGCAGGCAGCATTCAAAGATTATCTGCAAAAATTTCTGAAATTTTCTTGGACGATCTGTGCATGCATGGACCAGACTCAGAACACTCAGAAAAAACTTTATCAAAGCCAAAGGCCAAGGTAGATGATTTTCTATTTTCAACACCTATGACAATATAAATACATGTACACTTACTCATTATAGTAAGGCAGAACAAATAGATATAAGAATCAGAATCAATAGATTAATTTTTACTTCATTAATGTTTCATACTTTGTTCTAATTATCTGTAATTATCTATCACACTCACACATATGCTTAAATCTGCATGCTTGATTTGATCATAATAGAACCTGCTCTATTAGTATATAGGCCAGATTCACACACGATTGAAAATGTTGATATTCGTTTGATTTATTCGAACTTTTATTGTGTTCTCTGAAGGAAGAATCCTAGTTCCTAGAATATATATTCATCTGATATATATATGACATCGACTTACCCGACATTGAAGTTGTTGACTTCTCATGTATATACATATGTTCATATGTCCAAATATTGACTTGCTTGACATCGACGTACTTTACTTACTCGACATCGACATTTCAACACTAACTCCATCAACCAACTTCATCGACACTTTGTTGACTTAACTGAATTTATCATCAACCAACCTTTGTCAACTCTTTTCCATCAGGAAAAATTAATCCAAATAAACTGGTTTTCGAGGTTTTTGAGTGGGTAGTGTTGTTGCCTCACTTATCATGTCGTCATCGACTATATCCTAGACTTCGTCTGGATACACGTCCTATGTGTATACTTTGGGCTTGGGCCTATATGTTGTGTGTTGGGTACTTTGGATGTCAGTTGGACGTGAGCCAACGGCCCTGGTGACTTGATCTCCTGAGGTATTGATTTTGGCGGATAACGTTGGGCATCTAGATAAAGGAGTACATGTTCATTTGTCATTTCAACATCATCCATGGAAAGAATACCTTCTACCGAAACATGGGCGGTAGAGACGCGGTTCTCCTGGGCACCAAGCTATAGGAATCGGGTCCATCATCATAAGTGGGATGATGGGTGTATCAATGTCTGTAGAAGACGGTAGAATATCCACATCTTCTGTAGCGGTTTCGATATGACATCGGTTGGAATCAGCCCAGTCCATAGTGGCTAGTGCTTGACCCCAATTGATTATGTCCGTGGATATCGTATAATGGCCTTTTGGTTGGATCGGGACACTATCTGATTCGTCATAAGTTGTTGATGACCAATCATCATAAACTTTAACGGGCTTGACATGGCCAGTTGAGTCAACAGTGACTCATTTGTCATGATTGCCAAAGGCGATTTTGCTATGCTTCCAATCTTGGACAACGCCTGCCATATGGAGCCAGGTGTACCAAGAAAGAGTTTATAAGTATTTGCATCTTCTGGCAAGGCAAAGATGACACAATCAATTACAAACTTGACACATGCTATTTGAACATGGATATTTGATAAGTGACCAGCAGGTCTGTAACAGACTTTCCGTATGTGCTTCCTCTCGCAAAAACTCATCTCTAAATTAATTGTACTACCTTTGTTCCACGTTTGGGTCTGGGTAGTCATTGGGTAATGTGGAAGCTGTCAAGTGGCTTCCATGTTGGTCAACTGATTTAGCATTGTTTTGTTGTTGTTCTTGGTGTTGGCATTGTGCTCTAGTGAGAACTCTAACAGGTTCAACGCTAAGCCTGTTAGAGCTAAACCTTACAGATGTAACCCCGTCTATCGTGAGAGAATCGATGAAGATATTAAAAAATTGCTGGATGTTGGCTTCATTTATCAAGTCCAACATACTAATTGGGTATCACCCATTGTGGGTGTACCCAAGAAAAATGGCAAACTTCATATCTGTGTCGATCTAAAGAACCTTAATGCGGTTATAAAGAAAGACTATTTTCCCTTGTCTTTAACAACCCAAATCTTAGAGGAAATGGTAGGAGCTGAAGCTTTTAGCTTCTTGGATGGATTCAGCTGTTATTTTCTTGTTCAGATAGCCCTTGAAGATAAACATAAAACGGCCTTTGCCAGAAAACAGGGTTTATGCTTATAATATCATGCCTTTTGGCTTATGCAATGCACCTTCAACGTTTTAGAGGGTCATGCAACTGGCCTTCCAAGATCTATTACATCGAATTGTCGAGATTTATCCTTTGAGGCTATGCACCTTGACGCACTGGAGAAAATCTTCATTCACTGCCGTAGATTTGGAATTTCACTAAACCCTAATAAGTGTCAAATCTAGGCCACCCATGGGGTAGTACTCGGACATATAATTTCAAAGGACAGTATTTCTACCAAAAATCAAGGTAATAGTTGAAATGCCCTTACTTGCAACAGTGAAGGAAGTTTACGTTTTCCTCGGTCACTTAAATTATTATCGCATCTTTATAATCGATTATGCCGACAAAGCACATCTCGTTTATTTAGTTGTGGTAGATCCTCGATGGACCGAAGAACACATTAAAGCCTTTGAGGAGTTGAAAACAGCCCTTACCACGACACCCATACTCCGTTCGCCAGACTACACGAAAGAGTTCCATGTGCATACTGATGCCAGTAAGTATGCTATTGGAGGCCTTCTTGCACAACCCAAGGTATTTCTTTTATGTTTCAACAGAGTTAGACAAAACTTTTTTCCAATTTGAAGAAAAACTTACGAACATGCTGGCAAGGTATAGAGGCACCATCAACTTCAAAAAGGTTCCCCCACAAGAAGGTGACCCCGTGTTCCAAGATAAGCAAGAGGTGGTGGAACGTAAACTACACGACATCTTTTGGGCAATAAGGAGGACTAATATTGGTTGGCGTGTGAAGTTTCTCAGCTGGATATCCAAAAGTGGAAAATGTAATTGTGCAATAACCAATTCATCAAAAGGTACTCCCGCGTCATGTCTTTTCTCAACACAAAGCCATCCAAATGGGAAGTCCCAACAAACGATGTGGTTTTGTAATACCGATTGCATCCGTTCTTGGAACCTAGACAAAAACATTAATCCAACACCAGCAAAACTACCAAGCATATGGCCTGTCGCTGAAGGAAAAAGTTGGTGCAATCAGAGGTGGACATGTTGATTGCTGCAGGATTTCAATTGGAAGTGAAGTCTGTTAGTGTTAATAGTGTTGCTGGTGTTTCTGGCCCCAAACAAGCGGCTGGTCCTAGTAGAGTAGAAAATTCCAAAACCCACGATTACAAGCGACCAAGGCATAGGACAAAAGTATCAAAAATAGCACAAGCACGTATAGAGAAAGTCTTGACCATGAGTGCTTCTGTGCTGACAGAGAAGGTAGTTAAAGAGTCACAACACGAGATTTTTGAAATTGAGACTGAATCTTCTCTGCAAGCAGGATTTCGTTATGATGTCCATATAAATATCAATCCCTCATGCACTTTTCCAGACTTCCAAAAAAGGCTGGTTGAGAGAAAGCCATATACGACTTGCAAGCATATATACTTTATATTTTTAAGAATTTTGGGCTTTGATCAGCTAAGCAACATATTTATTCATTTGAGTGAAGCAGAGGTCTTTCAAGCACTTACTCGTGGGAGAACGTACCCATAAACAGGACAATGGTCCATTGTTTTGTTGTTGTGGTGTTTTGCATAATCATACGTTTCCCATTGCTTATGTAAAAAAGCCCATGACAGCTTATGTGAAAAGCATCATATGGCATGGTATGAAATGATGAAGAAAAAGGGTTGTTACTGGCGACATGTGCCAAAATTCAGAAAAATAACTTTGTTATTAGGCATATTAATGTTCACCACTTTTATTTTTAATGTTTATCTTGCACAGTCTCTAAACCGGTATATTTGATGTCCTTATGATTCCTTGAATTTAAGAGTTTTAGATCATACTAATGCGGTCTCTCTGAGGTCCCTCTGCGGTCTAATGTGGCCCTAACGACATCCCTAATGCGGTCCTCTACGGTCTACTCACTGTGGTGGGTGGAGCCTCCACAATTTTAAAAAAAAATTTAATTTTTTTTTGAGATGATCCCTAGTGCGGTCCCTAATGTGGTCCTTTGAGGTCCCTCTCCAGTCCTATGTGACCCTGTACGGTCCACCCGCCGCGACGGCTGGAGCCTCCAAAATTTATTTTTTTTGACATGGTCCCTAATGCGCTCCCTCTGCGGTCCTTTTGTAGTCCCTAATGCGGTCCCTCTACGGTCCCTAATGCAGTCCCTAATGATGTCCCTAATGCAGTCCTCTGCGGTCCCTAATGCGGTCCCTCTACGGTTCCTAATGTCGTCCCTAATGTCGTCCCTAATGTCATCCCTAATGCGGTCCCTTTGTGGTCCCTAATGCAGTCCCTTTGTAGTCTCTCTGAGGTCCCTCTACGGTCCTATGCAACCCTCCAAGGTCCACCCATCGTAGGTCCAATGCGACACTCTGCGGTCCTAATGCGGTCAATTGCGATCCCTCTACGATCCCTCTACGGTCCTCTATGATCCCTCCGTGGTCCTAATCTGTTCCTATGCGACCCTCTGGAAATTTTATTGAAATATGCGAGCCTCCAAAAAAAAAATTTAAATTTTTTGACGATCATTAAGCCATTTTTTTCAAATGGACTCAGAAACTTGGATTGTGATAAAATATTTTTCTTATAGATTATGATCAACAAAAAGATACTTGACAAAGCTAAATGCAATAATTTAAAATTCAGACAACAATACTTCAATTCAAAAAAATGCTCATATTTTGTATATTTTGAAAACAAAGGAGGAGCTCACCCACCACGGCAGGTGGGGCCTCCTCCCTCTTTCGGCCCGATACGGTCCTCCATACGGCCCTGCCTTCAGCCCAATACGGTCCCATGTGTTGAAATGGAAAAAAAATCCATCTTGACTTTAGGCTTGTTACAAACATTGTACCATGCAAGTATGTTGTTCATAAATGCCAATGTCAAGTTTGGCCTAGATAGAACTCGAGCTACATGGATATGTCATATCTAGTTTGATGATTACAACTTGCATATAGATTGTAGACTTAGAATTAGCAAAATTATGCTAGTAGAAACTCGTGGCAATTCACATGCATTAATTGTAAGTGATCCATAGTGACATGCAAGGCATGCACAAAGTGAAATGGACAAATGCATGATGATTTGTACATTTCTAGTTAGAACTAGGACACTTGGAAAAAGTTGGTAGACATTCATGCATGAGATGTGACAAATGTCACATAGACTCTAGTTTTCACTTTAGATGTCATTAAATGATGGATGGATGTGGTTCTACCTCGAGCTACCTCAAACTCCATAAATATGTGTAGCTCTCCTCATAATTTTTGGATGAAGAACCAAAGCTTTGTAGCTATCTCTTGCCATTTTGGATCCACACAAATTTTGCTTGTTATCTTTCTATCTTTCTCTCTCTAATTCGTGTTGAGGCTAATGCCAATACACTAATTTCTTGTACTTTTGCACGTTAATGATTCGCGACGGGTGGAGCCTCAAAAAAAAAAGTTTAATTTTTTTTTTTTCAAATTTTGGAGGCTCCACCCGCCGCGGTGGGTGGACTTCCAAAAACAAGTATATCTTTTGTAAGACAAGTATTAAACATTGTCAAAGTTCAATTATTTTCTGATTAATTAACATCTTGAAATTTTCTTGTCCATTTTTTAAAATGGATTTTGAGAAAGTCCAAAATTAATTAAGACAATATTTAGCGTGACCCATTAAGATGTACACCTTGCGGATCGTTCTTGGTGGTGGTAGATCAACAATGATCTTGATCTTCGATAGGTCCGTGGCGATCCCATGTCTAGACACTATATGGCCAAGAATCAAGCCATGTGTAACCCAAAATTGACATTTTTCTAGATTCAAAGAGATCTGGAATTCGCGGCATTTTTGTAGCACCTTCTCCAGATTGGATAAGTGTATGAGTTTGGTCCATGCACGCACAGATCGTCCAAGAAAATTTCCAAACTTTTTTGCAAATATTCTTTGCATGGATTCCTGCGCGTATAAGCCCATGACCCAATGAGCATGCGAGGCGATTGTAAATAGAAATAATGGACTTGGGCCCCTTGTAATTAAAATAAAACTTGCAACCCAAAGTCATTTTAAACTTAGAAGTCTATTATTTGAGAGTTAGGTCCAACTTTGGGCTCACATGAATCTTGTGAATTCTAATGTACTTTTTGTGGACCCTTGGATTAAGTTGGGTCCAAGATGAATGGTTAGGATTAGTGTACATATTAGCCAGTAGTATTTTGTGGCAAGGGCCTTCCCCATTTAGAAAAAAGCACCTCATGTACTCTATTTGGATGCTTAATGAGAAGGAGAAAACTCTACCAATTTTTTTGGAGAGAAGCATCTTCACTTGCTATTCACTACTTGCTAATGTGCTTGATTGTGTTTTTCTTTTGCTCTTTGTAAGTTTTTGGTTTTCTTAGTTAAAGTTTTTGCATTAGCAAGCACAAGGAACATTTGAGCTAACCTCCACCCTCACTCTCTCTCTCTCCACCTTCTCTCTATTACTCTCTTCCTCTCTTCTATTCTATTCTTTTCCTTCACAAAATCATGATGAATGTTAGTTTAGTGGAGTAGAGTTAGGGTTGTGTAGTGTTAGTGGTGATTGAGTTAGAGAGAAAGTAGAGGACTATTTAAAAGTAGCATCTATTCATAGTTAGGCACCTATCCAGTGTTCTAACCCTTGTTGACAAGCGGGAGGGCTACTACTACGCGAAATCTTCGACTCTACAGTGGTGCCGTTGTCGGGGATAGGTTTTCACTAACTAGTATAGCTGCATTTTAGCTATTTCTTGCTTTTTGGAGTAGTTTTAGGTAGATTTTTGGGTGTTTAGAGTTAGTTTTCTATATTTTTCTGTGTTTGGACTGTTCATAGCTAGTGGAGGTGTGAGAGGGTAGAAGAGGTCCTGAACAGTCTCTAAGGGTTTGAAATCCAAACCAACCAGTAAAAATCCCAAAAAAACAAACCAATTTGTATTCTGGAAGGAAAAAGAGCCAAATTTTTCATCAAATTTTGTTTTCTCCAAAAACAGTGAGAGATAAGCCTCGCATGACTGGTAGTAGCTCCAAGGTACTGTCCTAGACCTGCATAGAAGCCTTCGAGAGTTAGTTCCAAGCAGATTGCAAAAACCAGAGAAAAAATCATAAAAATTCAAAAAATCCTTGTAAAAAATAAAAAAGATTCAAATCTTTATAAGAACTCTCACAAAGCCCTCTAAAGTTCCATCTCAATAAGACCATGACACAGAGAAGCTTGCGAGAGTTAGTTCACTGTCTAAGTGCATGTGCGAGAGTTCCCAGTGGAAAAAAGATGAGCTAATCCAGGTTATGTTGAATGGTTTGCTAGATGAACATGCTAACCTTGTGCAAAGTTTTTCCATTCAAAGAGTCTTGCCAAGTGTGGTTGACTTGCAAGAAATCTTATTGGCTGAAGAACATAGGTTGCAATCAAAGCTTGATGGTGCATCTTTGCAAGGTGGAGGTGAAGAGGCTTTCTTCACAAAAGGCAAAGTCAAAGGCAAAAGTAAAGGCAAAGGGAGATGTCTTGATTTCTAGGGGCAATAGACAAGATAGACTTTACAAGCTTAATGCATTTGTTATGTCCAACAAGAGGAATGAAATGGATGTTGGTGGTTCTCTCAACTTTCAAAAGTCAATTTCTAGCATCAATAAGATTGGTAGATCTTATGCAAAGTCTAAAGAGCTTCCTTATGCTAGATCTAGGTTGAGATCTAATGAGATTCTTGGAGATAGTTATTGTTGTGCTAACTTGGCAACTTTTGGTGAATCTATGGTCAATGTTTTGGATCCATTGGATCTTGAAGATGGACTCGTGCTACCTACTAGTCAAATGGAGTCATGTGGTGCTAAATTAGTATCATGTCTGAAGTGATCTAAAGGGCATTCCACCAATAGTAGTCCAACACAGCATACCCTTGGTAGATGGAGCAGTCCCCAAGGTGAGTCGTTACTATTGCTGCAACTCGAACTACACGGAGCTGATCAAGCAAAAATTGTAGAAGCTGTTAGATGCAGATTTCATTTACAAAATCGAGCACACTGATGGGTATCATCAATAGTTATAGTACCCAAGAAGAATGGTAAACTACGGATTCGTGTGAATCTGAAGGCGCTAAATGCAATCACCAAAAAAGATCATTTTTCTTTGCCCTTTACAAAAAGTGTCTTTGACAGAGTAGCTAGGGTCGAAGCCTACAGTTATTTGGATGGCTCCACCTATTACAACCAAGTGAAGATAGCACCCCAAGACCAACATAAGACAACATTCGCCACGGAATGGGGAACCTATAAGGTGATGCCATTCGGACTTTGCAATGCCCCAAGAACTTGCCAGCGAGTCATGCAGGTGGCATTCAAAGAGTGTTTGCATAAATTTCTGAAGATTTTCTTGGACGATCTATGCGTGCATGGACCAAACTCTGAACACTTATCCAATCTGGAGAAGGTGCTACAAAAATCGCGAATTTCATACCTATCGAAAATCAGGATCATTGTTGATCTACCACTACCAGGAACGATCCGCGAGGTTTACATCTTTATGGGTCATGCTAACTATTACATGATCTTCATTCTAGATTTTGCAGAGTTAGCACAGCCAATTTACAAGATCACAACGGAACCACATTGGAATGAGAAAGCCCTAAAGGCTTTCCAAAAACTTAAAGATGCATTGGTTTCAGCACCAATCCTATGTCCACCCAATTGGTCCATTGAGTTTCATGTGCATATGAACGCATCGAAGTATGCAGTTGGAACAGTCTTAACCCAGCTAGGAGAACACAAAAAAAGATATTTTGATCCGATTTGCAAGTCGACATCTCAGTAATACAGAAATGAGTTATTCAACCACAGAGCGGGAGGCACTGACAATGATATATTCGGTTAAGAAGTTTCGGCATTACCTGATGGCCACTCATTTTGCCTTTTATACGGACCATCAACCCTTGCTCTATCTTGTTAACAAAACCTGCAACACAGGGAGAATCACTCGAGCGACTACTTCTGTTGTTAGAGTTTGATTTTTGGATAGTAGTTCGCAAAGGAAAACAACACTACATGGCAGATCATATGTTGTGGATCAAGGGGAAGGAGATTGCAACCCAACTTGACAATGAGATGCCTGATGCTGTCTTATTTTACGTAGACATAGTACCGGAATGGGCTACTGACATAGTTGATTATCTAATGAGGGGCCAACCAGACAAATCGCTACCAAAGGCAGATTAGCGAAAATTGATTTTGAAAGCTGGACCTTATTAGCTGATTGCCGGCCAATTGTACCGAAGAGGACCAGATGGGATACTTCAGTAGTGTATTCTTCCTCTTGAGGCCACCCAGATCATTTTGCTTTCAGATGAAGGCATGGGTGGAAGCCTTTTTGCATCCGATATTGCCATTCGCAAGATCTTACAATCAGGGTGCTGGTGGCCAATGATTCACAAGGATACGGAGGAATACCTGAGGAAATGCGATGTGTGCCAAAGGGCAAGGAGACCAAAGAGATTGAATTATGACCTTTTGCACCCGATCTTAGACCAAGCAGCATTTGAAAAGTGGGGATTTGATTACATTGGTCCAATTCATCCTGCAACAAAAAAGTACCCAGGCTCGATACATAATCGTGGCCACCGACTACCTCACCAAGTGGGTAGAAGCCAAGGTAGTAAGAGTAGTTGATACTAGGACCACTGCCAAGTTTCTCTTTGAAAATATCATTGTGTGCTTTGGATGCTTGGTGGAGATAGTCCGTGATTGCGGGAGTCATTTCATCAATGAGACCATCAAGGTCCTGTTGGAGAAATTCTTTGTGATCCATAGAACCAGTACGTCTTATTGTCTTCGCGGTAATGGGCAAGCAGAATCATCCAATAAGATCCTCTATAGCGTGCTCACGAAAACAGTTGAAGCTAGCAGATCGGATTGGAAACACAAGTTGCATGTTGCTCTGTGGGCATTCATGACATCATATAAGGGAAGTACTGATCAAACGCCATTTCAATTGGTATATGGTCAGGATGCTGTAATGCCAATAGAAGTTTTAGTCCCTTCATTAAGGATTGCCACAACGCAATGCCTTGATGAATCCAGATCTCTACAATTATGCCACGAAGCTCTGCATAAGCTCTATGAAACACGCTTACTAGCTGTGCATGCACTGGCAGCTAAAAAGGAAAGACGCAAAGAATGGCACGATCGTAGGTTACAAAAGAAGAATCTTCATTCCGGAGATCTAGACCTGATGTATAAAACCAAGGCAATCAAGGTAAAATTAAAATTCATAGGCGAAGGTCCTTATCAGATCAAAGAAATTCTTAATCATGGAGCTGTGAATATGGAGAAGCTAGATGTGACACTTTCAACACACTCATGAACGGTAGCTGGTTGCACAAGTACTAGCCACCGCAGTGAGACAGATCCAGGTTGGTGGTGGCATGTTACAAAAAGTTTATCTGTTCGGCCATCACAACTAGATCTAGGAAGATCAAGCCAGATCCAGCCAGATCTAGCGAGATCAGAGAAGATCCAACAAGATCCAAGAGAGATCCAGATCCAGATAGGATAAAGAGCAAAGCAGATTATCAGATTGCACCAATAAGGCCCCCAATTTGTAGATCAGAGACCTCGATCTCAAAAACCATGGCAAAATAAGAACAAAATTAACCAAAACTGATGCATCTGCTACCAAATATCTATCAAAACTTTCAGAGAGTTACTAACAGCAAATCTAACATGGATGTAGCAGATTATCAGTTTGCAAAAGTTAAAAATCAGAGAATCTCAAGACCTCGTCAAAAAACACTCTAGAAGAGCATGTTTTTCATGATTTTTGGAGATTCCCTGAGAAATAGCTCTTGAAACTCATTAGGGCCCTTCTTGAACTCAAAAGGGGCCTCTTCCTTGCCTAAACAAGTTTGATAATCTGGATTAATTAACTTGTTAATAGTCCTATGTGGCAATTCACCTTGGGTTTAGCTTGAGTTAAAACCTAGTCACATAGGTTGCATTTGGACCTAGTATATCAAATAAATAAAGATTGAAATTTAATGCTTGTAAAAAGATTTATTTATTTTTAAATTTGTGAAGTGTTGGAATTTTTTTAACACTTCATTCGTATATTTTTTAGGCTTGTTTTGGAGAGAAACGAGGTTGCAAATTTTTTTGCATTTCATTTTAAAATGTGAATTAAAAACATGGTACAAGGGGAGTACCCCCCTTGTACCATTAAAAAAAAAAAAATTGAAATGCAAAGGGGGAGTACCCCCCCTGCTGCCTTCCATGCTCCCTCTTGCACAATCATTGTCTCCGTTGTCGTGCAGGGCTCTTGCTCACAATGCCCCCCTAGGGCCGCTGACCCGGCTCGGCGCCCACCTCCCGACAACTGGGTGGTACAAGGGTACAAAAGACCCGAGCGAAGAGGGAGGTGCCCGGGTGCGTACCTGGGTTCTCCCGGGATTTGGGCGCCGAACCGGGCCAGCAGCCCTAAGGGGGGTTGCGAGCAGCAGCATAGCCGTGCAGGAGGGAGCGAGGATGGGGGGGGGGGATGTAACCCCCTCCCTCCCCCCTTCTACATTTCAAATTTTTTTTGTAATGGTACAAGGGGGGGTACCCCCCTTGTACCATGTTTTTAATCCACATTTCAAGATGAAATACAAAAAAATTTGCAACCCAGTTTCTTTCCAAAACAAGCCTAAAAAAAATACTGATGAAGTGTAAAAAAATTTCAGCACTTCACAAATTCAAAATTCAAATTTGTGCCTTGCTTTTGAGGGTGACATTGTCATCAATAAGGGGCTAGGGGAGTATAGTTATAGTGTGGTTAGTGGGTGAGTTAGATTTTGAGGAATTCATCTAAGCCATTGGATGTGCCATGTCATATGGACCATTCTATCTCAATTGTCACTCTTTTATTGGTACACATGTCATCATTAACACTAATTATAACTAGTAAAGAGGCCCTTGGAAAAGCCATCATTTTTTAATGTATGTGAGGGTTCCAAGAAGCAGAATATGAGTATCTAATGGGAATTGAAACGAAGTGAGATAATTTTCTCCCACCAATATTCTTTGATCCAAATAAGGCATTAGAATCAGAGAAAGTGGAAGATCAGCTTCCAGTAGCTCAAGTTTACTATCGAGCCACATTCCTTGGCGATCCTTGGATGCGTAGATTCCAAGCGTGGGTTGACCAAAGCTGGCTCACAAGAGTCTACAAGTCTCTTCACACGCCCAAGGACTTGAAGAAGATAGACCGAATAAGCTTTATGGAAGATGTCACTGGCTACTTGATCCACTAGAGGCGGGCCAAGAAGACTTTATACTGCCAAGGGACCAGCACTACTTCAGGCCGTGGTTCCTGTTGGGGGTATTCCCAACATAGAACAAATATACGAAAATGAGTCAATAAATGTATTGCGAGGGCATGGCTTCCTATGGTTATAAGCCCATGACACAATGAGCATGTGAGACGATTGTAAATAGAAATAATGGACTTGGGCCCCTTGTAATTAAAATAAAACTTGCGGCCCAAAGTCATTTTAAACTTAGAAGTCTATTATTTTAGAGCTAGGTCCAACTTTGGGCTCACATGAATCTTGTGAATTCTAATGTACTTTTTGTGGACCCTTGGATTAAGTTGGGTCCAAGATGAATGGTTAGGATTAGTGTACATATTAGCCAATAGTATTTTGGGACAAGGGCCTTCCCCATTTATAAAAAAGCACCTCATGTACTCTATTTGGATGCTTAATGAGAAGGAGAAAACTCTACCAATTTTTGGAGAGAAGCATCCTCACTTGCTATTCACTACTTGCTAATGTGCTTGATTGTGTTTTCCTTTTGCTCTCAAGTTTGTAAGTTTTTGGTTTTCTTAGTTAAAGTTTTTGCATTAGCAAGCACAAGGAAGTGTGGAATCAAAGCCCATATTGAGAGTGAGTGACAATGTGGAGGTGGTAGTAAATGGTGGAGGTGGTGGTGGAAGTGTGAGAGCAAGTGAGGGAGTTGGGGTGGTGGAGGGTGCCTGTGTGGATAAAATCGCGCCCATAGGATCAGAACCATAAGTGCATGTCTCAACTGAGCTGTCTGTTGCTGCCGCTACTGCTTGTTTGCGTTGTTGGGTCTGGTGGAGTAAGGCCTCCTGCTACGCTAGGACCTCCTTTGGAATCTGGGAGGGTTTAAGACTCCCTCCAGATTTAGCATACTTAGCCCCGATGTCGCTGGATAAAATGTCATGAAAGACATCAGCTTCTGTGCTGATCGCCTTCTCTTTCTACTTCTTAGTTGGTGGTGCTGGTGAAACTAGTTGTGCTGTCGGTTGGGGGGGTGGCTCGCTTCTTAGTGCTCGGATAAAGATCGTCAAGTTCTTTGATGGTAGCAGCCGTCCGAGATCCCAACTGTTTGGTGACCAACATGTGGAGGAGATATCCACACTTGTTAGTTGGTTTTCTGGCTTTCAAAGCCCCACATAGTTTTTTTGCTACCTTCTTAGCCCCCTTGTAGTTTTGAGTGGGCTCGTCCATGGTGATGGTCAAAAAGAAGAGGTCGCTCAGTGGTATGCGATCCATCTTGGCAGTATGCACCTTAACCATGCTGACAAGGAGTTCTGAGACAGCCCGGAGGTGAGGATCTGTGATGAGGCGGATGACGATCTCTTCATTGGTTTGGGCAATAGTTTTGGCGTCCTCTGTCAGAAACTTTGTAAAATACTTGGCATCATAACTGTGCCCTTGCCATGGATCGTCTCTTCGAGATTAGGGAAGCCAATGCTCTATAGATTCTCAGGAGAGACGTTGATGGTTATATAACTACCACTCTTAGAGGTAAGCTTAAAAGTCTGAAATTCATCCGAATAGGTTGAGTAGGCCGCTCAGATTAGGCTCTCGCTCTGTTGGTCACGGAAGTGAGTCAGATCAAATCCAAGATTTGTGAGGATATCCTTGGCCAAAATTAACTGCTCGACGTAATTCTTGATACAGATCATAAA
This sequence comes from Diphasiastrum complanatum, assembly GCA_029204225.1. Lineage (NCBI taxonomy): Eukaryota > Viridiplantae > Streptophyta > Lycopodiopsida > Lycopodiales > Lycopodiaceae > Diphasiastrum > Diphasiastrum complanatum. The sequence continues at coordinate 56,464,974 of CM055103.1, forward strand.
AATATCCCCTGAATAAGGCCTAGGGGGTTTAGGGCGATGCAGATAGAGCGAGGAATCATGGGAGGCCATAGTAGCAGTGATTTTAGATTGCTCTGGTAAGTTTGAAATTTTTGAAATTTTTTTGGCATGAACTCGAGAGCAGGAATTTAAAATGAATTCGTGGGGAGAAGGGTGGAGGTCTATATATAGACTTTTTTGGTCAGGAATTTGCAACTCCACCCACAAATTGTCCTCAGTGTCTATGATTTTGTAATGATGATCGCAAATTTTGAGGTAGTGTTCTGAGGGCCGACTAATTTCTTCAAGTGATTTTTTTATGCCAAAATAGGAAAAATGTCTGACAGTGCAAAAATGTGTCTGATCAGAATTTGCGGAGGCTAAAAATGAATTGTGAGAATTATTTTAAGCTTCAGCGAATTGTCTGCAAATTCTAGTAGTGGACATCTGATGAAAAAAACTAATTTGTTACTATCTCTAGAAAGTTTGTCTATGAGACAAAATTTGTGGAGGCTAAAAATGAATCGTGCACTGTAAAAAAGAGGTCAGGCAAATTCTATTTGAGATGATGTGAGACAAATCTTCTAAAAATAATGACTTTTGTGATTTTCTCAGAGAAAGACAATTTGTATGTCTGATCTGATAGTATCTTGATGGTGTGGACAAGAAAGCACAATAAAAAATTTGTCGAAATGGCAAGTAGGCTGTAAAAAAAAGTAAAGAAGAACAGTAGGAAAGAAAACAACTAATACATATCAATATAAAAACAGGGTTCATTGTACTTTCTCAATCTGATCCCATTGACCACACAGTGTCAAGGATATCGCCTTGAAGGGTTTAGAGTTGTACATATCCAGAGGCAAAGATTTTTTTAATGACGTAAGGACCTTGGACAGAAAATTTCAGTTTGCCTTTGAAGGCTTTGGCCTGGTATAGCAGGACCTTATCTCCAACCTGGAAGTCTCTAAGTTTCAATGATCATTCATGCCATGTTTTTTGTCGACGTTTGTGGAAGTATGCAGTTGAATTGGAGGTTTTGTTTTTTTTTTTTAGCAAAAAGCATTTTCGTAGATTTGCAATTTTAGGAAAAAGGAGTGAGTTATTCTTAACTTTTATTTTTTTTCTGGTTGCTTAAAGTGTATCAAAGATATTCTTATGCAAATGGCATTCTTCATACACACGTGCAATTTATTTGCTTGATTTGAACAATGATTATGTGAATTTTTAGTTTCTTCAGAGTTCATAGAGTATCAATAATGTGGTCACACTAATATAATATTGTGGAAAGATCATTCTTACTAACTTGTGGTGTCGTGTGAAGATACCCAAGTGGCAAAACATCAACATGAGAATGATTTTGTTGAATGACAATGCAATAAAAATTTGAATTCCATGCTTGAAGATATCAAGATGACAAGCCAACCGAACAATTATGGTGGAAACTCAAGCTCCAAGTGTTCCACCTCCATGGAGGTCAAGCATGTTCTAGTTTTTTCCAACAACTCATGGAACTGGGAGATGAACCATAATTGCCACATAAGCATGGGTTGAATCTGGATATGGCATGAGTTAATGGAAAAGCTCGATGAAACATAGTTAATTTCACTTTTGATTGAAGATTTTGGATTTGTCAATTATTGAAGCAATTTCTTGTTCTAGGTGATCAATAATGACCAAGGATAATGCAAGTCTCAAGGGAGCAATAATATGCCAACCTATTTGCATATTTGCCAATAGTTGAGTGTGGCACTTAACAAAATAAACAATCAGAACAATTTGCAGGATCAATAGATAAAAGTATTGTTGAATCAAGTTTAGATCTTTCAAATCTCTTTTTTCAGCCAAAATCATATTCAGGAGAGAAGAAGTTTGAGGTAGTAGGTGATTGGTTGACCAAGTGGACCAGTTAGTTAAGTCTACATGAAATTCCTGACGAGAAAAAGATTGAGACCGTTGTTCTATTTTTTCGTGGTAAGGCTACTTTTTGTGGTGGTGTGAATTGCAACCAAAATCCACTATGTGGGAAGAATTCATGAAAATTTTCAGCAAATCATTTGTGGTCGCAAATTATTCAAATTACTATAAAAGATTTATTAATTGCAAAATGGAAATGAAGAGTTTACACTCTTATCTCCAAGAGTTCATGGAAATTGGCTCTCTGGTAGTTCATCCTAGGCTTTAGTAGATTATTAGAATAAATGTAAGTGAAATGTGCTTCGGAGTTTCGATGATGTGGATCAAATCGCAAATTCAAGTCAAATCTTTTGTTAAACTTGATTAATTGGCATCAAAAAGTAAGCAAAAGAAATAGATGTCCCAGAAAAAGGCTACAAAGGTGAATCTATATTTTATTTGCAACAAGATTGGACATGTTATGAAATTATGCCCAATACCGATCAATCTTTGGTGGTAAACTAGCCAAAAACCATTCAATCTGCATATCCACGGGATATACACCGGTTAGTTTTCCTATGAGATTTTTAACCTTTCGTGTATAGTTACGAAGGGATTTTTTACTCTTCTTCTGAACATTGTTCAGACGTCCGAGAATTCTTGATTTGTAACCGATTTCTCTGAACTGGTTCAGAAATGCATGTTTCAGTAGGTACCAGGTTCCTACACGGCCTGGTTCAACTTGACTATACCAGATGCGTGCCTGCTTTCTTAGCAGACCAGGGAAGATTCGTAGTTTGTCTACTTCAGTACCTTCGTTGTTTGCATTAGCGATTGACTCGAATTGTGAGACATAGCTATCTGCATCGTCAGAAGAATTCCCTTCAAAATAATTGTATTTAATTTTTGATATAGAAGTGAAACGTGCAGCAGGGCCCTCCATACCAAAGCTAATTAGGAGCTCAAATAACTGAGCAGTAATTTCGTCTAGATTTCTTCGACTAGTATTCTCACTTTGTCTTCATAAAAATTCCTCTCTAAGCTTACGATATCATTCTAATATGGATTCTCTATCTGACATACACTAGAGTTGGAGATGGATTTGTCAGATTTCTTATAACTTTCCTAAACTATCTCTGACAACGGCGCCAAAAATTGGTATATGTCATACTATACCAATAGGGTTAATATAGATTTTATAGTATATAATGGCGTTCCCACAGAGGACAACGTTAGAAAGTTATGTATTTGGTACAATTTTTCGAGTGTTATCCTGGTTGTCAACAGACATTAAAAAGTAACCAGTATTACTTATGGTTTGGAAAATGTAATGTTAATAATTTCAGAACAACAATCTAGCCTCTATCAAATCAAATGAAACACGTTCTATAGATGAGATGTTATCAGAGCAGTACAACATTACTACACACTGGCTGATTAAGGTGTCAACAAGAGTCGAGAGTTGTTCGATGTATTTGTGACTGTGCGAACAATTGATTAATCGCGTTCGCAAACTATTCATTTCTAGATAGAAGTCCTTAACAACTAAAGTCCAAATTAATGGTTAAAGAACACGAATGGTTTTAGAACACGTTAGAAACTTATGTCAATGCCAATCAGGAAAACAGATCAAAGACTCAATTCTTCAGACAGGGACTGTCATCTCATATATATACATACAGTTTCATTCAATGATCGTGCTAGACTGTACCAAAGATACTCATTATTCGAGTGCCGAAAAGAAAGTATTTGCGACAAATGAATAAGTTGGTTTTAAGACAACTCTTTAGAGCATGCTTTACGGATACACAACAAACGATTGTAATGACTAGAGCTCTGTCTAATCAGAGAGTAATTCATGTAATGCATAGAGATTGTTAGCAGACTCAAGATCACTCACACTCAGTAGTGCGGAGAACAGAGATAAGAGAGAATAACTCACAGAACTCTATTCACTTCTTCAATCTCTTACATATGCATAAACTCTTCTCTCTCGATGATCGAAATTGAAGTGTGAGATCAATATATGTTCTACGGGGCAAACAAACACACCTCTAAAACAACAGGTGTGTCGCTCCCGCGAAAGGATCTAGTTAACAATTACACTGAAAATACGTTTAATTATACCATGAAAGGTATACTTAACTACGAGTTAAAGTTACTCTAGTTTAACATGTCTTTTCGTATCTAATCGTTTCGTGTGGACGACCTAGTAAAGGTTATCCAAGGTAATGTGTTTCTTATTAAAGGTCTTGCCCTTAATTACAAGGCAAGTACTTAGGAGATATATTCCCAAAAAATGACTTTAGGCCTCTTCATGATTTATACTTAACCAGCTCATATCTTCATTTTTGAGTATATCATGCCATATTTATATTGATATTCAATTTTTAACAATAAGGTGGCATCACATTGTCAAGCATAGAAATTGTCGAAACAGTTAATCTTTGATGAATCAATAAATCTACAATATTGGTGAGCTTAACTTTCTTGGTAAAATTTTAGATTGCTAACTTTTGGCTCCTTGTATATAACCCACATTGTTTATTGATAAATGTAATTCCATTGTTTTCATGTGCAGGTTCAAGAAAAGTGAAATGAAGAATTGAAATAGCAACAATAGAATATCAAATGATGGAAATAGCAACAATCAAATATCAGAAGACCCGAAAGGGTCATCATTTTACACATTGAATGTAAATTTTTTAGGTACATATTTTTGTATTGGCCTTTCAATAAGACCATTTATCTATTTTTCTATATAAATTTATTTTCCATGAGCTCTTTCAAGTGTAAGCTCCCCAGCTTCTTGATCCGTTGTCACCGATGTTGCATTAGAGAGAAAAATCTTAAGCATCTCTTGTCGAAATTCAAATATGTCATTTTGTGTGAATTTCGGACAAGTGAACTGTAAATCATCAACAATAGACAAATTAGACGAATACACAAAAGTAAAAAATCATATAAATAAAATCAGTGTACATCCAAACCCAAATTACCTGATGTATATTGACATTTTCCCCTTGGCTGATGAACCATTCCATAAAGCATTTTACATTTTTAATGGCATATCAACCACAGCTGAATGAGTCAACTTGCTGAGAGGATTGAGAATCAAAATACAGAATGTTAGTTTCACATTTTTTTATATGGCATTTTGCATCACGAAAAGACTAATTGAAAAATTGGTTACCTGTGCGTCTATTATCTCTATGTGCCTTGCTACACATAGGGCCTTCGTTGGAAAATAAATGATCATGCTTTTGTACATCTCAATGTCGACATTGAGGTGTGTTGATTTCAAGGAGTTCATTCTCAACACCTTTGGATCACACAAACCGGCTTCATCCACTCTTAGTGATTACAATCCAGTAATGACTGCAATCAACCAAATAGTCAATGATATGTAAATGAAAAAAATACAAATAAAGCATATAATAAAACAATACACACAACTCAAATTAAACAATACATACTTTTGACAGTATGGTACAACAAAAAATTTGGAGTCGCATGGCATATGTCGTAAACATGATGCAGCTGATTGCTCGTCCTTAAGCAGGTGACAAAAAAATTGAGTAAGCACAAAACACCAGGAACACTGTCACTTTTGTACAACTGAATCTCTAGCTTCGACAACTGGTGTGAGGTCCAAAGACTTATTCAATAACTCCTTATAGATAACAGGATTATAATAACACTTTCCAAGTAGAGTAGTTTGATTAACTCAACCTATCATTAGTTTCTAACATGTTCCCACCATTGGAAGCCATGAATATTATGATTCTTCAACATTTAGGCTTTGTCCTAATACACATAGCACTCACTTTCCTCTCAAAAAATGATGGATAAGGAGATCTCAAAAGATCTAGAATTCTAAAACACTTCTATCTTAAACTTGGCTGGTTTTCAAGCATAGAAAGGAAGATTGAAACACATGCAACACTTTGCACACACTAAGAATGGATCACAAACTCAAACCAACATGAACAAACTCTTGCTTAAGCTCTCAAACGTCATCGTCCACTAGGTTCTCAATCGGCTCCGCTGACAACCATGCTACGTTTATCATATTCACCCCAAATGTGAGGAGCCAGTAGCGACTAAGCCCATATATTGTGCGGGCTATGATGAAACAAGTAACGTCCTCCACATCGGAGCAGCATGGGAAAGTGAGGAACACAACATCACTTTGCCAATCAAACACATGGGATACGAGGACGAGGCGACAATGGTAGATGGAGGATCGGGTGTCAATCTGATCTCCACTACTTTGTACAAAAAATGGGGTGGACAAGGATTGAAGCCAGCAAGATTCGCCATCAAGCTAGCAGATCAATCCTGTGTGAAACCAAGCTATGATGTGAAGAGTTACTTGCATTCTTAGAATATACACAAGACTAGGCTGCCAAGAATACCTAGAATTAAACAAACTTGATCAACATGTGATCAACACACTAAAATATTGATTCAACTTATAAAACCAAATGTAAACCATGCTTCTAAAAGTTTATAAACTCTAGCAAAGGATAAATACAAGCCTTAGAGGTGAATGAAAGAGCACACTTAGTGAATCAAGATCACTTCACATGAGAATGTTCCTCAACCTGTTAAGAACCTGAAAACACATTTGCTTAATGGTTAAGACCTTCCAGCAAATGCTCCAATCAAACTACATAAGGAGAGTTTATGCAAAATTTATGCAAAAGATTGTTGACTATCTGTTCAACCAAAATTTATGCAAAAGATTGTTGACAATCTGTTCACCCAAAAGGGGATCTTTCATCCAAGTGGGAGCTTTGCTCAGCTTTTTGGAGAAATACAAAATCACTCAAAGAGTATTTGTCATCCACTTAAGGAGAAGGTTCATCCACTTAAAGAGAGTGTTCATCCACAAAGGAGAGTGTTCATCCACAGTCAACAATAGATTGAACAAAACATTGTTAGTATTGAATATGCACAAGCCTCACAATCAACAAATGATTAGGTGTTATGATCTGATCCAAAATAGCTTCTTCTCAGCCTTTGATCTTCAATATACCTAAAATATGCTTTTGATCCACAAGTTCAACTCACAAAACAAAAGTTAGTAAGATTTGATCAATAGTACAATGCATAATCATGCTAGAACTTGATCAAACATCCAAATATCACCATAAATGGAAATCTTACTAAAAATAACAGCCAACTAGCTCTGTTACCATGTGAAAAAGGTGGATCTTGAATGGATCCAAACTCCCAAGATACTTGGCTAAGATCTTTGCACAACAAGCTACAAAAGCTAGAAATGGCAAAGCATCCTAATGCTACCTTTGATACACATGAACTTGACAAAACATTCAAGAGACAAAAGAAACTAATAAAAGGTATTGATGGTAGCCAAAAATAGCAGCAAACAAGGCTCTCAACAGCAGCCTACCACTTTTGGAAACCTCTTAAAATCATACACAAAAGCTTGAAGACAATACACAAAGCAATACTCTCAATGGAGGAAGAAACTGTGACAATGATCTATTGATCTCTCTCAACAATATAATAAGTTTCTCCAACCTGTTCTCCACGAATTTCAGCCTAATATAGGTGAGAGAGATGACTCTCTCTCCTCTCTCTAGAACTTAGCACCCAATTTTAGGGCACCAGTAGCCTAAAATAGCCAATTTTGGCCTAGTATGTCCAAATAACATGATTTTGGTGTCATTTCGAAGGTCCTGAAGTTTGGGACTTATTCAATATGACAAAAATTGCCATTTTAGGCCTCAAACTAGCTAGGAAATGTTGACAGTTTTCACAGCATGCTGCCAAGAAACAAAGCACGAGCCACAAGCGAGAGAAGTTCCCTCCAAAATTTCATGTGTAAAGGATTAAACAACTTCTAAAGCCCATGATCAATACTTGTAGATCAAAGTTTTACATAAATAGAACCTCTAGTCTTTTAGATTTCTGCAGTCATGTTGTTATAGTAATTTGTATGATGAAATGAAAATGCAAAATTTGTATGCATAAAAACAACAGATGGAATGAACCTTTCAATGTGTACCTTCAAAAGATGAAGCCATCTTTCTAGCATCCACGAAGGATCTGGATCCAGATGAAATAAAAGGAATAATGTCCTTTATTAATTATTTGCGGTTCATGAGCCAAAAGTTTTCAGAATACAATGATTGCAATGATGCATGTGCGGTTGAAACCACAAAACTTGTCGAATATCTTTCCAAACAAAATATTTTGTCAGGATCAATGTATAGCCAAGAGGCTTTTTGGCCACGATCCTTGCAAACCACTTTCGATTCATCTGTATCAACTTCAATCAATGAGGTCAAAATGGATGTAGAGTTATTACCCCGCAAATTTTGTGGGCGAAAAGTTGATGCACCTCTAGTTCAATTCATCCCACGTAGATAATTGTGTTGAACAAGTTCATTGCAATGCGGCCTCCAGATGAAGATATTGTGGAGGGTTCCATACCTATTTGGGTGGCAAAAGTTGTCCAAGTGAAGAAAAACTCAGAAGGCTTGGTACGAACCAAAATCTAATCAACGACATAGAAACCAGATACAAGTTGACAGCTCGGAGCTGTACAAAAATTGTTCAGAGAAAGAATGGATTCGAACAACGACAAACCACAATATATGGATGTAGATACTATTGTTCATGCATGGAAATCAAAGGCAACAAAACAACTAAAGCACACGACTATACTGTGGAAAAATCAATATCTATTTCGGAAAATATCAGTGGCACACATCAAATACTTGTCCACATTATCCGATGAATGTGCAGCTGATATTAGTGAGTAGAGTTCATGATTGTAGTTGTAGAGTCCTGGGTACAATCTTTGTGGCCATAATTGTAGGACTTGTAAATGTATTAGTGAGTATTGGCATATTTCCGAATTGGCAACAAGTCCAAATTTGGCTTCAAAAGACGTGTTTAAAATATAATCCCTTTTGTAAATTCAGTTGTAAATCCAGCTTGGCAATTTTGTAGAAAGCCGACTTTTTGTAAGCTAGGGTGTGGCCATGTCACCCTAGTATAAGTAAATCCTATTCCATGGCATGTGTATTGTAAGACCATGAGGAATCATGATGTAGAAAGTTTAACAACTTTTAGAAATTCTAATGGTGGGAAATTATAGTTTCTTATTCTCAACCTTTAGAATATCGAAATATTAAATTACCAATCTAAAAGATTAAACTTTTACACAGTCTAAAATTGCACCAAAGTTGTGCATCTTTTGTAATAGTCTCTTGATTAAATAAATATAGGGCTTGGCCCAAGACCATTAATCATAAATATGAATCACTCTTAGTGGCAAATGACACATTGTGATTAAATTTCTATGAGAGTTCTTATAATACAGGTTGAAAGTAGTCCTATATGATTTAGTGATGTTTATATTTCTTTTAAATTTCAAATTGTGTTTATCTTTAAAAATTGTCTATGTTATTCGGATGGACACTAATTTTAGACATGGTTATATCTTATTTCCCAAAAAACCATCCACCACCATCCCCTTGATCTAACAATTGGAATGCTAACTTCATCTGAATTATAAGTTCAATGTATATGATACTCAAAAACCAAATTTATTTTGGATTTACAATTATATTAGGTGCTCATAGCTATTGGTAAAAAGCATCAATAAATTTTAGAAACGAAATTCTGACTCGTTGATCAAATTTGTCTTGTTTGGTTTATAGTTGTATTCAAATGAGATTCAAACTCGAGAAAATCTCACTTCAACAATTAGTAATTTTTTTATTGTTTTTCTTATATGGGTCTTTTGGTACCATATGTAGAAAATAGTCTTAAATAAATTAAAAAGTCCAAAATTAATTGAGAGAGTGTAAGTCTTCGACTTGTTGTTATTGCATACACCTCTTTCCAACATGCACATGCACACGCACACAAACACAGCATGCACACAAATATACATACACACAAACACACGCACAACACACAACTCACAACACAATGCGCACACCCACAAACACACGCAGACCCACACACACATACCCATACACACAGAGCACACATAGACAACACACACACACACACACTCGTAAACACACACACACACACACACACACACACACACACAAAGTAAGCTACAGCCTAATCTTAATCCACAACCCACACACACACACACACACACACTCCCTAAACTCACACACACACTCCGTAATCACACGCATACACACGCACAGCACACGCAAACCACACACACTCGTAAACACACACCCACACACACACACACAATGTAAGCTTAAGCCTAAAGCTACAGCCTAATCCTAATCCACAACCCACACACACACACATACACACACTCCCTAAACTCACACACACACTACGTAATCACACGCATACACACACACAACGCACACAGACAACACACACTCGTAAACACACACACACACACACACACACACTTACGAGCGCTCACACACACACACACACACAACGTAAGCTTAAGCCTAAAGTTACAGCCTAATCCTAATCCACAACCCACACACACACACACACACACACACACTCCCTAAACTCACACACACACTCCGTAATCACACGCATACACACACACACACTCCGTAAACACACGTTTACACACCCTCCATAAACACACACATGGCACACACACACACACATCACATGCACATACACACACTCGCACACACGTGTGTGTGCGCACACACACACATGCACGCACGTCCGCCATCGCTCATCAACAACGGGCACTCTTTACTAGTATATATATATATATTTATTTATTATTATTATTATTATTATTATTATATCTTACTTAAATTAATTAAGAAAAAAATTAGAAAGAGACAGCCCACCCGCCGTTGTGAAAGAAAAAAACAAGCTAAAAAACTAGAGAGAGAGAGAGAGAGAGAGAGAACTTACCATATTGTAAGAGCAATAAAATGTGAAGAAAGTTGCAATTCACTTTAAGATTAAAAAAAGCATAAAAATTTCAAAAGACAATGTAACTAAGCATTGGGAGGGGGGGCTTATTTATGTTTTTTTTCCATAGTCAAATTTTATAAATGCTTATGGGACATGCTATGCCATGTGTTAAGAAGACATATGATCTCCATAATGATGGATAATTGAGAATGAAGAGTATTATTTGGGGGTCCATTTTAGTAAAATGGAAATTCATGCCTTAAATATTTGAAAAATCAACTAGTTGCAGAGTCTATATATAGCTTGAAAAGTGTTGATGTTGCACTAAATGCTTATGGGATTATTTGGTGCTTCAATTGTGCTCTCCTTCCTTATCCCTTCCATGAACTTGATAATACCAAAAAAAAACTATGGAAAGGTAACATAGGTAGCTAAAATAATGTAAAAGCCCTATAAAAATTAAAATAGCTCAAAAAAAATCAAAGTAGTGTCAAAAAATCCCAAAAAAATCAAAACAATGATTTTATGTAAAACAAATTCCAAAAAAAACAAAAAATTAGCATTAAAAATGAAAAAATCTCAAAAAATCAAAATAGTGTCAAAAAATCCCAAAAAAAAAAAATCAAAACAATAATTATATGTCAAAAATCCGAAACAAACCAACAATAAGCATTAAAAAAAATATTACAAAATCAAAAGTGTAAAAAAAGACCCCAAATAATTCAAAATGACCCCAAAAATGTGTACTTATATGTTTTTTTCATGGTCACTACTGTAACATTGACTGCTCAAGAAAAGATGTTCCAGCTGTTTTTTTTATCGAAAAGAAGTGGTTGCATTTGGAAATGTCTTAATTGCTGAATCAAATGGAACATGTTTTATTAGAGAAGTTGGTACAAATAAAAGTGTGGTCCTAATTTCAAAGGTGTTTAGAATGGATTGTCCTTTGCCATACCCTCACGGTGATTTTGATCACCAAGGAGACGTTTACAACTACATCTCCATCGATGTCATTGCGGGATAATGCAGATATTGTCAATATGAATGAACTCATTCTTGCTAATTGTCCATTATACAACATTGATTACATTAATGATTGTATGGATTTTGAAAGGGTAGTAGTTTTCACTGCTAAATTTAAAGGATATTATCCTAGTGAAAAAACTTGCTTGTTATCATGAAGTTGACTTCAATTACAACAGAAGGAAATGTTGTGAATGCCATGACAAATGACAGAGACTCTTTCTACATGCAAAGTCAAACAATAATTTGGGGTTTGTCAAAACTGTCTTTGCACTCTAAAAAGAGAAAACATGTATCATTCACTAAACTATTAAGTGAGTGCTTTATGTATTATTTTAAACATTCAAATAGGAGCAACATCAAGAAAATGTTGGTCCATCCTTGTGGTTTAAAAAGGGGTAGCATCCAAAAAACATCGACAAGATCAGTAGGTGTCGAAAACAGATCCGTTGACTACAATACAACAAGATCAAATAACTATAACTCGGATATCTTGACAGGAATCGAAGATATTTTTCATGGTCCTAATATGTCAAGATCAAATAATTATAACTCGGATATCTTAACAAGAATCAAAGATATTTCTCATTATCGTAATATGTCAAGATCAAGTAACTATAACTCAGATATTTTGACAAGAATCGAAGATATTTCTCATGATCGTAATATGTCAAGATCAAGTAACTATAACTCGAATATTTTGACAAGAATCGAAGATATTTTTCATGATCATAATATGTCAAGATCATTGTATAACTCCGATATCTTAATAGATGTCGAGGATGTGGTTAATACTCATAATATATTTGCATCAGTATACAACTCAGATATTCTTACAGATGTGGAGGATGCTGGAGAGGCTATTGATAACAACAAAAATAAAAGACGTCATTCTGAAATCAGCATTCAAACAAAGCGGTACGTCAATATTGGCAAGAGCAAATACATCCACCAGACATAATTCAGATTTTTCAGAATTCGATTTCGATGAACATGATTACAAAAACAACATATTACATGATGCTAATATGACAAATGATCCTACAAGATCAAGATGGTCACAAGCAGATGAACTTTTTGAAGATCTACAAAGAGAGCCTCAAGTATGTCCAATATCTTTTGGAACTCCTCAAAGTTTCAAAAGAAAACGTGTGCTTGCTTATGTTGCACCAAAAAAGACATAATATGTTTTATCGTCAAAAAATATAAGGGAATTATTGATGCAACCATATTGTCGTAAATTGTGCATTCGACAAATCACCTACAAAGAATATGAAAATTTGTGATTAGGTGTGTGGAGAAAACGAGGAGTTGACAAGCATAATCAGTTATTGTAGATGTTCAAATGTTTTTTTCATAGACGAGAACTGTCAAACGCAACGTTTGATATTTTGGAGGAACCCAAATTGCACTTCAAACCTACGTTGGATGGTATAGTTGTATGCATAAAAGCATATCAGAATCTATTGGGAATCTCCCATGGAATGTTTTTGCAAGTAATTGTTGAGGCATGTTATTCCATTGTGCACAAGTTTCATGGAAACACCACCATGTTCAAGCAACGTGGACATTCTTCAAAAGGGCTAGTCGTAATGCATGGGATTCTGGAAAAGCACGTGTTGCCTCAACCACATCTACAACATAAATCAAAAGATGGCGTTGTTATTTGTGAACATCATGTCCCACTCAGCATGCATAAACATGACGTCTTCAAAACTATAAACACACAACTTGGCCCATTCAACTAGAAGGCTTTTTGCTTGTGGTGCAATCCGTAGTAGTTCTTCGAGTGGTAAACTAACACAGCTTGACAATAAAAGTGTGAGCCTTTCAGTGCGTGGTTCCTCGGGCTCCACCATGTGAAAAGGTGGTTCATGTTGGTGCAACCGATCATTCTGATCAGTGCGCACTGGTGAGCCTGCTTGCGGTATCCGTTCGATGCCAACTGAGGTTCCATGGGATTGTCTCTTTCTTGCTCTTTTTCGTCCGCTTGTGTTTTCTGTACCTAGTGTCTTATTTTTTGGTACTACCTTCTTTCTTCCCTCACATTCAGATATGGCGCGAAAGTTGAGGGTTGGTCATCAGTGACTGATGGTGGTGGTGAGGGAGCCACTTCCTTCCTCTTCTATGCTCGCGTAACAGCTAACACAGGAGCGTGGAATTGTCATCCTTTCGACGATGGCATCCCTGCTAGAACCGCTGGTGGCTGCAATGAAGCTAAGAGGTGCACTGGTTCCAGGTTTAAATGGACAATTCTTGTAACAATGCCCATAACCACATTCTCGACAGAAGGATGTATATTGTCCCTTGTAGGGACATTCTACAATTATGTGTCCTTCGTTGCATCCTTAGCAGCCATAATTTCTTCCGCCTTGACGCTGAGTTTGAGCTGCATAGGCCGCAACATATTCATTTATGGCAGGATCCATAAATGGTTCATCTGGTCTGTACCATTGCTGCTACTCAGGTTGAGGTGGCATTTGCATCTTTGGTTTCGCTGTTGTCAGGTTTACATGGGCCACTTGCTGATTGGCTGGCCCTAGTGGTGCAGGTAAGGCCATACGCTGTTGTTGATTTGGTGCGCCGTACCTTGGTGCCGCGTTGGGTGCCCCTTGATGGTAAGGATAAGAAGTTTGATAAGGACTTCTCTTATGTTGAACAATCTGGGGGTTAAAAGGGCAAAATGCCGTATCGTGCGATGTTGCATTGCATAGATGGCAGAATCTATGTGTCAGTCTCATATTTTGCTTTAGGACTGGACACTTGTTTGCTGTATGGTTTTGCGTGCACACTGAACACCGTACATTCTCCCGTCTTGGATACTACAGCTGATTTGGTTCTGGTTGATGTGGCGTTACTACTACAGCTCCCTGTAAGGCTTTCAGTTTTTTATCAAACTGCGTCGTACATTGCTCCATCTACTATTTGTGTAATTTCATCATTTGCTCCAATAGCAGTTCTTTGGATAGAGCAGATGTGTTTGATGATGATGATGCTAATGAGGGAGTAGGGGTGTGGGTGGATGGATATTCGTCGTCAGATCCCTCAGTCTCTTCCATGATGGCATCTTCCATAGCTTCTTGTAGAGTAGCGTACTGCTCCTGTCATTTCAGTTCTGATGCTTTGTGGTAGTCCGGCTAGGAACCACATGATCATCACGTGATTGAGAGTTAGGGCTACACTAAACTCGGATCGTAAGTGTTTGACCCGCTCAATATAGTCCCTGACCCTTTCTCGTTTTCCCATCTTACCTTTGCTTAGCAGGAGGAACGGGTCTTCTAGAAACTTTCTTGGTTTAAAGCGCGTAATGAGAGCCGCTTTAACCGCTTCCCATATAGATTTTTCTTCCCCTGACAGGTTGAAAAACCAATCTTGAGCCACTACCAATAAGGACATGGGAAATAGCATCAACTTCTCCCCAAGTGTCTGTTCGTCGTAGATTTCACAAGCTTGCTCGTAGATCTAGAGGAATCGGATGGGATCTGATGATCCATCATATTTTAGTATTTCCATCTGTGGTGCTCTCCAAACTGCTTGCAAGGGAGCGACAGGTACGGGTTGGCCCATTGGATCCATTGGTGCTGGTTTTGGTTCTGCCTCTTGTTGCACAACTGCTAATCTGGGAAGGTGTGGTGCTTGATTTGCTATCCTTCATGCTATTGATCGTCCCGATCTCAGATTCATCTGATGGTGGGTTCCAAAGTGATTGGATCTTGTAGGTGGAAGGTGGTTGTGATGAGTGCGGGTGCGATTGCTGAAAAGTGGTTGTGGATAGATGCGAGCTACGGTGGTGGAGTGCGTTCTCTACATTTCAAGGGATAATACAGGTGGGGGTGTGGTGGAATGCGATGTTATGCTAATGTAGTTAGGTGAGTTGTGTGGGGTGGATTTATGGTGGATTGCGGCGTAGTGTGATTCAAGGGTGAATGGAGGTTGGTTTTCTACGAATGCGCTCTCCACGGGTCTAGGGTGGAGGTTGTGTGATGGCGATGAATACGATAGCTGCAGTGCTGGTTTTTGGTGATGCTGACGGCTCAAGGCAGTTGCTCCAGGTGAATGCGGTGGTTATTATCCAATGCAGATGCAGGCTCGTGTAGTTGGCCTCGTTTACAACGTTGCAGATAGATAGATAGATTGTCAGATAGATCGTCAATGCAAGCTGTAGTTCTGATCATCGTTGGAAATGTTTGTGGTCGAGCGTAGATTTGGGCCGGTTGAAGCAGGCCATCAGTTGAGATTGGACTGAATGGCCATCGGTTGAGATTTGACTAAATGGTCATCGATTGAGATCTGACTGTGGCCGTTGGTTGAGATCTAATACAGGCCATCGGTTGAAATCTGACAATGGCCATCAGTTGAGATCTAATTTAATTGTCGTCGGTTGAGATTTTACTGAGGCCGTTGGTTGAGATCTAACTGAGTGCGTCAGTTGAGATTCAGGCAACCCGTCGGTCAAGATTTCATAGGGCTCTATCATTTGAGATTCGATCGAAATCTCGTCGGTCAAGATCTGATCAAAATCCGTCGGTCGAGATTTGAACAGAGGAGACGTAAGGAGCGTGAAGGTCTTGTTGAGAAGAAGACATGGTTATGGTTTGATACGATCATGATGGGTTGGCATATGGTTGCGATGACGGAAGATGGGGTGGCTTAATGTCGATGGTATGCGGTGGAATGCAATGGGATCGTTTCAGGGCGAATTGCGGTGGAATGCGGAAGGTGTGTTGAATGTGATGGCATGTGGTTAGATGCGGAGGTGAGGAAGGTGGGCGAATGGGATGGTAAGCGGTCAGGACGATGGAATGCGGGTGGATGGGAGCTGGTTGCGATAGAATATGGATGTGATGGGAGAATGCGAATGGAGGTGGAGGTGGTCCGTAATGAGAGTGTGGACTGTTGCGACTGAATGCGGCGGTTGTAGGGCAATGCGGAAGAAGGGTGATTGCGATGGTTGATGGTTGGGATGGTTGGGCCTTCGATAGAATGTAACAGTTGTGATTGGTGGAATGGGGTGTGGTCAGTTGCGGTGGTGAGGAGCTCATTCTGTCCAGGATGGATTGAATCCCATTCGTTGAGATTCGATATAGTCTCTGCAGTTCATATGTGAACGTTGTGCTCCGGTTGAGATTTAACAGAGGGCTCTGGTTGAGATTTCATAGAGAGCTCCGATTGAGATTTAATTTGGGCCTCCGGTTGAGATTTAAGCTGGGCCTCCGGTTGAGATTTAAGCTGGGCCTCCGATTGAGATTTCACAAAGTGTGTCGGTTAGGATGTGAGGTAGCGTGTCGGTTGAGATCTGAGAGATTACTCTGGTTGAGATGGGAGTCAGTGCATCGGTTGAGATCTGAACGAGCCCTCCAGTTGAGATGTAAGCTGGTCCTTCAGTTGAGATTTAGGCTGGGCTCCGGTTGAGATTTGAAGCGTGAGAAAACTAGAGGAGCGGGAGCTTGGATAGATGAAAATCCAGGTCTGTTAGTGTGTTTGCTTACAAGTGATTGGCGAGCCTAATAGCTCGTGGATTTGGGTAATGATGTAGCCAACGATGTGGCTCTGTTCAGGTTGTAGAAACTCAGATGTGTTTAACGATTTGGAGTTTGTTTGCAGGGATCTAAGTGTGGACAAGATTGCGGTTCTTTTGTATGTAAAATGTCGTGGAGTTCAAGTAGCAACGGTGCCAAACGTTGACAGATCCCCTGATCCAGAGGATCTGTTGGTTTTTTAAAATTAATTCTTTCTTACTTCTACCTATCAACAGAGACGGTGGGTTCTTCTTGAGATTATCTTTCTTGTTTAAAGACCCAGATTAGCAGAAGGGAACAGATTCTCGTTGTAGTATATTTTTGTCCTTCCTGTCAGAGGACAACTCAGGATCGCTCTTGAACGCACTTACATTCATACATAGATGCAAGCCAAGAACGCTCATTCATAGATCAGCATACAGCCCAAATTAACATTCTGTAGATTCTACAACTACCTACTCTAAAAACGAACTGAATTGGATCCTAAACATTACTAAACTGAGCTACACTTGCATAAATTGACAAAACAAGAACCAAGAACTAATCTACAGCATGTTAGAAGTCCAAGAATCAAGAAACCAACTAGTCTTTTGATTCTTGGACATCCCAAGAACATCAAGAACTGGACTGTAAAGAGATATGCAAGAACTACACCACAGATCTAGCCTACTTAGTTTACCTAAATGTTGGTTCCTACATTAATCCACAAACAAGAAAAGAAACTAATCCACTCTAGGAAAGCAGCAAATCTAATCCACTCTACAGTCCACAACCACACACAAAAGGAGGGAAGGGCAAGATCATAAATGCATCACTCAAGAAACAAGCATGATCAAGGAGCTCAATGGATGCACCAAAATCGTGAAGACTCTTCATTTCAGCATGGAGTTGATACAATTCACAAAAAGCTCCTCTACTCAAAGAGGGAGTCTCTTAAATAAGCAAGAGAGCTCCTTAGGTGGCATCCTAGTGGAATTTTCACATTTCACAATTTACAAGTGCAATAATGCTCTCCACTAGAGGTCACCATCAAAAGGTGGCTCACTCTACTTTTTTTAAGAGAGATCTACTTGCATTTAATACATTTGCCTAGAAATACTAGTTCCTACATGGTCATTCCATCTTCTGGGATTCACCATGACGCTTACATAGTTCTTACTTGTCATTACTAGCTAGTATTCCTCGGCTCTCATACTCGGATCTCAGTCTTCCATAGTCTCGTCTTCTCAGAGACCTCCTCGGTCTAAGGTGAGAGGTGCACTTGAGTTGCTCTGTCCAAGTATCTTGTAAATTCGTCAAAATCAGCCAACAAACTTGATCGACCGAGTCTCAACTGCAATGGGTGACCTAGGTTCAAATCTGTACATAAACATGAACGGGCTATAACTGTTAGCCAAATGCTTACTATAACTCAATCTCCATCAAGGATAACATCCTCTCCGATGAGATATGAATACATATCTTAACTAATCTTTTGATCACACGAGTAATCCTTCTTTTAAACGATCAATATAACTAGAATCTGAACTATAATTCATCGAATTTTTGTCCTATACTCAAAGAAGGTAACTACCAATGATTAGAAGAACTTTAAGATCAGAGTCATCTCTAGTTTAGAAAATATGACCACCAAAAGCGACCAGTGAACTTCAAATTGTGAATGTTCATAATGTCACTTTGGTAATCCGTAAAGCCTAACCGAATACTCTAATTACTTGTTCTTTACCCAAATAAACATAGTCGATTTGGTAAGATGGCCAGTCATTACCAAAATTCCACTATCTTGTTTATTCATCCAGGGTAATCTACCATGAGCACAATCCTCTCCTATAAATTAGTTATTCCCTAGAATTTGAGTTATGATTCACCAATCCCAACTCTCCAGATTTTCGAGACTATATCATATCATAAGAGTGTATTACAATTCTTAAAAGACACATGAGTTGTTCTTGAAAGTCCTTTCCATCTAAAAGGTTCCAGACTTTTCCAACTCACATTCGATGTCAATAAAAGGATTGTAATCACAAGAATACCCTCACTTTAAATATGGCATAAACTATCATTCCAAAGTTAGGGTCCCAATCTGGAATACGTCTAGATTTTTCTCTTAAGTTCTAATCCAAAATAACTTAAGATTCACAAGAACTTTAGTACATGAAGCTCTGACTTTTGGCAACCCACAACTATCCAACTCTCCTGAGTCGTCCGGGATAGAATTCCATCTTTTCCGAATGGGAAAAGAAGTCCCAAAAGTTCTCGTGTATTCTATGCACACCCATCAGTAAATGAATCCAAAATGACTCATAAATGATGTGACTTATAAGAAATACCTCTCAACAACAATATCAATAAGTAAGATTATCTTGTTGATTTTCCACAACTAACTCAGAAGTAATGCTTCTGACTCAGTTAGCTATATCAATTTTAGAAAATATTTTAAATGTCTAGGTGTTGTACCAAAACACCACATGTAATCTGATTCTAAATCACTTCTAGGTCAATAAGCAATTCTCAATGAGAAATTACTAATCCAGCGAAAAATTGTCTTAAACACAATTCTCATCAATATGCCTATGTGCCAACAACTATTTTATGCATGCAAATAAACCTAGTTCATGGAATACTTTGTAGATCCACAGGATTAAAAGTTTGTACAAAGGTTTTAATGATCCCACAAAGATTCACTACATAGCATATCTCTACAGATAACTCCTGATCTGTACACAACACTTTCATAACCGAGAATCTTGTAACTAGGTTATCCTTTTAGAGAGAATATTTCTCAAAGAGTGCTATTTCACATCCAAAATCTCAACCAGAGATTATCTTAAAAGAATATATTGTTAGCATGAATTTCTTCCCTTGCATCAACCCATGGATCTCAGTTTATACTAAGATCAAGTTGACTATTTCCAGCAAGGAACAGATTTCAACAACCCCCATCTTGCAATAGAATTACCAAGTTCTGACGCAAATCAATTGGACTTGTTATCAAACACTTTTCTATCGCAAGAGCACTTTCTAAATTTCCCCTCTTTAAATCTTTAACCCAGATATCTGCTATAATCCATAAAGGATTTATGTAATATGTATATATCCTATCATTTTTTATTCATAAAATAGGTCCATTATCGATATAACAGATTCCTCCTTGAATCTTTGATCGATGTTTCTCCTTGATAATTCTCTTTTCTTCCTACTTCTCTCCCTTTTTAACAGGATACGACATGAGTTTCTAAGGGGTGTAGATCATTCGAGATTTGCCCAGGGAAGAGTCTAAGAAGAGATTCGAAAAAATCTTGAAAGCCAAAAGAAGTGTTGCATCATTGTAAGCAAATACCAATAATGTCCCAACACAATGACTTAACCAAAGATCTTCTTCATTACCAACTTTGAGAATTGACCCATAAATCAGAAAAAGAAGTTCTTAAAGGTTTAAGCAAGGAATATTGTTTAGAAAAAAACGTGATTAACCATTTTTGTGACATCGTCCAAGGTCAACGGGTAATTAAAATTACCTTCCAAGGAATCACAAAAAATTGGAATAATTGATTTGTTCTAAAAATCACCAATATATCCTTTATAAAGAAATAGCTTGCCGGGTTTCCGATTTTGTAAATTTGAGATATCCAAAAGGGGTCATGACCAATATCTCAAATTTCTGACAAAACACCCATTTTATGACCAACAACATTTGGCATCAGTAAGACTTACGACCATACGATGGTCAACTGATCCAGTTAGTTTCAGATCTTCATTTTGGAATTGTCTGCGTCCCATACCACAAGTTCATCCTCCATGAAGGCCCTCCACTTCCTAATCAAAGTGTCAAAAAAAATAGTACAATTATATGAAGCTTTCGGGATTTATTTACAAATTCTAGCTTCAATAAAACAATTTCCACTTGAGACATTCTTTCGTCCCTTTTCACAATATTTACGGTCACCAAAATGATCAAAGTATTTATGCCTTGAGTGACAGATTTAGAAATGAGAAGAATGATCCGGCTTTTTCTTGTTCTTAACAACAAACAGTGTTGGTACGCCCACAACTTCAAGCATATCAAGAAACAACTTTCTCGTTCTATTTTAGTTTTTCCATCCTAGGCTTCTAGGCCATTTTTTTACCATGCCTGTTTCCGAAAAAAAAAAAAAACAACACCCTGGTCAAAAAAATCCAAGAATTTCTAGACACAGGTGTCCAATTCTCGGTTGTCCATTGCAGTTAATAAAGCGAATATAATTCATCAATTGTGAAAAAGCCTTACAGAATTGCTTCAAGAATCCAGCCCAATCACAATTCTATGGCTTGCATCCTCCACCATAAGGAGGCCTTACCCAAAGCAAAAAACCGACGAAATTCGCTCTTTTTATTCTGGCTCATTGTGCAAGCTAAAGTAGCTCGCTCAACGATTTATCTAGTCATCAACAATTTTTGGGCTTTACTCGTCGGAAAAATTTCTCGTTGTAAGCCCAAGCTGTATATCATAATGGCTAATTATCGATTAAATAGTTTTGCATTTGGTTTTTTCTATTTATTGCCTAGATGAAATTCCAACACACCATGGTCCAACATACCACGTGTTTAAAATTTTTAGGGGGTCATCACGGTCGAGTGATGCCGAGCAAATGTTCATTAGCCACCCCTTAACTAGAATTTCATTCCTTCCATTTGCATTTGAAAACCAAAAAAGATTAAAAATATTTTACGTTCGGTTCAATCAATACTGGTATAACTTTTCTAATCGAGCAATGTCCAAAAAAACGTAGCTTTTAACGGACAATATCGTGCTTATAGAATTTATACCAATGATCATTGCGAAATGGATCTTAAGCAATAAAAGTTCGGAAAAAACTTGTCAATGCATCAAAAATCTATCATTACTTAAGCCATTACATTTCATTCAAAAAGTAACTACCTTTGCTTTTACGTAGTCCAAAAATGACTAAAATGCCCATAGGAAAAAAGAAAAGCCAGTGAGAAAATCCATAGGAAAAATTGCCAGCCTTGCACCCCCCCCCAAACCATTTACAATTCCATGACAGCTTTAAGTTGTCTTAAGTTTACCAAACCCCGACCACCCCCCCCTTCTTCCTTGCTCACCACGCATATAACACTTCCCTCCTTGGGTTTTACCAAAAAATCAAATTCAGAAAAGAAGAGGGCCTGCGCATCAAGAGCCACAGAGAGAGAGAGAGAGAGAGAGTTGACGGCCGTGAAGAGGGATGGAGGCGCGCCATCCCTCCACCTCTATTCCTGTCATCACTCATAGGTTAACCGGTAGATAGGGTGCACAATATGCATCAGGGGGAGCGCGATTCAAGAGGCTGTCCACCATTGTTTTTTCCATTTTTTTCTGTGGAGACAATTACTTGAAACTTATCACATCAATCACTATTGAATTTTCAGATTATAGATTCTATTGAGGCGTTTTTATTGTTGCTTTACATTCAAACATACATAAGCAAGTTATCTTATAGATTTACACACTGCAGGTTTCTTAAAGGCTAAAAATTAGGGTAGATGCTGCCCATTTTTTTTTTCCAAACCACATATTTGCAGGCTGCTTTTCCCTTCACCACAGGATAGGATTTCTTGTAATTCATACCATCACAAATGGCTTTATTGATTCACATAAGCCTGCAAACACTGTTATTTTGCCAAAAAAAATCTAGCATAAACCTGTGAATTACCAAGAAACCGCCATGCAAATCCTGTAAAAACCACCAACACTCACAACTAGTGATTAGTCTTTTTTGTGCTTCTTTTTTTGCTTTTCCATTGATTCAAGCCAAAACTCGCTCAATAAAAAGAAAAAGACAGCCAACAAAACCACCTAAATCACTGTCAAAAGAACAAAAAATCGTAAAAACCAACATTTCCTCTAATTGATCCCGTTGCTAACGGAAAAGTATTCCTAAATGAAGTAAATGGCAATGACGGTGATTTAAGAAAACCGAATTTTACTTCCAAAACACAGATTTGAAGTGCTAAAAATCTGAATCAATTGTATACCTGGTAATACACATACCAAACAACCGATTGTACTTCAAAAAGGTGATTTTCGGTCACAAGCAACACAAGGGAACCTGATGGTAGACAAACCAACCCAACCAAACCTAGATCGGATGGATCTAGCCCCCAAGTTATAGATCAATCGCTCAAAGAGAAATGAGGCATCACGCCAGCAGCATCCTGCTACCGGTCATGCTATCAAGCATACACTAGTGAGAGCCCAATAGGTATACTTATACCCTCCAAGGCCCATGCACCACTAGTAGTGCACTGTGACAGCTCTACAGCCTATCTGGGCCACGTCATCTAGTTCCCCAATGACTCATTGATAGACCCATACAAATCAAGTGTTTAGGCCTACAACCATTAATTATGACCATGTACACATAAGGGCCCCAAATCCCTTATATTCACAATTAACTTACGGGTTGTCGGTCTACCGGTCCCTAGCGTGGACACGCTACCCAAGACCAGTCATGGGCATGACAGGGGTGTTGTTGCTGGTAACTGTTCATGCTCAAGATTGGATCAGCATGTGGAACACGTAATTCAAACACGTTCATGCAACTGGACTAAAGATTGAACGAATTTTAACTAAATTTGTTTCATTTTTGTTGTAGTTGACTCAAAGATGAATATGACGATGAGATACAGGAATCAACTTTGAAGTGACAAGGATTTTTCCAAATTTGAAGTATGTGCAAAGATCCTAAACTCTGTAGAAGGTGATTTGAAGATGAATAGATGAATAAAAATGTGTTCTTGAGATGCTCTATGGAAGACTCTCGTGCAATAGCTATTTCTCATGCAAAAATCAATCACACTAAACAGGTGAAGAGAAACAAGAAAATAAACAAACGGGAAAATTGTATGGCACTTGTCAAGAACAAAACTTGCATTCATCAATATTGATAATTCACCTTGACAATTGCAATATTATTCCATTTGTTTTGTAGAGTAATGAGACTTACTCTGATATGCTCTTGTCAAAACAAGGCAAGGTTGGTAACACAAAATCTATCATAATTGATAAGCTTGAAATACATAGGAGGAGAAGGTACTATTTCCATTAGTATCCTTTGGATCATGAGATTCATAAATGAATCTCTGTTTAGATTTCCTATTTCTCAGAGTGGTGTCGTGATATGCAAGTAGTGGAAATCTCATCAGAGAGTGGAAAGACATATAGATTTGAGGTTGTAGGATTTCAGTGAAAATGTTAATTCCCTTGGGAGGGTGCTCTTGTCTGAGAATAGTAGCAGATGACAGAATATCAGTTTTCTCTACGTCTTGCAATAACTCATTTCATATAACATCTAAAGTTCGATTTTGATCTGGTAAATGTCGTGGTGATGTAGAAGTTTTCAAGGAACTTCTCGATTGAGCAGCAGGTTGAGCGGTTGGGTGCTATGGTGCTCGTGCTTATTGTCAGAGGATCCTAACGTGATTTACAACTGACGTGTCAGGCAGGTAGGATCTTGTTGGGTTGTTTTGGGCAGTCTTTGAAACTGTGTTTTATTACACAGTCGGGACACTTGACGTGGTACTTGGTCTTGACTGGACAATCAACCATAAGGTGGCTGGTTTCACACAGATGAAACATCTGTTGTTCAATGGCCCTTGTATAATGGCTTAGCCATCTTGTATGACTAGTGGTTTTGAATTTTCTGGTGGGTATTCATGATAATGCAAGGAATGTCCAGATTCTGACTGTTTTTCTTCAAATCGTTGGATGACATGTGTTTGGATTTGCTAATATGAAGAGCAAGCATCAGCAGGATGTGTAGCCCGGCAGTGTGAGCATCATATGGGTTTGCGTCTATAAGGTACATGTGCAAGGCTTGGTTCACTAGGCATATTGTGTTGGATAGAGTTTAGGACATTTTGAAACTCATTTGTGAGTTTTTCCATCTGAAGTTGGTGTTGCTTATTAAGCAACGTGAAAATTGTCAACATTTCCTAGCTAGTTTGAGGCCTAAATTGGCACTTTTTTGTACATAGTTTTGGATCTAATATCTCACACATGTGAAAGAGGCCTAGATACTTTAATTTTAGTATATATTTCATACTGAAGAAGTCCCAAACTTCAAAACCTTCAAAATGACACCAAAAGCATGTTATTTGGACATATAGGCCAAAATTGGCTATTTGGGCATTTATGATAATTAGAGGCATTGACTCTGATGTGATGGCTCTTACGATTGTTTCATACATCAATGAAGTTGATCTTGAGTTTTAAAATCTTTTCAATCCAATGCGGCGAATACCTCTCTAACGAGATGTCTGACTACATGGTTGAATATGGTATTAGAAGACAATTCACCACTTCCTATTCATCTCAACAGAACGGGATTGTAGAAAGGAAGAATTGAACTCTTCTCAACTCAGCCAAATCCATGCTACATCAAGCGCACCTACCTGCGAAGTTTTGGGCAGAAGCTACTTCCACAACATGTTACTTATAGAACAGATCCAGCACCAAAGTCGTCAACAACAAAATTCCTTTTGAAGCATGGCATGGACGCAAGCCTAGTGTCAGCCATTTAAAAATCTTTGGTTTTGTATGTTTTGTTCACATTCCTAAACAGCTTAGGAAAAAACTGGATCATAGGACAAATAAATGTATTTTCATTGCCTATCATGATGAACATAAAGCTTACAAAGTTTATGATCCATCCGCCAATGTAGTATTTGTCTCTAGGGATGTAATATTTCAAGAACATACATACTATGATTTCAAACAAACATCGACAAATGATGCTTTGTCATTTCATCCTATTTTATGTAGCATGGAATCTTCCAACGATTATATTTCTTCTATAGAATCTGCAGCTATAGCTACAGAAGCCGAGCAGCCGACAATACCTATCATCAGACCAGACCAAGCCCGCTTGAGCAGATCTTGAGAACTTCAAGAAAAAGCATCATCGCATCCTGGTCAACCAAATATCCACAGATCCTCACGGGCTCGGATTGTTCGTGAGAGGTATACACCTCAATCATTCTGGACTTCATTAGAAGAACCAGAGAGCCTAGCCGAAGCAATTAACTCCAAGGATGTTGTGAAGTGGCAAGAAGCTATGGAAAGTGAGTACAACTCATTTTTGACAGACCTGGATAGTGGTCGACTTCTCCACTCATAAGAGAGTTATCGACAACAAGTGGATCTTCAAGAAGAAGATCAACTCTAATGGCTCCATTGCAAAATGGAAAGCACGGCTGGTGGCTAAAGGATTCACTCAAGTCCAAAGAGTGGATTACCAAGAAATTTTCAATCTTGTCATCAAGATGCAGCCAATCAGGACTTTGATTGCATTAGCAACTACCGAAGACATCGAAATGCACCAAATGGATGTCAAGACAGCATTTCTCAATGGCAACGTCGAGGAGGAGATGTATACCTTCACACCGAAAGGATTCAAAGTAAAAGGCCAAGAGCACAAAGTGTGCAAGTTGCACAAAGCAATCTATGGTCTAAAACAGGCCGCAAGAGCATGGTTCGATAGAATCAACTCTTATCTCATTCAATTGAGTTTTGCAAACAATTTTACTGACTGTAATGTTTATTCCAAGCATATAGGTATCCATTCAGTTCACATAGTTCTTTATGTAGATGATGCATTTATCTTGTCTAACGACACTTCTCTTATGCACACTACTAATAGTGATCTGTCAAAGGAATTTGACATAATTGATTTAGGAGCTACTCATTATTTGCTAGGAATTCACAGTATTAGAAATAGACTTCAAAAGAAGATATATCTTAGCCAACAAACATATCTAAAAGGCATTTTAGAAAAATTTCATATGTCTGATTGCAAACCAATTGATACTCCAATGGATCCATGTAGTATTGACTAGACCTACTTGTGCTGATTCTGATAATGGAGTACTTGACATAGCGAAGTACCCTTATCATTCACTCATAGGATCTTTGATGTATGTGGAAGTCTATAAATGGATCATCCACGCACACTCTACGTGATGCTCCATCCATGAGATGAATGATTTTGAGATCTCAGTTACGCCATTATTGTAGTTGTAACTGTTATTTTGTTGTGCTTCAGTGTAACATAGCAGCAACACGCTTTTCTATCTGTGTATAATGAAGATGAATACTTGTTGTGATTGAATGCACTTAATTGTTGTTTGATAGCACTTGTTCACTCACTCTTATCAGAACACGGATGCCTACGACTCCTCAACTTCTAATCAGACGATGACACCTGAGGAATTTGTACTATTATACTATTCTTTCAATCTATTTTAGAACTGGACTTTTTATTGAATCTAATATCGAGTAATACCTCAAACCATTTCTAATCTCTTTGATGGCTTGTACTCATTTTATTTTTGTGAGTATGAACTAGTTTATAAGATCATGTTGGGCACTAGAATGATTAAGTTGTGACTCCACTTAGCATAAACAATCTATTAGACTGTTTTGCATCTAGTAGCCCATTGTAGCGAAAGAGCTATTCCGCAAATATTCATGCTCTCTTCTCCGCTCGCGTTCTCCATCCTCCTTACCTTGCCCCATCAGATTGGAGCTACGCTCTGATAAGTTTATTGCATTTGTAGCTTTCTTTTTGCTAATTTTTAACTTTGAGGTTTTCAATTCTGTTAAGACAAAGTTTTAGAATTAAATTTTATTTTTCATTTCTAATTTGATTCCATACGTTTGTACATTTTTTTACTTTCATTTGCACCAATTTGCAAGCCATTTGGATAAGAGATTCAAAAGTTATTGCATTTTTCCCAAAAGTTGTCAAAATAGGGGATTAGAATTTTCCTTTCACTTTGTTTGGATTTTTTAGTTTTGATTTGAGTTTTAATATCAAGTTTCTCTACATAGGGTTTTAGAGCATTGTCTTAGCTTTGATCTGATCTATATAGCAGGTCATTTGGATTAGTATCCAAAGAGTTACGACAATTCTTGATTCCTAACTCTAGTTTTACTAGTTTTTCTTCTTCAAAAGTTTCAGACCTATTCTATGGTTAGTTCGGCCTACCAAATCACCTCCAATCATTGATCGATACTATGGACTAATAGAGCTTGTGTTAGCTTTTCAAAAGGTCCTGAATTTTGTGATTTGGATCAATATTGAGGAAGTTATGATCAAATTGGTGGAGATGGGTTAGACTAGCCAGAATTCTGAAAAAAAATTTACAAGTGAGAGAGAAGCACTTCAACTTTTCTTTTTTGAAGTTTTGCTTCTTTGTATTTTTTTTCAGTTTCTTTATGTTGAAGTTTCGTTAAATATATTTAAAAAAAAAACTGACCTAGTCCTACCCTCACCTATCCTAACCCTAAACCCATCCCAGCCCTAACACGACGCAGATCCGACACCAGCCAAGGTAGGTCCGACGAACTCTAGCGCCCTCCATTGCATTCGATGGGCCCCTCTTTTTTGCATCTGACAAACTCCATAATACACTCGAGGGTCCACTAAATCGCATCCGACGAACTCTCTGTAAAAGTTACAGCAAATAAGGATCCTAAAACACTTGAAATGATGAGGGAAACAATAGATTATGATTTCATAAGATTAGCACAAGTTGAACCATCAAAATCCATCAAAAATCTACGCTTGGACCTCACTAAATGGCCCAAATCCTTGAAGAAGGCTTCACATGTGTGAAAGTACGGCCTCCCACAGTCTGAGTACTGTACACCAGACCTACATTCAATCCTATAATCATTAGTAATCACAAGTACTTAAACAATCATGAACATAGAGAGCAATTGCACCATTATGAGAGAAAAAACATGAAATTGCTTGATTGATTTTGGTGAGATATCATCACCTATATATACATGATCCATCACGGTTTTGGGCAGGTATGAGTAGCCCTAAACCTATCCCTAATGCTAATTTTGGTGGATCTTTCATCCCTACCAAGTTAGGGTTGGAATCTTGGAGATCCCTCAACAATGCAAAAATTACCAAAAATAGCTCCTATTTTTTCTCCCTTGTATCTAAGCATAATTTGGACTCATTCCAAAGGTTCTAACACTTAGGTCTACTTGAGAACATCCTTATGAATGGAATCCTATGCTATTTGGCACGTGTGACAAGCCACATCATGACCATCTAACTATTTACAAGTCATATGACCAAAACTAGTCAAGCTAGAATTGTGAATTTTTAACACTCCTCCTCACTATCTAGCTTGGTTCAATCATTGCTTTACTAATCACTCCAAGTGATGATCTGAACTTCATAAAAGGTGTCTTTTGAAGTGGTTTAGTAAGTAGATCAGCTACACATTCATTGCTTGGAACATGCTCCAAAGCAATCTCCTTGGCTTGCACCATTTCTCTCACAAAGTGATGGCATATCTCAATGTGCTTAGATCTTGCATGGAAGATTGGGTTAGATGCAAGGTGTTGGGCTGATATATTGTCATTGTAGATGATTGGTGCCTCCTCTGAATCCATGATCTTTAGTTCCACCAATAATCTCTTGATCCAAAGTACCTCCTTTGTAGTGGTTGTCAAAGCTTTGTACTCGGCCTCGGTTGAAGATAGAGATATAGTTTCTTGCTTCTTTGAAAGCCATGAAACCACACCTTCTCCTATGAAAGTTGAATAGGCACTTTTTGATTTCCTATCCCTCTTTTCCCCTGCAAAATCTGAATCACTAAATGCATGAAGGTTAATCACATCTCCTCTATATAGAATCCCAAAATCCAATGTACCCGAGATGTATCTTAGAATCCTCTTAGCCTTTTTTTAATGGATATTCAATGGCTTTTGCATGGATTGGCTCAACCTACATACACTAAAGCTAAGATCTGGTCTAGTTATAGTGATCCACATTAAGGAACCTATAAGTTGCCTAAACAAAGTGATGTCTATGAAGGATCTTTCATCATCTTCATTTGGCACTTTTACATCTTGCTCCATTGGTGTGTCAACACTTTTGCATACTTCCATCTTAAACTTCTTCAAAAGACTTTGAGCATAGTTTACTTGACTTATAAAGATAAAATCAGACCCTCTAAATACTTCTATGCCTAAGATGAAGTGAAGACACCCTAGATCTACCATCTTGAACTCTAAGGATAGATCTATCTTGATTTTTTCAATACCATCAACACTATTTCCACTAATGATGATGTCATCTACATAAATGAGTAAAAGTACAATACCAACATCATCAAACTTAATGTAAAGAGTAGGATCATATTCACTTTGAACAAAAGAAAGTGAAATAAGATAGCAATGTAGTCTTGAATTCCAAGAACTCGAGGCTTGCTTCAAGCCATAGATGCTTCTTTGGAGATGGCATACTTTGTTCTCCATTCCATGCTTGATGAACCCTTGTGGCTGCTCCATATAGATATCCTCTTCCAAAAAACCATTCAAGAAAGCATTAGAGACATCCATTTGACATAGAATACATCCAAAATGTGATGCAAGTGCAATGATTAGTCTTATTGTGACCATCTTGGCCACAGGTGCAAAAGTTTCCTCATAGTCTATCCCTCTCTCTTGAGCATAACCTTTTGCAACTAATCTTGCTTTATGTTTGTTAAAACTCCCATTTGCATTCAACTTAAGCTTGAAGACCCACTTGCATCCTATTACATTCCTTTGAGGTCTCTAAACAAGCAACCAAGTTTCATTCTCAATCAAGGCATCATACTCATCCAACATAGCTTTATACCATTCTTTGGAGTTCAATGCATCTTCAACATTAGACGATTCTTCAAAACTAGATAAAGCATAAGAAGTGGATGAGATACCCTCAACTTGCTGTCCTTTGCCTTGATAAGTGAGCCTTGATGGCTCCACTTTTGCCCTTGAAGATCTCCTTGGTGTGATAGGCGGGTTTGGTGCTTGCTCCTCCATGAGCTCCTCCTCAAAACCAAGATCTTGCTCCTCGGCCATCTTCTTCTTGATTGTTGGAGCACTTGAGCCTTCTTCAAGCATATGCATATGATGTTCATCAAAGATGACATCCCTTGAAACAACAAATTTGTTCAAGGATGGGAGATAGACTTTGTAGCCCTTGCTTGAGCTTGCATATCCAAGCATGATCCCTCTTGTGGAAGATGGATCCTCCTTGGTTCTTGTTTCCAATGGCACATGCACATGACATATACACCCAAAAACTTTCAAGTGATTAAAATTGGGTTTCTTTCCATACAACATCTCATAAGGAGTTTTGCCTTCAATTTCTTTGCAAGACACCCTATTCATCAAGTAGTTTGCACATACAAGAGACTCACCCCAAAAGGATTTGGAAAAACAAGCATCTAATCTTAAAGCCTTAGAACATTCACATAATGTTCTATTCCTTCTTTCAGCAACTCATTTTGTTGAGGAGTGTAAGGACAAGAAGTCTCTTTCTTGATCCCTTCCTCCTCACAAAAGGCCTTGAACTCATTGGAGATGAATTCTCCACCATTGTCACTTCTAAGAATCTTGATGCTATGATTATGATGCTTTTCCACAAACAACTTGAACTTTACAAAAGTATCAAATACTTGAGACTTGAAGGAAAGTAAGAACACCCAACACTATCTTGAGTAGTCATCAATGAAGGTTAAAAACATGGATGAACCTCCATTAGATTTGGTGCTAGCAATGTGCACATCCGAGTGTATGAGTTCAAGAGGATGAGATGACTTTGTGATGGAGTTAGGAAACACCTTCTTATGTGCCTTGGATAAGGCACAAGCTTCACAAACCTTGTCTTCCTTCCCAATAGACCTTGGTACGCCTAAAGCATACTCCTGCTTGATCATAGCCTCCATGGAACCCGAGTTGACATGTCCAAGTCTTTTGTGCCATAAAGTAAAGGTAGATATCTTGCTCTTCTCGGCCAACATGACAACATTAGTATCCACAAATGCATCCAGCTTATAAAGTTTGCCAAGTCTAGTGCCCTTAGCCACTATCTTACCCTTCTTCTTGATGAAACATTCATTTGAAGCAAAGTCAACATTGAAACCATTGTCTACCATTCGGCCAACACTTAGTAGATTCTTTGTTATTGTAGGAATGTACAAAACACCTTCTATGTTGATCTTTTTGGAAGATCCTAAGCAAAGGGGAATGCTACCAACTCCTTCAATCTTACAAGCTTCATCATTTGCTATATAGATAGACTTTATAGGTCCATCATAAGATAAGAGAGAAGAGAAAAACTCCCTTTTACTAGTCATGTGTGAACTAGCACCCGAGTCAATCCACCAAGGATCTTCTCCTTTGAAGCTTGTTGAAGAAAATATGGACATCATGAGAGAGTCCTCATGTGAACTCTTCTCCTCCTCCTCTTTGCTCATGTTGGCTTGGCTTTGATCTTGCTTCCTCTTGAAGCATTCCGAGGCATAATGCCCCATCTTGCTACAATAGTAGCACTTCACCTTTGATTTGTCTTTCTTGACTTTGGTGGTTGATGGAGATGCCTTTGGGGGTCCTTCTTGATCCTCAAGCTTTGTAGACTTCTTGAATGTTGATCCTTTGCCTTTGGACTTGCCTTTGCCTTTGGTGAAGAGAGCTTGGTCATCTCCACCTTGGATGGAAAGCCTATCCATCCTCTCTTGCATTTGGCTCCTTCTTGATTCCTCGGCCATGAGTGTGCCTTGGAGTTCTTCAAGTATGGGTAGCTTACCCATAATTGCATATCCCTGAACCAAATTGTCAAATTCAAAGCTTAGTCCATTCAATATGAGTTGAACAAGCTCTTCATCCTTGATAGGGTCACCTATAAAGGCTAGCTCTTTGTTCAATTCCTTTACTCTTAGGACAAAAGTATGTGCACTCTCTCCTTTCTTTTGATAGCTTCTATAGATTTGATTCTTCAAAGCTAAAATTCTAGTTTGGTTCTTGGATTCATAGACCTTTTTCAAAGTCTCCCAAGCATCTTGAGCTGAAGTGCAATCTCCTACCTCTCTTAAGAGTTCATTTGCAACATTCATTTTTATGCAATGTAGTGCAACATTGCACCTCTTGATGTATTTGGCTTTTTCTTGAGGATGAATAGGTTCACCCTCCTTACCATTTACAATTTCCATCAGATCTAGCATGATCATGATAGATTCCATTCTAACTTTCCATATGGAATAGTTAGTTTTGTTGAGCCTTTCATTAGTATCCAAAAGATATGCATTTATAGATGCCATCTAGTCTCCTAATCAAGGACTTGACACAAATGAAGGTTACTTCTATTGATTTGATTGAAGTTCTATATTATCCCACTTCTTAGGGACCTGAAAAGATCAGTTATAGACTTCCTATAAAGATCTATGAATGATCTCTAACAAAATCAAATCATAGAATACTAGAAACAATGCACTTGCTTGATTGAAGTAGACAATACTAGTAGAATTGCCCCTCTTTCTATAAAGAACATTAAAGCTTCCAAATGATCTGATCAAGAGTGAATTTCAGCAACCTAATATACTTCCAAAATCACTTGTAAAAGATCTAAATGGAATTTAATGAGGATGCAACACAATCTACTATCCAATCACAAGCCAAAAATGATCAAAATTAATGAAAAATTGATCTAATTTGGTGCATAAGTCAAGCAATGGTTGGACTGAACCTAAATCACTTTAGGAGGTGTCTACTACACCTTAGAACAGCCTTGAAGAGTCCCCAAAACTCTGATCTTCCCTCTCCTTGAATGCTAGAAAGCCTCCTCTATGAAATCACCTCCAAGACTCGCTTAGAAATCAATGCTTGGAGCAAGCAAAACTTGCTATCTTGGTAATGTGAATTGAATTCAACTTTGCCTCTGGTTTTAGACACCTAAACACCTGCAAATGAAGTCACACAACACCAATCTCCAATGTATTTAACTCACTTTGAGTTCTAGAATCAATACTAGATGCTAAGATCCAATCTACACAAGATTTAGATCAAAAATTGTGATCAAATTGAATGAAAACCAAGGATTTAGCTCATTTCAACCTTTAGGCTCTGATACCATGTAAAAATTACGCAAATAAGGATCCTAAAACACTTGAAATGATGAGGGAAACAATAGATTATGATTTCATAAGATTAGCACAAGTTGAA
This sequence comes from Diphasiastrum complanatum, assembly GCA_029204225.1. Lineage (NCBI taxonomy): Eukaryota > Viridiplantae > Streptophyta > Lycopodiopsida > Lycopodiales > Lycopodiaceae > Diphasiastrum > Diphasiastrum complanatum. Next base: position 56,499,369 of record CM055103.1, read on the forward strand.
TTATCAAAATCCATCAAAAATCTATGCTTGGACCTCACTAAATGGCCCAAATCCTTGAAGAAGGCTTCACACGTGTGAAAGTACGGCCTCCCACAGTCTGAGTACTGTACACCAGACCTACATTCAATCCTATAATCATTAGTAATCACAAGTACTTAAACAATCATGAACATAGAGAGCAATTGCACCATTATGAGAGAAAAAACATGAAATTGCTTGATTGATTTTGTTGAGATATCATCACCTATATATACATAATCCATCACGGTTTTGGGCAGGTATGAGTAGCCCTAAACCTATCCCTAATGCTAATTTTGGTGGATCTTTCATCCCTACCAAGTTAGGGTTGGAATCTTGGAGATCCCTCAACAATGCAAAAATTATCAAAAATAGCTCCTAATTTTTTCTCCCTTGTATCTAAGCATAATTTGGACTCATTCCAAAGGTTCTAACACTTAGGTCTACTTGAGAACATCCTTATGAATGGAATCCTATGCTATTTGGCACGTGTGACAAGCCACATCATGACCATCTAACTATTTACAAGTCATATGACCAAAACTAGTCAAGCTAGAATTGTGAATTTTTAACACTCCTCCTCACTATCAGATGGGGCAAGGGAGATAGAAGAACGCGAACATAGAAGAGAGCAGAATATTGCAAAACAGCTCTCCCATTCTAATCAACTGCTAAATGCAAAAACAGTCTAATAGACAGCTTATGCTAAATGTAATCACAGCCTTAAGTGTTCTAATTGCCCAACAGGATCTTAAAAATTAATTCATAGTCTAAATAAGAGTACAGTCCAGCAAAGAGATTAGAGATGGTTTGTGTGTGGTGCTACTGAAATCAAATTCAATGTGAAGTATAGTTCTGAAATAAATGGAAGAGCAGTATGATAAGGCGAGTTCCTCAAGCGTCAAAGATAGCCATCGTCTGATCAGAAACTGAGTCGTCGTAGACGTCCGTGTTTTAATCAGAGTGAGTAAACAAGCACAATCAAACAACAATGAAAGTGCATTCAATCACAACAAGCATTCATCTACGTCATACACAGATAAAAACAAGTTGTTGTTATATTACACTAAAGCACAATACAAAATAGCCATTACAACCAAAATGATGGTGTAATTGGGATGCTCAAACAATGTGTCTCATAGACGGAGCAACCACTAATCTGTGCTTGGATGATCTATTTATAGATTTCATCTATGTATCAATTACATTGAATGCTTGTCACCTAATTAGGAAAGTCGTTGTACTGGAAGTATATGGCTTTTGTGACAATTGTACACAGTATATATACGGTCAACAAATCAAGAACGTTGACGCAGACGAGGACGTCGCAAATTCTCTCACTTCGCATTACATGAAGTGGTTTTCTCTCACTTCGCAAATTTTGGAAATTGACTGGGAACGTTCCTCGGTCAAAATAGATGACCTTCGGCATTTTCTCTCTCTTTGGGGTTTTGCGAAAAAGCCGGAGGTGCCCTTAAACAGTTTAACCCTTAAAAATAGATGACCTTTGGGAATTTTCTCTCTTCACGTTTTTTGAGAAGATGCGAAAAAGCCGAAGGTGTTGAAAATGGTTAAACTTTTGAACTATACAAGTTAAACTTTTTGAACTATGCAAGTGTCGCATTTCGAAAAAATGTGATAAAGCTGAAACTGAAAATATAGTTCATTTCTGCAGACTGTCGAGACACTTAGAGTATTTCTGTAGACTGTCACGAAAGTAATGTATTTCTGCAGACTTGTTTTAAATGCTAATTTCGTGGAAGTCCTTAAAGATGGCCAAGTCTTCAATGACTTCGAATTATTGAACTTAACATCTAAACTTGAAATTATGACAGGATTGGTTACCCTTTGTTGGAGATCAGCCGAAAGCCCGTTGTAGACGTTCTTCAAATAAATTGGTTGTCTAAGTTTGCAATTCCTGCAGGTATCAGATGAGCAGACGTAGAACCAAAGTTGGTTTCACCTGACCCTAGATCAATGATCAATAAACATGCAAGAAGAATCATGAAAGAGAAATTAGTCATTCACAAAGGAGGCAACTGGGGGCTTAATTTCAAACAGTCTCCCTTAAGCATGTTGAAGAAATTCTGGTGCTTGATCCTGGGAAGTCCTTTGGTGAAGATGTCTATGACCATTTCTGTTGTGGAGCAGTATTGAAGGACCACTTGCCTTGAGAAAACTTTCTCTCGAATAAAATGATATTGGATTTCTATGTGCTTGGATTTGCCATGAAATCTGGGATTCAGTGACAGTGAAATATATCTCAAGTTGTCAGACAGAATGTTGGTAGCATTAAACTGAGTGTGATGTAGGTCATGAAGTAATAACTTGATCCATACAGCTTCTTTTGAAGCTTGACATGCTGTGATGTACTCTGCCTCTATCGAAGAAAGTGCAACTGATTTCTGCTTCCTTGAGTTCCACGAAATTGGTCCCCTTGTCAGATAGAAACAGAACCCGGAGGTAGATTTTCTGGTAGAGATTGTTTCTCCCCAATCTGAGTCGAAGTATCCTCGTAGGGCGAGTGGGTTGATAGCATTTCCATCGTCCCTGAATATATCTCATCACTCTCTTTAATGCTTTCCAATGAGAAATCCTAGAATTAGACATGAATTGACTTAATGTGCTAATAGTGTATGCTAAATCTGGTCTAGTACATAGCATTGCATACATTAGAGATCCGATTAGTGAATGATAAGGGTACTTTGCTAAGCTGAGTACTTCACTATCAGTCTCAGCACAAGAAGGTTTAGTCAATACTATTCTTGGATCCATTATAGTATCAATTGGTTTGCAATCAGACATATGAAACTTTTCTAAAATGCCTTTTAGATATGTTTGCTGGCTAAGACAGATCTTTTTCTAAAGTCTATCTCTAGTAATGTGAATTCTTAGCAAAGAATGAACATATCCTAAATCAGTCATGTCAAATTCCTTTGACAGAGCACTCTTACTAGTGTGTAGAAGAGAAGTGTCATTAGACAAAATAAATGCATCATCTACGTAAAGAGCTATGTGAACTGAATTGGTGCCTATATCCTTTGAATAAACATTACAGCTAGCTCAATTGTTTGCAAATCCTAATTGAATGAGATAAGAGTTGATTCTATTGAACCGTGCTCTTGCGGCCTGTTTCAGACCGTAGATTGCTTTGTACATCTTGCACACTTTGTGCTCTTGGCCTTTGACTTCGAATCCTTCCGGTTGGAAGGTGTACAGCTCCTCTTTGACTGCATCTTAACAACAGGACTGAAAATTTCTTGATAATCCACTCCTTGGACTTGAGTGAATCCTTTAGCCACCAGCCGTGCTTTTAATTTTGCAATGGAACCATCAGAGTTGATCTTTTTCTTGAAGATCCACTTGTTGTTGATAACTCTCTTGTGAGTGGGAAAGTCGACCAGTGTCCAGGTCTGATTCGTCAAAAGTGAGTTGTACCACTTTCCAAGCTTCTTGTCACTTCACAGCATCCTTGGAGTTAATTGCTGTTAAAAATTCACAATTCTAGCTTGACTAGTTTTGGTCATATGACTTGTAAATAGTTAGATGGTCATGATGTGGCTTGTCACACGTGCCAAATAGCATAGGATTCCATTCATAAGGATGTTCTCAAGTAGACCTAAGTGTTAGAACCTTTGGAATGAGTCCAAATTATGCTTAGATACAAGGGAGAAAAAATAGGAGCTATTTTTGGTAATTTTTGCATTGTTGAGGGATCTCCAAGATTCCAACCCTAACTTGGTAGGGATGAAAGATCCACCAAAATTAGCATTAGGGATAGGTTTAGGGCTACTCATACCTGCCCAAAACCGTGATGGATCATGTATATATAGGTGATGATATCTCACCAAAATCAATCAAGCAATTTCATGTTTTTTCTCTCATAATGGTGCAATTGCTCTCTATGTTCATAATTGTTTGAGTACTTGTGATTACTAATGATTATAGGATTGAATGTAGGTCTGGTGTACAGTACTCAGACTGTGGGAGGCCGTACTTTCACACGTGTGAAGCCTTCTTCAAGGATTTGGGCCATTTAGTGAGGTTCAAGCATAGATTTTTGATGGATTTTGATGGTTCAACTTGTGCTAATCTTATGAAATCATAATCTATTGTTTCCCTCATCATTTCAAGTGTTTTAGGATCCTTATTTGCTGTAATTTTTACATGGTATCAGAGCCTAAAGGCTGAAATGAGCTAAATCCTTGGTTTTCATTCAATTTGATCACAATTTTTTATCTAAATCTTGTGTAGATTGGATCTTAGCATCTAGTATTGATTCTAGAACTCAAAGTGACTCAAATACATTGGAGATTGGTGTTGTGTGACTTCATTTGCAGGTGTTTAGGTGTCTAAAACCAGAGGCAAAGTTGAATTCAATTCACATTACCAAGATAGCAAGTTTTTGCTTGCTCCAAGCATTGATTTCTAAGCGAGTTTTGGAGGTGATTTCATAGAGAAGGCTTTCTAGCATTCAAGGAGAGGTAAGATCAGAGTTTTGGGGACTCTTAAAGGCTGTTCTAAGGTTTACTAGACACCTCCTAAAGTGATTTAGGTTCAGTCCAACCATTGCTTGACTTATGCACCAAATTAGATCAATTTTTCATCAATTTTGATCATTTTTTGCTTGTGATTGGATAGTAGATTGTGTTGCATCCTCATTAAGTTCCATTTAGATCTTTTACAAGTGATTTTGGAAGTATATTAGGTTGCTGAAATTCACTCTTGATCAGATCATTTGGAAGCTTTAATGTTCTTTATAGAAAGAGGGGCAATTCTACTAGTATTGTCTACTTCAATCAAGCAAGTGCATTGTTTCTAGTATTCTATGATTTGATTTTGTTAGAGATCATTCTTAGATCTTTATAGGAAGTCTATTACTGATCTTTTCAGGTCCCTAAGAAGTGGGATAAGGTAGACCTTCAATCAAATCAATAGAAGTAACCTTCATTTGTGTCAAGTCCTTGATTAGGAGACTAGATGGCATCTATAAATGCATATCTTTTGGATACTAATGAAAGGCTCAACAAAACTAACTATTCCATATGGAAAGTTAGAATGGAATCTATCATGATCATGCAAGATCTGATGGAAATTGTAAATGGTAAGGAGGGTGAACCTATTCATCCTCAAGAAAAAGCCAAATACATCAAGAGGTGCAATGTTGCACTACATTGCATAAAAATGAATGTTGCAAATGAACTCTTAAGAGAGGTAGGAGATTGCACTTCAGCTCAAGAAGCTTGGGAGACTTTGCAAAAGGTCTATGAATCCAAGAACCAAACTAGAATGTCAGCTTTGAAGAATCAAATCTATAGAAGCTATCAAAAGAAAGGAGAGAGTGCACATACTTTTGTCCTAAGAGTAAAGGAATTGAACAAAGAGCTAGCCTTTATAGGTGACCCTATCAAGGATGAAGAGCTTGTTCAACTCATATTGAATGGACTAAGCTTTGAATTTGACAATTTGGTTCAGGGATATGCAATTATGGGTAAGCTACCCATACTTGAAGAACTCCAAGGCACGCTCATGGCCGAGGAATCAAGAAGGAGCCAAATGCAAGAGAGGATGGATAGGCTTTCCATCCAAGGTGGAGATGACCAAGCTCTCTTCACCAAAGGCAAAGGATCAACATTCAAGAAGTCTACAAAGCTTGAGGATCAAGAAGGACCCCCAAAGGCATCTCCATCAACCACCAAAGTCAAGAAGGACAAATCAAAGGTGAAGTGCTACTATTGTAGCAAGATGGGGCATTATGCCTCGGAATGCTTCAAGAGGAAGCAAGATCAAAGCCAAGCCAACATGAGCAAAGAGGAGGAGGAGAAGAGTTCACATGAGGACTCTCTCATGATGTCCATATTTTCTTCAACAAGCTTCAAAGGAGAAGATCCTTGGTGGATTGACTCGGGTGCTAGTTCACACATGACTAGTAAAAGGGAGTTTTTCTCTTCTCTCTTATCTTATGATGGACCTATAAAGTCTATCTATACATCAAATGATGAAGCTTGTAAGATTGAAGGAGTTGGTAGCATTCCCCTTTGCCTAGGATCTTCCAAAAAGATCAACATAGAAGGTGTTTTGTACATTCCTACAATAACAAAGAATCTACTAAGTGTTGGCCGAATGGTAGACAATGGTTTCAATGTTGACTTTGCTTCAAATGAATGTTTCATCAAGAAGAAGGGTAAGATAGTGGCTAAGGGCACTAGACTTGGCAAACTTTATAAGTTGGATGCATTTGTGGATACTAATGTTGTCATGTTGGCCGAGAAGAGCAAGATATCTACCTTTACTTTATGGCACAAAAGACTTGGACATGTCAACTCGGGTTCCATGGAGGCTATGATCAAGGAGGAGTATGCTTTAGGCCTACCAAGGTCTATTGGGAAGGAAGACAAGGTTTGTGAAGCTTGTGCCTTATCCAAGGCACATAAGAAGGTGTTTCCTAACTCCATCACAAAGTCATCTCATCCTCTTGAACTCATACACTCGGATGTGCACATTGCTAGCACCAAATCTAATGGAGGTTCATCCATGTTTTTAACCTTCATTGATGACTACTCAAGATATTGTTGGGTGTTCTTACTTTCCTTCAAGTCTCAAATATTTGATACTTTTGTAAAGTTCAAGTTGTTTGTGGAAAAGCATCATAATCATAGCATCAAGATTCTTAGAAGTGACAATGGTGGAGAATTCATCTCCAATGAGTTCAAGGCCTTTTGTGAGGAGGAAGGGATCAAGAAAGAGACTTTTTGTCCTTACACTCCTCAACAAAATGGAGTTGCTGAAAGAAGGAATAGAACATTATGTGAATGTTCTAAGGCTTTAAGATTAGATGCTTGTTTGCCCAAATCCTTTTGGGGTGAGTCTCTTGTGAAAAATACAGATCCTAAGTGGATCTAAACTCCAAGATCATTGGCTTGAATGCTTGCACTCCAAACTACATAAGCTAGGAATTGGCAACACATTCTATGCTACCTAGAATGCAAAGAACTTGATCAAAAAGCATTTATCACAAATGGAAACTTCCATAAACATCAAGTGCGGCCCAAAATAGCATTATACAGTCCATAATACATCAGCCTATCACTTTTGGAAAGCACCTAAGATCATACACAATAGCTTGAAGACAATACACACAACAATGCTCTCAATGGAGGAAGAAACAATGACAATGATCTATTGATCTCAATGAAGCATACAAAAGGTTTCTCCAACCTGTTCTCCACGACTTCCCTACTATTTATGGATGAGGAAGATGACTCTCTCTCCTCTCTCTAGAAGGTACTTGACCCTAGATATTCCCTATATAGGAAAAATAGCTAAAAATGGCTTATATGACCAAAATACATCAAAATGGTCTCATTTTGAAGGGTATGAAGTTTGACACTTCATCATACTGAAAAAATACAGTAAATAAAAACATTGTGGCCTGGTTCACACGTGTGAAACTCCAGAACCAAAACTATTTACAATTTTAGCCAATTTAGGCCTCAAACTAGCTAGGAAATGTTGACAATTTTCACACTCCCTCTTCAACATTGGATGCTAGTTTCAACATAGTCTTTGAGCACATTCCAAGATTAGATCTATGCATTAAATATAGGTCCTTTCCCAATGGTTTGGTGAAGATATCAGCCACACACTCCTTTGAAGAGACATGTTGAAGCTCCACCTCTTTGGCAATGACTTGATCTCTCACAAAATGGTGAGCAATCTCAATGTGCTTGCTCCTTGCATGAAAAACAGGATTGCTTGCCAAGCTTTGGGCTGAAAGGTTATCACAAAGTATGATTGGAGTCTTCTCTGGTTCCAGCAAGTGAAGATCCAATAACATCCTCTTGATCCAAAGAATCTCCTTGGTGCATGTTGTTAATGCCTTGTACTCGGCTTCGGTGGAAGATAGAGAGATAGTTGGTTGCTTCTTTGATAGCCATGAGACCACTCCATCTCCAAGATAGATTGCAAAGGCACTTGTTGACTTCCTATCCATTTGATCACCTGCAAAATCTGAATCTGAAAATCCACAAAGGTTAGGTGTAGTACCTCCATACAAGATGCCAAAATCTCTAGATCCCGAGATGTATCTAAGTACTCTCTTTCCTAGCTTCCAATGAGCCTCACTAGGATCTTGCATAAATTGACTTAGTTTACCAACCACAAAGCTTAGATCAGGTCTTGTGATGGTTAACCATATAAGAGATCCTATTAGCTTTCTATAAAGAGTAATGTCCTTGAAGGATCTTTCATTACTTCTTGTAGTTAGCTTTACATTTGATTCCATAGGAGTAGAAACAACTTTACAATCTTCCATATGAAACCTTTTTAGAATAGAGTTAACATACTTTTCTTGACATATGAATGTAGATTTAGAAGTTCTAATAATCTCTATTCCTAAAATATAATGAAGTTTACCAAGATCTTAAATTTCAAACTCTCTTTTGAGTGCCATCTTGATTTCATCTATATCTAGATTGTTACCACCACTTAAGATAATGTCATCAACATAGATCAAAAGTAAAGTGATATCATTTTCATTAAATCTAAAGTAGAGAGAATGATCATACTCACTCATAACAAAGTTTTGAGAAAGTAAGAAGGAATTGAGCTTAGCATACCAACTCCTTGGTGCTTGCTTTAGCCCATACAAACTCTTTTGGAGATAGCACACATGATTAGGCTCATCATGTGAAACATAGCCCTCGGGTTGCTCCATGTAAATATCTTCTTCAAGATCACCATTCAAGAAGGCATTAGTAACATCCATTTGCCACATATCCCAATCATAAAGAGTTGCAAGAGAGATTAGGATTCGAATAGTTACCATCTTTGCCACGGGTGCAAAGGTCTCATCATAGTCAATACCATATTCTTGAGCATACCCCTTTGCCACCAACCTTGCCTTGTACTTGTTGATTGATCCATCTTGATTTGTCTTGATCTTGAAGATCCACTTACAACCAATTGCCTTCTTGTCCTTTGGAAGCTTTACCAACCTCCATGTGTTGCTTTTGATGAGTGCTTGATGCTCATGATCCATGGCTTGGATCCATTCCTTCTTTTGAATTGCTTCACCTACACAAGTTGGTTCATCAAAAGAGGTAAGAAAAGCAAAGTTAGAGTTGTCCACCACTTGCTTTCCTTTTTCATCATAGGTTAGCCTTGATGGCTTAGCCCTTTGCCTTTGAGTCTTCCTTGAAGTTTGCTTTGGAGTGGCATCTCCATCTTCATCCAAGACATCTTGCACATCATGATGATTAGTAGGCACATCAACATCAACATCAACAACATTGGAAACATTCTCTTCATGAAAGATGACATCCCTACTTATGACAACTTTCTTTGTAGAAGGAATGTACACTTTGTAAGCCTTGCTTACTTCACTATAGCCAACAAACACACCCTTCTTTGATGAAGGATCTTCTTTAGTTCTATCATCAAGTGTGATATTGACAAAACATGTACATCCAAAGATCCTACAATGCTTGACACTCGGCCTTCTACCATAAAGAACCTCATGAGGAGTTTTACCATCCAAGGAAGCACTTGTCCATCTATTACATAGATAGTTAGCACATGCTAAAGCTTCCCCCCAAAAAGACTTAGCAAGATTAGCATGTAGTCTCATTGCCTTGGCACATTCACAAAGGGTTCTATTCTTCCTCTCGGCCACTCCATTCTGTTGTGGAGTCCTAGGACTAGACATCTCCCTCTTAATCCCATGTGCTATACAAAAGTCTTTGAACCTATTTGAGGTGTATTCCCCTCCATTATCAGACCTTAAGCATTTGATCTTTGTATTGAATTGGTTTTCCATTTCATTCTTGAACTTGACAAATGCAGCAAACACTTCATCCTTACTTTTAAGAAGATAGATCCAAGTATACCTACTAAAGTCATCAATGAAAGTTGCATACATCTTTGCCCCACCATTGCTAGTTGTACTAGAAGAATGAATATCAGAATGCACAAGTTGAAAAGCTTCTTTAGATCTAGAAGTAGATCTAGAATAAGCAAGTCTATGAGATTTGGACAAGGCACAATGTTCACAAACACTATTGTTTGCAACAAGACTTTTAGGGAGACCAAGAACAAGCTCTTTCTTTGCCATTACCTCCAAAGATTTGAAGTTGGGATGGCCCAACCTCTTGTGCCAAACTTCTTGGTTTGTCAATTGCTCCCTAGCCATACATCCTTCATGATTAGAGATCACACATGCATCAAGCTTGAAAAGTTTACCATGCCTCCTACCTTGAGCAATCAAGGATCCACATTTACTTATCAAACATGCATCTCCAATGAACTCCACATCAAGTCCTTTGTCAATCATTTGACTTACACTAAGCAAATTCTTAGTGATTGAAGGAATGTACAAAACATTTTCAAGATTTGCTTTCCTATTTGTTGAAAGGGAAATAGGAATAGTGCCTATGCCTTTGATGTCACATTGACCATCATTTGTAGTGTAGATGATGTTACCTTCTCCCTCATAAGACAATAAGGATGTAAAGTATTCCTTATGTCTTGTCATGTGAGATGAGGCTCCACTATCAATCCACCAAGGATCATTATCATCTATGTTGGCTAACAAACTTGAAGTCATAACAAGTGATTCACATGTGTTATGTTCTTCCTCATCTATTGTAAGATTTCCTTGCCTCTCTCCTTGCTCTCTTTTCTTCTTATAACATTCATTTGCAAAATGACCTTTTATCCCACAATAAAAGCACTTGAACTTTGACTTATTGTTCTTAGTAGAAGAGGAAGAGGAAGAGTGATCATCATGATCAAAGTTACCACCTTTGGACCATTTCCCTTTGCCTTTACCTTTGCCCTTGAATTTGCCTTTTGTGAAGAAAGCCTCTTCACCTCCACCTTGCAAGGATGCACCATCAAGCTTTGATTGCAACCTATGTTCTTCAGCCAATAAGATTTCTTGCAAGTCAACCACACTTGGCAAGACTCTTTGAATGGCAAAACTTTGCACAAGGTTAGCATGTTCATTTAGCAAACCATTCAACATAACTTGGACTATTTCACCATCTTTTATGTTCTCATCAATGCATGCTAAATCATCACTTAGGGACTTAACTCTCAAGATAAATGCATGAGCACTTTCACCCTCTCTTTGCCTACTAGAAAATATTTGTCTCCTTAGGGTCAATACCCTAGATGTGGACTTTGATTCAAAGAGCTTCTTTAAGGCATTCCATGCCTCACTTGCACTTTGACACTTTCCAACTTCCTTGAGAAGTTCATTTGTAACATTCATTTTAATGATATGAAGAGCCCTTTTGGCCTTCTTATCAAACCTTTGTTGCTCTTGAAGTGTGAGAGGTCTCTCTTCAATTTCTGCAACTATGTCCATGAGTTCATTCAACTCAAGTAAGGACTCCATCCTCACTTTCCAAGTAGAGTAGTTTGATGAACTCAACCTTTCACTAGACTCTAGCATGATCCCACCATTGGAAGCCATGATTCTAATGTTTCTTCAACTTTTAGGTTTTGTCCTAAAGCACTTAGCACTCACTTTTCTCTCAACAAATGATAGATAAAGAGATCTATGAAGATTTAGGACCCTAAAACACTTCTATCTTGAACCTAGATGGTTTCCAAGCATAGAAAGGAAGATTGAAACACATGCAACACTTTGCACACACTAAGAATGGATTACAAAATCAAACCAACCTGAACACACTCTTGCTTAAGCTCTCAAACTTTCCAGCAAGTGACCAAATCAAGTTATGGTGTGAAGAGTTACTTGCATTCTTAGAAAATACCCAAAACTAGGATGCCAAGATTACCTAGTAATGAACAAACTTGATCAACATATGATCAACACACTAAGATATTGATTCAACCTGTAAAACCACATGTAAACCACACTTCTAAAAGTTTATAAACTCCAGCAAGTGATAAATACAAGATTTAGAGGTGAATGAATGAGCACACTTAGTGAATCACAAGACTAGCTTCACTATCTTGTCAAATCTTGGTGTTTAGATGTAGATCTAAGATCACTTCACATGAGAATGTTCCTCAACCTGTTAAGAACCTGAAAACACACTTGCATAATGGTTAACACCTTCCAGCAAATGCTCCAATCAAATTACATAAGGAGAGTTACTTACATGCTCAACAAAGTACACCAAAATTTATGCCAAAATTGATGACAATCTTTACAATATGCTCTTCACAATGGAGCTTACAATATGTTCACCCAAAAAAGGGGATCTTTCATCCAAATGGGAGCTTTGCTCAGCCTTTAGGAGAATTACAACTCACTCAAAAGAGCATTTGTCATCCACTTAAGGAGAAGTTTCATCCACTTAAGGAGAGTGTTCATCCAAGAATGGAGATTGTCAACAATAGGATTGAAAAGAACATTGTTAGTATTGAATATGCACAAGCCTCACAATCACAAATGATTAGGTGTTATGATCTGATCCAAAATAGTTTCTTTTCAGCCTCTGATCTTCAATAGACCTGAAATATGCTTTTGATCCACAAGTTCAACTCACAAAACAAAGGTTAGTAAGATTTGATCAACAAAGCAATGCAAAATCATGCTAGAACTTGATCAAACATCCAAATATCACCAAAAATGGAATACTTACTGTAAATAGAAGCCAACCAGCTCTGATACCATGTGAAAAATACAGATCCTAAGTGGATCTAAACTCCAAGATCATTGGCTTGAATGCTTGCACTCCAAACTACATAAGCTAGGAATTGGCAACACATTCTATGCTACCTAGAATGCAAAGAACTTGATCAAAAAGCATTTATCACAAATGGAAACTTCCATAAACATCAAGTGCGGCCCAAAATAGCATTATACAGTCCATAATACATCAGCCTATCACTTTTGGAAAGCACCTAAGATCATACACAATAGCTTGAAGACAATACACACAACAATGCTCTCAATGGAGGAAGAAACAATGACAATGATCTATTGATCTCAATGAAGCATACAAAAGGTTTCTCCAACCTGTTCTCCACGACTTCCCTACTATTTATGGATGAGGAAGATGACTCTCTCTCCTCTCTCTAGAAGGTACTTAACCCTAGATATTCCCTATATAGGAAAAATAGCTAAAAATGGCTTATATGACCAAAATACATCAAAATGGTCTCATTTTGAAGGGTATGAAGTTTGACACTTCATCATACTGAAAAAATACAGTAAATAAAAACATTGTGGCCTGGTTCACACGTGTGAAACTCCAGAACCAAAACTATTTACAATTTTAGCCAATTTAGGCCTCAAACTAGCTAGGAAATGTTGACAATTTTCACATCTCTTGTATGTGCAAACTACTTGATGAATAGGGTGTCTTGCAAAGCAATTGAAGGCAAAACTCCTTATGAGATGTTGTATGGAAAGAAACCCAATCTTAATCACTTGAAAGTTTTTGGGTGTATATGTTATGTGCATGTGCCATTGGAAACAAGAACCAAGGAGGATCCATCTTCCACAAGAGGGATCATGCTTGGATATGCAAGCTCAAGCAAGGGCTACAAAGTCTATCTCCCATCCTTGAACAAATTTGTTGTTTCAAGGGATGTCATCTTTGATGAACATCATATGCATATGCTTAAAGAAGGCTCAAGTGCTCCAACAATCAAGAAGAAGATGGCCGAGGAGCAAGATCTTGGTTTTGAGGAGGAGCTCATGGAGGAGCAAGCACCAAACCCACCTATCACACCAAGGAGATCTTCAAGGGCAAAAGTGGAGCCATCAAGGCTCACATATCAAGGCAAAGGACAGCAAGTTGAGGGTATCTCATCCACTTCTTATGCTTTATCTAGTTTTGAAGAACCGTCTAATGTTGAAGATGCATTGAACTCCAAAGAATGGTATAAAGCTATGTTGGATGAGTATGATGCCTTGATTGAGAATGAAACTTGGTTGCTTGTTGAGAGACCTCAAAGGAATGTAATAGGATGCAAGTGGGTCTTCAAGCTTAAGTTGAATGCAAATGGGAGTGTTAACAAACATAAAGCAAGATTAGTTGCAAAAGGTTATGCTCAAGAGAGAGGGATAGACTATGAGGAAACTTTTGCACCCATGGCCAAGATGGTCACAATAAGACTAATCATTGCACTTGCATCACATTTTGGATGTATTCTATGTCAAATGGATGTCTCTAATGCTTTCTTGAATGGTTTTTTGGAAGAGGATATCTATATGGAGCAGCCACAAGGGTTCATCAAGCATGGAATGGAGAACAAAGTATGCCATCTCCAAAGAAGCATCTATGGCTTGAAGCAAGCCTCAAGATCTTGGAATTCAAGACTACATTGCTATCTTATTTCACTTTCTTTTGTTCAAAGTGAATATGATCCCACTCTTTACATTAAGTTTGATGATGTTGGTATTGTACTTTTACTCATTTATGTAGATGACATCATCATTAGTGGAAATAGTGTTGATGGTATTGAAAAAATCAAGATAGATCTATCCTTAGAGTTCAAGATGGTAGATCTAGGGTGTCTTCACTTCATCTTAGGCATAGAAGTACTTAGAGGGTCTGATTTTATCTTTATAAGTCAAGTAAACTATGCTCAAAGTCTTTTGAAGAAGTTTAAGATGGAAGTGTGAAATATACAGATCCTAAGTGGATCTAAACTCCAAGATCATTGGCTTGAATGCTTGCACTCCAAACTACATAAGCTAGGAATTGGCAACACATTCTATGCTACCTAGAATGCAAAGAACTTGATCAAAAAGAATTTATCACAAATGGAAACTTCCATAAACATCAAGTGCGGCCCAAAATAGCATTATACAGTCCATAATACATCAGCCTACCACTTTTGGAAAGCACCTAAGATCATACACACAAAGCTTGAACTCAATCACTACACAATGCCAACAATGGAAGGAGAACCCAATAGAAAAATCTCTCATTAAGCAAATGAATACAATGGATCTGCTCCAACCTGTTTCTCCACGGCCTACCTGCTATATATAGCTGAGAGAGATGACTCTCTCTCCTCTCTCTAGACCCTCCTTACCTAAAATATGCCCTATATAGGTAAAATTGGCATATATGTCCAAAATACATGAAAATGGACTCATTTCGAAGGTCTTGAAGTTTGACACTTCTTCATACTGAAAAAATACACTTACTAAAAATATCTAGACCTGTTTCACACGTGTGAAAAGTCAGATCCTAAACTATGTGCCATTTTTAGCAATTTTGGCCTAAAACTAGACAAGGAAATGTTGACAATTTTCACACTCCCTCTTCAACTTAACTTGCTAGTTTTACAACACTACTTTGTTCCAACTTAAGAATGATCTCCATCATCAGAATAGATCTCTTCTCAAGGATCCTAATATGTACAAAATAGGACACAACATAATTGATATAGATAATAGTGTCCATATAGGATGCTTCACTATTTTTTACATCAATTTTACATAGAATCATAAAAATGGTACATGTAAAAGAACATAGAATCTCAATTAATGAATTCCTCCATGTATCCATCTCTGGTTTCTCTGTAAAATAGCAGCAAACAAGTTGTAAATGAAAGTGATCAACAAGTGTTTGCATGCCTCCTCCACATTTCACTATACATATAGTGAATGCAACATGTATCTCCATGAATGAACTTCCATCACCACCTTGCCTTTGTAGATCTTCAATCCATGAAAGCCTTTGAGTGAATGAATGCCAAAAAGATGTGTTCCCTACTCCATTTGAATGACCAAAACCTGAACTTGAAATACTTGAAGTACCTCCACAAGATTTGCACACAACGCTTGATCCTACAATGTCAACAAGTTGCCAATTTGCCAACACTAGAATACTAGATCTTGAACTTTGTTCAAAAGAAAACATATTGACCACTTCAATACCTTTCAAGATCTGAATGAATTCATGTACTTGATCATACAAACCAGCAATGATAACTATTCCATCTCCAAGATCCAAAGGATGCAAAACTATGGAACTAGTTTTATTGAAATTTGACAATTTCAACACATTGACATAACAATGTTCATACATGAGATTAGGCAAGTGAGGTAGAGTAAGAAGACACTTCCTTGCAGCTCCAAAGACCTTACTTGAACCTTCAAGAACCTGTAAAAACAGATCCAAAATGCCTTGACCATTTGTCTCTTCTTTGATGCTTTTCACTAGCTTCGAATTGCCACTTGTCTCTTGGTGTTGATGAAGCAATCCAAGATCAACCTCTTGATCTTCCAATAAGACATCAAAGATCTTGCATATGTGAACATCTTCAGATCTGAAACTCTGAAGATACTCCCTCTCAAACACATGATTAAGATCCCACAAGATCTCATCAATGCTCAAATTTGACCCTTCACTATAGTTAGTGAAAACAATGCCACCATCATAAACCAAAAGATAGATTCCAACATTTCCATTTAACATGAAGTAGAGTAGGTTAAGATGAGTATCAAACCTAATCAAAACAGCCCTCTTGAGTTCATAACAAACCTCAATAAGCTCACCAATGATATCTCCCTTGCCTTGAAGAAGTTGCCACTTGAGTTGCTCCATGTAGTCTTCTTCAACCAACCTTTTGCCATCTTGACCATGAATGAACAATCCACCACAATCATAGAATGCTTTGAGTTGATGAAGAGATGTTAGATCCATGCTTTGGATCTTCCCAAGAACCACTCTTCCATTGCCCTTTCCTTCACAAGACTCCCTCTTAATGCTAGCACCACAAAAGTTAGAAACCTCCCTCTTGATAGTTGCACCATAAGAAGTAGAAGACTCTTGAATATTAGAAGCCAAGAAAAGAATCCTTAGTACCTTCAACATAAGAGTGATTGAAGTACTCTCTCTTTTCAAACATGAACTTCTACTCAATGATTTAGGTAATGAGTCATATGATAATGATTCTTCCTCACTATCGTTCATAAAAACATCATTCAAAGTACATCCTACTTTGAACACTTCACATACTTCTCTTCCTTTTGACTTGTGATCTCCCTCACCAAGTCTCATGATAGAAACCTTTGATCTACTCTTTTTATGAAGAAATGTGACACCACTTGTTGCACAAATGACTTTATCACAAAAAAATGTAAAAGAACCATTTCCTTCAAGCATGCTCAAAGCACCATCATCTTTTCCCACATGATTACATACATCAATATGAAAAGAATTAGAAGAACAACCATCTTCTTGCAAAGAATGACACTTAGCATCTCCATCTTTGTCCATATGAACAAACAAGTCATTCGCAACAATCACTTCCAAAGAAGAATCTTCATCAACTCCATTGATGAAGTTAGCTCCTTCCTTACCTTTTCCATTTTTGCACTTGCCATCTAGCACCATTGAAGAACCAACAAGCCTTGGAAGTCCATGAGTAGAAGAGTACAAACATGATGCTAATTTAGCTCCACATGACTCCATATGACTAGTAGGTAACACTAGTGCATCTTCAAGATCCAATGGATCCAAAAAATTGACCATAGATTCACCAAAGCTTGCCAAGTTAGCACAACAATTATCATCTCCAAGAAGTACATTAGATCTCAACCTAGATCTAGCATTTTGTTTCTTATGGCATTCATTTGCAAAATGTCCTTTTATCCCACAATAAAAGCACTTGAACTTTGACTTATTGTTCTTAGTAGAAGAGGAAGAGGAAGAGTGATCATCATGATCAAAGTTACCACCTTTGGACCATTTCCCTTTGCCTTTACCTTTGCCCTTGAATTTGCCTTTTGTGAAGAAAGCCTCTTCACCTCCACCTTGCAAGGATGCACCATCAAGCTTTGATTGCAACCTATGTTCTTCAGCCAATAAGATTTCTTGCAAGTCAACCACACTTGGCAAGACTCTTTGAATGGCAAAACTTTGCACAAGGTTAGCATGTTCATTTAGCAAACCATTCAACATAACTTGGACTATTTCACCATCTTTTATGTTCTCATCAATGCATGCTAAATCATCACTTAGGGACTTAACTCTCAAGATAAATGCATGAGCACTTTCACCCTCTCTTTGCCTACTAGAAAATATTTGTCTCCTTAGGGTCAATACCCTAGATGTGGACTTTGATTCAAAGAGCTTCTTTAAGGCATTCCATGCCTCACTTGCACTTTGACACTTTCCAACTTCCTTGAGAAGTTCATTTGTAACATTCATTTTAATGATATGAAGAGCCCTTTTGGCCTTCTTATCAAACCTTTGTTGCTCTTGAAGTGTGAGAGGTCTCTCTTCAATTTCTGCAACTATGTCCATGAGTTCATTCAACTCAAGTAAGGACTCCATCCTCACTTTCCAAGTAGAGTAGTTTGATGAACTCAACCTTTCACTAGACTCTAGCATGATCCCACCATTGGAAGCCATGATTCTAATGTTTCTTCAACTTTTAGGTTTTGTCCTAAAGCACTTAGCACTCACTTTTCTCTCAACAAATGATAGATAAAGAGATCTATGAAGATTTAGGACCCTAAAACACTTCTATCTTGAACCTAGATGGTTTCCAAGCATAGAAAGGAAGATTGAAACACATGCAACACTTTGCACACACTAAGAATGGATTACAAAATCAAACCAACCTGAACACACTCTTGCTTAAGCTCTCAAACTTTCCAGCAAGTGACCAAATCAAGTTATGGTGTGAAGAGTTACTTGCATTCTTAGAAAATACCCAAAACTAGGATGCCAAGATTACCTAGTAATGAACAAACTTGATCAACATATGATCAACACACTAAGATATTGATTCAACCTGTAAAACCACATGTAAACCACACTTCTAAAAGTTTATAAACTCCAGCAAGTGATAAATACAAGATTTAGAGGTGAATGAATGAGCACACTTAGTGAATCACAAGACTAGCTTCACTATCTTGTCAAATCTTGGTGTTTAGATGTAGATCTAAGATCACTTCACATGAGAATGTTCCTCAACCTGTTAAGAACCTGAAAACACACTTGCATAATGGTTAACACCTTCCAGCAAATGCTCCAATCAAATTACATAAGGAGAGTTACTTACATGCTCAACAAAGTACACCAAAATTTATGCCAAAATTGATGACAATCTTTACAATATGCTCTTCACAATGGAGCTTACAATATGTTCACCCAAAAAAGGGGATCTTTCATCCAAATGGGAGCTTTGCTCAGCCTTTAGGAGAATTACAACTCACTCAAAAGAGCATTTGTCATCCACTTAAGGAGAAGTTTCATCCACTTAAGGAGAGTGTTCATCCAAGAATGGAGATTGTCAACAATAGGATTGAAAAGAACATTGTTAGTATTGAATATGCACAAGCCTCACAATCACAAATGATTAGGTGTTATGATCTGATCCAAAATAGTTTCTTTTCAGCCTCTGATCTTCAATAGACCTGAAATATGCTTTTGATCCACAAGTTCAACTCACAAAACAAAGGTTAGTAAGATTTGATCAACAAAGCAATGCAAAATCATGCTAGAACTTGATCAAACATCCAAATATCACCAAAAATGGAATACTTACTGTAAATAGAAGCCAACCAGCTCTGATACCATGTGAAAAATACAGATCCTAAGTGGATCTAAACTCCAAGATCATTGGCTTGAATGCTTGCACTCCAAACTACATAAGCTAGGAATTGGCAACACATTCTATGCTACCTAGAATGCAAAGAACTTGATCAAAAAGCATTTATCACAAATGGAAACTTCCATAAACATCAAGTGCGGCCCAAAATAGCATTATACAGTCCATAATACATCAGCCTACCACTTTTGGAAAGCACCTAAGATCATACACACAAAGCTTGAACTCAATCACTACACAATGCCAACAATGGAAGGAGAACCCAATAGAAAAATCTCTCATTAAGCAAATGAATACAATGGATCCGCTCCAACCTGTTTCTCCACGGCCTACATGCTATATATAGCTGAGAGAGATGACTCTCTCTCCTCTCTCTAGACCTTACCTAAAATATGCCCTATATAGGTAAAATTGGCATATATGTCCAAAATACATGAAAATGGACTCATTTCGAAGGTCTTGAAGTTTGACACTTCTTCATACTGAAAAAATACACTTACTAAAAATATCTAGACCTGTTTCACACGTGTGAAAAGTCAGATCCTAAACTATGTGCCATTTTTAGCAATTTTGGCCTAAAACTAGACAAGGAAATGTTGACAATTTTCACAGGAAGTATGCAAAAGTGTTGACACCCCAATGGAGCAAGATGTAAAAGTGCCAAATGAAGATGATGAAAGATCCTTCATGGACATCACTTTGTTTAGGCAACTTATAGGTTCCTTAATGTGGATCACTATAACTAGACCAGATCTTAGCTTTAGTGTATGTAGGTTGAGCCAATCCATGCAAAAGCCATTGAATATCCATTGGAAAAAGGCTAAGAGGATTCTAAGATACATCTCGGGTACATTGGATTTTGGGATTCTATATAGAGGAGATGTGATTAACCTTCATGCATTTAGTGATTCAGATTTTGCAGGGGACAAGAGGGATAGGAAATCAACAAGTGCCTATTCAACTTTCATAGGAGAAGGTGTGGTTTCATGGCTTTCAAAAAATCAAGAAACTATATCTCTATCTTCAACCGAGGCCGAGTACAAAGCTTTGACAACCACTACAAAGGAGGTACTTTGGATCAAGAGATTATTGGTGGAACTAAAGATCATGGATTCAGAGGAGGCACCAATCATCTACAATGACAATATATCAGCCCAACACCTTGTAAAAATTACAGCAAATAAGGATCCTAAAACACTTGAAATGATGAGGGAAACAATAGATTATGATTTCATAAGATTAGCACAAGTTGAACCATCAAAATCCATCAAAAATCTATGCTTGAACCTCACTAAATGGCCCAAATCCTTGAAGAAGGCTTCACACGTGTGAAAGTACGGCCTCCCACAGTCTGAGTACTGTACACCAGACCTACATTCAATCCTATAATCATTAGTAATCACAAGTACTCAAACAATTATGAACATAGAGAGCAATTGCACCATTATGAGAGAAAAAACATGAAATTGCTTGATTGATTTTGGTGAGATATCATCACCTATATATACATGATCCATCACGGTTTTGGGCAGGTATGAGTAGCCCTAAACCTATCCCTAATGCTAATTTTGGTGGATCTTTCATCCCTACCAAGTTAGGGTTGGAATCTTGGAGATCCCTCAACAATGCAAAAATTACCAAAAATAGCTCCTATTTTTTCTCCCTTGTATCTAAGCATAATTTGGACTCATTCCAAAGGTTCTAACACTTAGTTCTACTTGAGAACATCCTTATGAATGGAATCCTATGCTATTTGGCACGTGTGACAAGCCACATCATGACCATCTAACTATTTACAAGTCATATGACCAAAACTAGTCAAGCTAGAATTGTGAATTTTTAACACTCCTCCTCACTATCTAGCTTGGTTCAATCATTGCTTTACTAATCACTCCAAGTGATGATCTGAACTTCATAAAAGGTGTCTTTTGAAGTGGTTTAGTAAGTAGATCAGCTACACATTCATTGCTTGGAACATGCTCCAAAGCAATCTCCTTGGCTTGCACCATTTCTCTCACAAAGTGATGGCATATCTCAATGTGCTTAGATCTTGCATGGAAGATTGGGTTAGATGCAAGGTGTTGGGCTGATATATTGTCATTGTAGATGATTGGTGCCTCCTCTGAATCCATGATCTTTAGTTCCACCAATAATCTCTTGATCCAAAGTACCTCCTTTGTAGTGGTTGTCAAAGCTTTGTACTCGGCCTCGGTTGAAGATAGAGATATAGTTTCTTGCTTTTTTGAAAGCCATGAAACCACACCTTCTCCTATGAAAGTTGAATAGGCACTTGTTGATTTCCTATCCCTCTTGTCCCCTACAAAATCTGAATCACTAAATGCATGAAGGTTAATCACATCTCCTCTATATAGAATCCCATAATCCAATGTACCCGAGATGTATCTTAGAATCCTCTTAGCCTTTTTCCAATAGATATTCAATGGCTTTTGCATGGATTGGCTCAACCTACATACACTAAAGCTAAGTTCTGGTCTAGCTATAGTGATCCACATTAAGGAACCTATAAGTTGCCTAAACAAAGTGATGTCCATGAAGGATCTTTCATCATCTTCATTTGGCACTTTTACATCTTGCTCCATTGGTGTGTCAACACTTTTGCATACTTCCATCTTAAACCTCACTAAATGGCCCAAATCCTTGAAGAAGGCTTCACACGTGTGAAAGTACGGCCTCCCACAGTCTGAGTACTGTACACCAGACCTACATTCAATCCTATAATCATTAGTAATCACAAGTACTCAAACAATTATGAACATAGAGAGCAATTGCACCATTATGAGAGAAAAAACATGAAATTGCTTGATTGATTTTGGTGAGATATCATCACCTATATATACATGATCCATCACGGTTTTGGGCAGGTATGAGTAGCCCTAAACCTATCCCTAATGCTAATTTTGGTGGATCTTTCATCCCTACCAAGTTAGGGTTGGAATCTTGGAGATCCCTCAACAATGCAAAAATTACCAAAAATAGCTCCTATTTTTTCTCCCTTGTATCTAAGCATAATTTGGACTCATTCCAAAGGTTCTAACACTTAGTTCTACTTGAGAACATCCCTATGAATGGAATCCTATGCTATTTGGCACGTGTGACAAGCCACATCATGACCATCTAACTATTTACAAGTCATATGACCAAAACTAGTCAAGCTAGAATTGTGAATTTTTAACACACCTTGCATCTAACCCAATCTTCCATGCAAGATCTAAGCACATTGAGATATGCCATCACTTTGTGAGAGAAATGGTGCAAGCCAAGGAGATTGCTTTGGAGCATGTTCCAAGCAATGAATGTGTAGCTGATCTACTTACTAAATCACTTCAAAAGACACCTTTTATGAAGTTCAGATCATCACTTGGAGTGATTAGTAAAGCAATGATTGAACCAAGCTAGATAGTGAGGAGGAGTGTTAAAAATTCACAATTCTAGCTTGACTAGTTTTGGTCATATGACTTGTAAATAGTTAGATGGTCATGATGTGGCTTGTCACACGTGCCAAATAGCATAGGATTCCATTCATAAGGATGTTCTCAAGTAGACCTAAGTGTTAGAACCTTTGGAATGAGTCCAAATTATGCTTAGATACAAGGGAGAAAAAATAGGAGCTATTTTTGGTAATTTTTGCATTGTTGAGGGATCTCCAAGATTCCAACCCTAACTTGGTAGGGATGAAAGATCCACCAAAATTAGCATTAGGGATAGGTTTAGGGCTACTCATACCTGCCCAAAACCGTGATGGATCATGTATATATAGGTGATGATATCTCACCAAAATCAATCAAGCAATTTCATGTTTTTTCTCTCATAATGGTGCAATTGCTCTCTATGTTCATAATTGTTTGAGTACTTGTGATTACTAATGATTATAGGATTGAATGTAGGTCTGGTGTACAGTACTCAGACTGTGGGAGGCCGTACTTTCACACGTGTGAAGCCTTCTTCAAGGATTTGGGCCATTTAGTGAGGTTCAAGCATAGATTTTTGATGGATTTTGATGGCAACTTGTGCTAATCTTATGAAATCATAATCTATTGTTTCCCTCATCATTTCAAGTGTTTTAGGATCCTTATTTGCTGTAATTTTTACAATTGCTTCGGCTAGGCTCTCTGATTCTTCTGATGAAGTCCAGAATGATTGAGGTGCATACCTCTCAGGAATTGTCGGAGTCCGTGAGGATCTGCGGACGTTGGGTTGACCAGGATGCGATGATGCTTCTTCTTGAATTTTTTCAGATTTGTTCGAGCTAGCTAGGTCTGGTCTGATGACAGGTTTTGTTGGCTGCTCGGCTTCCGTAGCTATAGCTGCAGGTTCTGTAGAAGGAACATCAATGTTGGAAGAATCCATGCTACATAAAATAGGATGAAATGACATAGAATCATTTATCGATGGCTGTTTGAAATCATAGTATGTATATTTTTGAAATATTACATCCTTAGAGACAAATACTACATTGGTGGATGGATCATAAACTTTATAAGCTTTATGTTCATCAGGATAGCCAATAAAAATACATTTATTTGTCCTATAATCCAACTTTTTCCTAAGCTATTTAGGAATGTGAACAAAACATATTCAACCAAAGACTTTTAAATGGTTGACACTAGGCTTGTGCCCATGACAAACTTCATGAGGAGTCTTGTTGTTGACGGCTTTGGTACTAGATCTGTTTTGCACGTAACAAGATGTGGCAGTAGCTTCTGCCCAGAACTTCGCAGGTAGGTGTGCTTGATGTAGCATGGATCTGGCTGAGTGGAGTAGAGTTCGATTCTTCCTTTCTGCAATCTCATTCTGTTGAGGTGAATAGGAAGTGTTGAACTGTCTTCTAATACCATGTTCAGCCATGTAGTCGGACATCTTGTTAGAGATGTATTCGCTGCCACCATCAATTCAGAGTGCCTTCACTTTCCTAGATGTTTGTGTCTCATCCATGGCCTTGAATCTCTTGAAGCATTCAAAGGCTTCAGATTTGTGCTTAATGAACATTACTGTATCATCTATGAAAATGATAAAATAGATTGCATATCCTAATGATGGAGTTGGCATTGGACCATAGAGATCACTATGTACAAGATCTAATACATGCTTTGTTTTGATGGAGTGTGATTTCAGAAACTTGCTTCTAGAGTGCAACCATAGATGCATGATTCACAAAAGAAATATTTCCTATCTAATGAAGATGGGAGATTTAAACCATCAACTCAATCATTATAATGCATATAAGAAAGTGATCTTTTATTCATGTGTCCAAATCGACTATGCCACAGAATAGCACTGTTGTTTACATTTTCATTAGAGATACTAGCTGTAGTTAGAGTAGTTGAAGAAACAAAATGTTTCTGATTACAAAGCCTTGCTAGCTTTCAGCCCTTTGCCTGACGAAGATGTTCGCGAACTCGAACATCTGGAGACACGAAACACGAAGAGTTTCGCAAACAAGAAAGTCAACGGAGACAAAGACAAACGATTTGCGAACACAAAATATCCACGAACGAGATTCCTTCGCGGTCCAGTACCTAATTCTATGTCTATGAGGTCACTATAGTATTGATAAGGGAGACACGTGATAGCATGCAATCTCAAATCTATTTATTTATTCAAAATTTAATGTTAATTCTATGCCACAACTCCTTACAAGAGAATGGTGGCATTATTACATGTTAACTATGGGTTTGATTGAGGCAATCATAGGACTTATTGCATTTCAAAGTTTTCTATGTTGAGCTATTGGTGACTTAGTTCAGCTTCTACCCACCTTGGAAACATTTTAGATATCTAGAATCTATGTAGGTGCCTAGCCTAAAATTTCATTGAAAGTGACGTATAAGCTAGACGTTCTCACCATCACCTAATACTTCTCTTACAATATCAAGGTTCTTGTATAAGGGGCTTTGCCCTACAAACCATAGGACAACCTACCACATCTTGAAGGTCAACTTTGCCGTAATCAAATTAGCCTCTTGAATGCCTTTTGATTTTTCAACAAGGTCTATCAACTTTTTTTTATTGTTAATGATGATTGACAATGTCCCATCTATTGAACTTGTCTAAATCAAGAAAGACTAGATTAAATTGAAGGTGTCGAATCTCGTAGAAAGCAAATGGAGAGAGAGAGAGAGAGAGAGAGAGAGAGAGAGAGAGAGAGAGAGAGAGAGAGAATTGTTGTGTAACTAACAAATTCATGAATGATGGAGATGAGAACTGCGTATACATATATAGCATAATAGTAAAAGGCAATGTAAATACGAGATGTATATGTATTGACGTGTTGTTTTGATGTTGTTTTGATCAGTAACTAGTTAGACGTCTCATATACAATCAAATCTACATATATGATAAATTGTATAAACAAATAAGTTGATGTTACTTTTGACACTCGCACCATGATCAAGCATCTACAATCTATCTAATGTGCTTCAAGCCTCTATTTATATACAATCAAATCTACATATATGGTAAATTGTATGAACAAATAAGTTGATGTTACTTTTCACACCCGCACAATGATCAAGCATCTACAATTTATGTGATGTGCTTGAGGATCATGCATCTACAATTTATGTAATGTGCTTGAGGCGTCTATAAGTTAGGGAAGGTCTTGAATTTCTAGATCTTTATATATTTCCTCCTTGTATGTCTTATATTCTATGCATGTAGTTATGCACTTGGTGTACTGACAGGTACAGACTTGCCATTGCTAAGAAACATTCAAACCTCAGGTTTGTACGCTGGTCAGTATTGGCATTAAAGCGAGCATCATATCTTGATCTGTTTTGTGGGGCGGATTAGAGGGCCATGTAGCATGAGAGTGAAAGCGGCCATCAGACCATGGTACGTGATGGATCGAGGTTCCAGATTCCTCTGCTTTTGCAATGGCAGAAGGTATTTTTGCAGCTTGTAACTCTCCTCATGCTTCTCCATAAATTCAGACAGGGTCCTGCCTATCACTTTACTTTCCTACATCTTTTAAATCAATTTTCTTGTGATTTCAAAAACATAATGCTTTCTATTACTCGGGTTTGCAGTTTTTGCGGATTGGTTCCTTGAGAGTCACAACAAACTCATGCTCTCTCCAGAAGTCTGTTTCTGCACATTATGTGACGGATGCTTTGGCTTAAAGCTTTCTAGTAGGGAAATTGGCACAAACGGCATCCTGGAGGTGAATTTGTATTGGGAAACCTTGAGAGATTTTTGACTTACACATTCACGATTCCGTGAATTCTCGACTAAGTAACTATAAGAAATTATTTCATACAGAAACTTTCCTACGTTCCTCCTTGGAAGCGCTACATGATGCTAAATTTGAGTCTTTTTTCAAATATATGGATGAGACTTCTCGATATCAGATGCCGTGATAGTCATTTTTGACGAACTATTGGTTTAGTGCACAAAGGAAAGAGAGCATTTTAAGATGCTATGGAGCTTGCTTGTGATTTGTGGAAATGGTTCTGCTACTGTGTATTGTCGTGCCAACTCTGCCCGGCTTTGTTTACCATGTGACCACCAGATTTATTCACTATCTCGGCATCATCAACGAATGCTTCTTTGCGATGGGTGCGGTCAACAGTCTGCTATTGTGCACTGCCCTGTCGATAACCTCTCCCGTTGTCAATTTTGTGACTGGAACACACATGGCACCTCCATCAATTCGCAACATAAATGCAAGACAATTGACAGCTTCTCCGGCTGTCCCTCTGCTACGGAACTTGCTTGTAAGTGGGGCTTTGAACTGGATAGCTCTCAACAACCTGCTGCACGTGAAACAGGGGAAGCTAACCAGGGCACTACAACAACTGAGAAATCTAATCCTGCTCCATCAAAGATTCAATCTAGTGAGGTTGGTTGGTTTCGTGATAAGGATGCTTCAGAGAATCGAATCTTTATTTTATCAATAAGTTCCCCGACGGAATTAAAGTGCATCATATGTTCCATGCATGTCGAATTCAGTAGTGTTTGAGCGCATCGGTAGTGTTTGAGCCCATCGACATCTTTTAGTATATTAGTTCGTTTCATGCCTCATCTTAAAACAGGTTTAATCTGTCAATCCAAGGCTGATCAATCATAATATTAGATCATAACTCGTCCTCCCCAATATCTGTAGAGTTGGAGGGAAATATCATACTACACGCGATTTCAAATAGTCATAGTTAATCTGTCTTGCACATCGTGATGTGATGGAGCACAGGCATAATCCCAAATTTGTAAGTATCAAAGCAAAGTTTTAATATTCAGATTGATAAAGGTTCTGATGTAACAGAAATTCAATATTCTAAGTGATAAAGCTGCTTGATTTTGTAGCAGAAATTCCATTGCGACAATATCCCATCGACTCCTGTATTTGTGTATCGCACCACTGCAAAGAAGGCCAACGTCCCAGGACCCACAATAGATGCCAACGCGTGGCTAGAAACATATATCAGGTGGAGAATCATCTGCCTCAACGTCATGTGTTCCCGCTAATTGATTACAGTCTTGACATAGCTAGGCCAAAATATGGTGGTGGAGTTCTTACTGTGGAACATGTGCATGGAGGCATCAACGAGCCAGAAAACGATGGACATTCACATGGCTGGTTTACTTCCGGCTTAAGTTGAAGGGAGCGATGTGGAGTAAGTGAGTCTACCATTACTTTAACATTCAATAGCCAGAGAATCTCTGGTATCACGATCATGCCATGGTACTTAGAAGGCTGAATATCCTTGCTAGTCTATATGGCGCCTACATCATTCGTGACCCAATTCTTGAAGAACTGCTCAATCTGCCGTCTGGACACAAGTACGATCTGACTGGAGTTTCTATCTCCATATACTTTCTTTTAGTTGGGAACAACCCACATATACATCCTCAATGGCAGGTGGGATATCAGAGTAGCAACTTACTATTGTGGAACATCGCTGGTCTATATAAAACACATCAAGCATAGAAGAAACGTGAAAATGCTTCAGCCCTTGAGAAAAAATATGTACTCTTAATGCACTTGTAGAAGTGAGATATAATACAAAGTTGAAAGTGTAATAAACTTGACATGATTGCTGCTGTGAACTTCAGCCAGAGTACTTTGGAGATGTGCTATTGTGGTGAATGGAAAAGCGTGGCCCTACTTGAAAGTCAAAAGGAGAAAGTATTGCTTTCGAATTGTGAACTCTAGCAATGCACACCTCTTCAGATGGACTATCTTTCACTAAAATTGGTGCTGACTCTTCCTACTTGGAAAAGCGTGTGAAATTGCAAAAGATTATTGTGGCTCCTTCAGAGCAAGCAGATGTCATTATTGACAGAAAAGTTCACGACCAAGAAACAAGCAAAATCCCACAACGTTTAATCCCAACTCATAGACCCAAACAAGAGGATGCAGCTCAAACAATGATCATTCCCATGTTTGATATCATATAACAAATTGAAACAATTACCATCTCACAAAGTGGTGAACTTGGTGGGTGGGCCATGCTTGATGCTCCATCACATTAATAATTTGAGTGCATTATACTTTAAGTTACACCTTACAAAAACATTGGAACTTGGATCTATGCACTTGGAACCTTTTCAATTCAAAGAGTCCAGGAGGCATGTGGACGAAGATGCTAACAAAGTGAGAGAACAAAGTGGAGGATCATAAGGCTTTCTGGTCTCCTTTTCCCTTCCTTAATCTTGCTTCCTATTGTCCCCATCCATAGATACGTATGTGGGATGTTGTCCCCATCCATAGATACGTATGTGGAATGTCATCTAAATCTTCCATCCACAGATATTGTTGTCCCCGTCCATAGATACATATATGGGATCTATGTGATCTTAAATCTTTTAGATTATCAAAATGCAAGAGGCTAGAACCCAATTTCCAACTGACACAAGAAAGTAGCACATCAATCTCCTCTCCTCATCCTTGCTCCCCCCGCCGTTGAGCCTTAAAGGCACTGCCCTGGGGTTTGGCCCCAGCCTAGTGTTATCACGCCATGTGGCACAGGTAGGGACAGGCAGAAAACTGGGCACCACATGGCATGGGTAGGGGCAGGCAAAAAATTGGATTTTTGCGGGCGCGAGTGCCAGGCTGAGCGTGGTCCCGGGCAGGTGGCGCCGGGCAGCGAGCGGCCGCAACATATTGGCGTCGGGCAGCCATAGGATGGCCAACATGGATGGCACCGGGCAGCCCCATGTGGTGCCGGTTAGATGCAGGGGTGGCGCTAGGCCGCGCGTGGGAGGGATTTGGCCTCGGTGCCCCCCAACGCATGACGTGTGCCCCGTGCTCGGGTGCCCGCCAGATTTGGGGCATGAGAGGTTTTAGCGAGCGGCGCCGGGCAGCGGGTCCCCACAACGCCGGGCTGTGGCGTCGGGAAGCCAGAGGGCAAAGCAACACCAGGCTGCGGGTCCCGGGCAGCCAGGGGGTGGCGGCGTTGGGGCAGGGGTGGCGCTGGGCACCCAAGCTCTCACACACACACACACAAGGAATTGGGTGGGATTCTCTATATATATCCCCTCCCAGTTCCCTTACAAGATTGCTTATGATATAAAAATTGGCTACCTGAACACATGGCGTCCAGGCAGCTAGTTTTTTAAAAAAAAACATGTGGTCAGGAGGGCACCGGGGCCAAACGGCCACAGTGCTCACAAGATGCTAGGACCAAGAAAAAGCCCCATAATGGGTGGTGCATCCCAAAGGTCGCCACATTTTTTCGTAATCCCCTTCCATGGCCATACTAGTTGAGTATGTAGTCTCTCTTGAGAACATAGATGATGTTCTTAAACGTTTGAAATTGATTTTAAATCAATTAGAAAGCAAATGGTTATAGCATCAAATGTATGCTCTTGAGTCATGCAAGAGCAAAAGTGATTTACTCATAGCTTGAAACTTTCTCTTTTTTCAAGTATTGAGGCAAATTGTAAACTCTTTATGAGAGTAAGTGAATCATCTTCTAAAGACACTTATCTCCATAATGGAGTATTGCCAATTTGGATGAGTCTAATTCTCTAGATCGTGATAACATGAGGTTGGATCTTTGTGATCCTAATGAATCAAGAAGAAATCTTTATTTCCTCATGGAGTTGTAGCTACTTTCAAGGAGATGGAGCTTATGGAGCAACCATATCTTTCAAGGATGCAACAAATCAAAAGAAAAAAATACTCAAATGGTGCAAAGTTCTCAAGCTCATCAAAGATGTCAACATCAAAGAAGCACTATCATGGATATGGTGATCTCGGATCAACATCAAGTACATTGGATGATCTTTACACCTTTTGAACCAGCAAAGACCAATTCAGCCCATGGAATCAAGTTCAAGGTCATCATGGTTTTTATCAAGTTAGTTTTGAGGAGTGTGAAAATTGGCAAAAGATAACTTGATCAAACATGGTAAATATCATAATGACTTGTACCTATTATGATTACACATGTGTGGAGCCTATTCCCATGTGTGAAATAAATGTATTTTTCATGTAATATAATCATATAGGTTGTACATATGATTTAAATCAAGTTCTAGTGGCTAAAAAGGGCAAAATGATGTTTTTTAGTCATATGCCACATGGCATCAATCTAGAGATTGCATGAGCCACATCATGAGATTAGGTGTCAAATCCCATGTTTAGAGGTTTGCTCACACGTGTGGAAAAGGCTGAAGTAGGTGAGTTTGTACTTCTAGAAGAGTTTTTTACTAGTTCTCTATATAGTAGAAAAATGGACCAAAAGTGCTCAAAATAGAAGGTTTTGTCCAAGTGTCGATTTTGCATGATGAATCATCATATTACAAAGCATCCTCACACATGTGAGATCAAAGGGATGATCAATACCACGAGCTCCCACTTTTTTTATTTATAGAGCCACATTTGGCCATAATCATCAAGCAACACCAATCTTGGTTTTGGAGGCAAATTCTTGTCAATCTCTCCATTTGATTTCTTTTAGATGTTTTGAGTTTCTATCATATTGTACTTTGTTTTCAGGCTGGAGTCCGTACTCTGAGAGGTTTTCGCACGTGTGAAACCAGCAAGTACAATTTCCTTTCATTTATGATTGTTCATGTTAGATTTTCTCATGTAGAATTGATCTAGATTCAACTAATCTTGTGTAGATTGGTAGATCAACTAACATCCAATCACTCTTGTGGATC
The DNA here is from genome assembly GCA_029204225.1 of Diphasiastrum complanatum. Taxonomy (NCBI): domain Eukaryota; kingdom Viridiplantae; phylum Streptophyta; class Lycopodiopsida; order Lycopodiales; family Lycopodiaceae; genus Diphasiastrum; species Diphasiastrum complanatum. Next base: position 56,531,073 of record CM055103.1, read on the forward strand.
ATTTTAGGATCCATTCTTGGTCAATTTTGCAGATTTTCACATTTGTCTTTCCATTAATAGGAAAGAAAGGCTTGATGGTGTTCTTTACATTCCTTCACTTTCGAAGAATTTCCAAGAATTTTCTAAGTGTTGGTCAAATGATAGAGAAAGGGTGCTGAAGTGACAGAGATTTCTCAAATTTGCAATATGCACAAAAAATCCTAGACTCGCTACCAGGTGATCCGAAGATGGATAGCTGAATAAAAATGCGTTCTTGAGATACCGGACAATTATGACTCTGGTGCTGTAGTTATTTTTCATGCAAAAAAGCAAGCTCACAAAAGGAGAAAATGAAACAAGAAAATATACTGACAATATAGAGAAGTTATAATTGTATGGCACTTGTCGAACAAAATGTTCATTCAACAACATTGATATTGCACCTGGACGATTTCAATTTGCAATTGGTCTTTTAGTCAAGTTTAGTCATATTTTGGTTAATTGTCAATATAAGGCCAATATGTGTTTTAGACTTAGAGATAAACTTTATGAAAGTTATTTTAGTCAAAGTTAAATTGAATTACCACTTTTGAAAAGTGTGGGAAAGTTAGTAGGTCAAGTTTGGTATATTCAAATTTGAATAGTAGATTCATTGGATCTAGTCCACATTAATAGTAGGGTTTTTGATATGGAGGGAAACCAAGATCATTAATGAGACATTGACCTGCTATTAAAGGATGTACACATGTGGGAGAACAATATCTTCTCTCTCTCTCTCTCTCTCTCTCTCTCTCTCTCTCTCTCTCTCTCTCTCTCTCTCTCTCTCTCTCATTTCATGCTTATACATGAGTTCTCTTGGGTTCATCTCTCCATTGATGCACTATCTTGATGATATCTTGCAATCTTGTGTGTAGAATGCTCATATTTTGCTATTTTCAGATCCACATGTGTGAAATACAGTATGTTACTGGTATTGTACTGGCAACAACCTCATTTTATCATATATTTGATGTTTGAGCAAGATCTTATTGAGTTTGCATCAATTTTTTGTGTAGTTGATGTTAGATTTCTGAATTGTCAACGGTGCTAGTTGTGTTGTCATCTATAACCAAAGATCAAGGGGACCTAAATGGATCTTAGTGATTCATATTTCTTCACATGGAATACCCACAACAACCAATACTAGAGGCCAACTTAGAAAGATACTCCTTGTCCTATTTCAGACATCCCATGTGTGAAATCTGGCATAGAGGAGGTCAAAACTTGTGCCTCAAGTTATCCCTTGACGTGGGTACACAAATTATTTTATTCTATTGGCTACATTGAGCTACCCCCTCCCACTTGAATCCATCTGTGATTTAATAATTGAGCACGACCTCCTTTAGAAACTTCAATTAATCTCCATAGCCTACACCCCATAATGTTCCCTTTGACAACTAGTCCGACAAATGGGTTGGTGTCAAGACCATCAATCAAGTAGGTAAGAGTGTTACTATTATTGTTGTGGTACATGCTCGAATCATGTATGTCGACTTGTGATTAGCATCTTTGAGCCTCGAGCTCTCTAATAAGGCTTGGCCTATTACTTGTCTATAGTGTCTCGAGATCTCTAATAAGGCCTAGCCTATTACTTGATCTATAGTGTATATATGTACAAACAAGTGTTAATATAATTTGACATAAGAAAAAAACAAAAAAGGAATGGATTGACAAGTATTTGGGAGGCAAACATGGACACACAAGACAAAGAAAAAAGTGCAAACAAGACCCATAATATTGAGACACATTATTTTGACCATTAAAGTCATTTCTAATTCATGTCAAAGAATGTTAGGGAGTAGTGTATTTTGTACCACCACTGCAATGACATTGGTGGTGCAATAGCCATCTAATGGAGATGGGCAATGATACCAGTATTTATTTTAATAATGGTATCAATGCTCACCCTTAGATGTGTGGGCCACCACAGCCCCCAGTGTTAATATCATTAAAAAAATACCAAAGAATTACCACCTCACAAAGCGATGAAGTTGGTGGGCCTTATTAGATGCTCCATCACAATAATAATTTGAGTGCAATAATTTGAGCTACACCTTGGAGGCCTTAGAAAGTTGGACCTTAGATCTATGCATTTAAAATCTTTTCAATCCAAAGAATGCACGAGGCATGTGAAGTGAGAGAACAAAGTGGAAGATCATAAGGCTCTTTTTGGTCTCCTTTTCCGATTTTCTTCTCTTCTTTGCCTTACTGTTGCTTCTCATTGTATCCCATACATACTCATGAGATCTATGTGATCAAAATCTTTTTGGATTCGAAAAATGCAAGAGGGTAGTGGATGAAGAGGCTAGAGGCTGATTGCAATGATAGTAGGATATCAAAAGGCGAGAGAAGACAATAAGAGATCAAAAGGTGAGTAGCAAAAGGGGAGAGAAGACACTAGGAGATCAAAAGGCTGCTCTCCTTTTCCTCTTTCCTCTTCTTGCTTGCACACACACACACACAACCTCCTCCCCCCCCCCCCCCCTTGCCCTCTCCCGCCCCCTTCTCTTAGAAAAAAAAAAAAAGGCCCAAAATGGGTGGTGCATCCCACAGGTGGCCACATGTGGTCGTCTTTCCCTTCCCCGGCCAAGGCCATATAATCCCTGCCTTCGCCTTCTCCAAAACCCTAGCTCTTCGAGGCTTCTTCGTCTCCTTCCTCTCGCCTCACCACAGGCTCTCGCGCATGCAGGAGGCTCTCGATCGCGGCGCCCATCCCCATGTCCGCCTGGTTGGATTGCCTGACAATGTCCCTGCTGATCAGCCCGGCATCGATGAGGGCGCCGACAGCGTCAGCTGGGCAGTCAATGTCACAGAATCCATGGTTGATGTGTTTGATCGCTTCATTGAAACCTCCATGGCTGAAGCAGCACAGGATCAAAGCGCTCCTGCGGCTCCTGTTGGGATTATCAGTGACAATCTGCTCTCGTGGACGCAGGATACAGCAAATCGATGGCGCATTCCCAGGTATGTGATTTATCCATCCCCTGCTGCAATGATGTCCCTCTTGCTTTACTTGCCGCCGCTGCTTTCCAAGGGCTTGGAGCCTCCTAGGTCAAAGCACACTGAGCAAGGGTTAGATGGTGAGGGTGAGATTGAGGTTGAGGTTTTCACAGTGCCAGGGATTCCACCCCTTCGCACCACGGACATTCATAGCGCGCTTATGAACACAACGGGAAGCTTCGGCCGTGATTACTATGTTCGACACTGTCTTCGGCTTCCCGAGGCTTCGGGGATTATAATTAACACCTTTTATGAGTTGGAACCGAGCACCATTGCTGCTCTGGAAAGCCAGTCACAAAACCCTAATTCGGTTCCGATTTTGCCTGTGGGACCTCTCCTGCCTGCAGCATACCTGGATGAAAAGGCATTGGATGCCTTTAGAAAGGATGCTGATACAAAAGGGAATAAGCATGAGTGCTTACAGTGGCTGGATGCGCAAACAGACGCTTCTGTTCTATTCATTTCCTTTGGAACCTTTGTACTTCCTTCAGTCGCTCAGATACACGAGTTTGCACATGGGCTGGAAGCTAGTGGGCAACCTTTCCTCTGGGTGCTGCGTTCCCCACCTTCAAGCCCCAGTTTGCTGCCCCCTTCGCTTGCCACGCTTCTTCCAGAAGGGTTTCTTCAACGGACCGCAAAACAGGGGTTTATCATCTTCTCCTCTTGGGCTCCTCAGCTGCAGATTTTAGCTCACTTTGCAGTTGGTGGTTTCTTGACGCACTGTGGCTGGAATTCTACTTTAGAGAGCATTTTGATGGGCATTCCTATGCTTGCTGTCCCTGAGTTTGCTGATCAGAGGTTAAACTGTAGAATGTTAGTGGACCAGTGGAAGATAGGTCTGGAAGTTAGAAAAGGAGCACAGGGTATTGCAGACAGGGAGGAAGTACAGAGGAAAGTCAGATGCTTGATGCAAGATGAAGAGGGAAAGAATCTTAGACTTCGTGCCAAAGATTATGGTCGTTTGGCGAGGGTGGCTGCAGCAGTAAATGGTTCTTCGCACAAAAATCTGGAGCTCTTAGTGCAGCAGTTGCTAAGATCTTGTTAGATCAACCAATTGCTGGATTCTTGGAGCTTTGGTCTAGTGCGACTAGTAATGCAGCACACTGATTAAATAAGTGCTATTTAGTATGATGTAACATTGAAGCGCCAGCCAGATTAAAAGAAGATTTGGCAAGTGCATTGAGACCCTTGTCCATTTATTGAATGTATTCTTTCAGGATTCTCTGTACTGGTACATGTAATACTTCAGTTTGTCTACCATCAGATTTGCTTGAAATTGCACTGAAGTCCAAATGCATTAAAGTTCCATCTACAAGGTATATCTATATACCTTGAAGCTGATTGGAGGTGAGTGCCTGTTGCTTGTTCAAGATACCATTCGAATCAATGTGAGAGAGAGTGAGAGAGAGAGAGAGAGAGAGAGAGAGAGAGAGAGAGAGAAGCATAACAATAATACTAATAATATGTTACATAGGAAGGAGTCAAAATGGGCTCTTTTTTTCTGAACCAATGAGATTTTTTTGAAGTGTTGGAGCTACACTCTCCCCAAAAAAGCTAAGTGTCAATACAAGCTCTCTCACACTCTCATAGAGTGGCTCGAGATCCAAGAGAGGTGAAAACAAAGCTCAATGATTGGACCACTCTCTAATCACCTCTTACTATGATTGGACCATTTTGGTACACCTCTTGCTCCTATTGGTCCACATGGCAAAATAACATGATGATGTGCAATCCTTGCTCTCTCTACAATCATGCCAAGTGTAAGCAACCTACACTAACTCGAGCTAATCTAGATCATAATTTGCTCAAATCACATACTTACAAGTGTACATGGAAGTGTATGTAGCCTGGCACCTAAAACTCAAGATCCTAGATAGATAACTTTTACAATTCTTCACATCCTTAGTGTTTCAAACTTTCAAAATGAGTGATTGCCTTTTTAACCAAATATTTTTGAAATTTTTTTTAATGTCATTGGCTTGGATGATATACATGAAATTTGTAGGTTTGTGTTGATTGATATGAATACCTTCATAGTAGTCTATTAAAAGTAGAGACTTTTAGGATCATAAATGGATTCATTCAATCCACAAGAGTGATTGGTTGCATTAATATCTTTATCTCCATCAAAACTAGCATCTAGAATTGACACAAATGTAGATCTATAAGCAAGATCAATCTAAACAAAGAGCTATATTTTCAAATCTGGTCAAACGTGAACAATCTAAACAAGTTTGAAGATAGAAATATCAAAATTGCCAAACTCTCTCCAAATTTTCATTATAAAATGAGATCCCAAAGGGCACATACAAAATGGCTAAGCACAAGATGGTCCGAGTTAAATCTCACATTTGTGAGGGTGCCATCTGATTAGTCCTTCACCTCTTGCTAAAGTCTAGATCTAATTTATTGGTGACCAATTGTACCTCTCCAAAATTCCTATTTCCTAGGAGGTAGATTCTCAATTAATGAAACTTGGTAAAATGACTTATCTGCTTCTAAGACTCTAGGTTGTATAATATGTAGCCTTGTCCTTCACACGTCGAAACAACCTCCACACGTGTGGGATCCACCTATGTGCATATTTGCAAGGTTTAATCAAGCTAATCTTTTGTATCTTTCACACTCGCTGATTTCTGGAATTCCTTGGTAAATTGTCGACGGTCCATAATGTAGTTTGGCGGTTTGATTCCTTCACTTGATATCCATTAGGCACTTTTGACATCTGGAATTCGTTAGAAGAATCTTCACTAGAATCTTCTAACATGCCTCCACTGCGAATTTGGCGACAGTCCCTTGGCACCTATGTATGTCGTTGGCGTTGGCGTTGGCGTGTGTGGCTATGTGAGACCGTTGAGGAAGGAAGGGAAAAAAAGAGATATAGACAAGAGGGGGTAAAAGATTCGATGAAATTTTTGGAAAAAAATTTTGGCAACAAAAGTGAGGTTGAGAGGGGGGAAATAAAATAAAGCATTTGTATAAATAGATAATAAATAAATAAATAAGTAAATAAATAAAAGAATAAATAAAAATAAGAAAGAGAAAATGAATTAACGATGAAAAACAAGAAATAAAAATGAGTCCCTTGAAGCTTTTTCTAGACTTTTTTTTTTTGTTTTTTTTTAAAAAAAATTTAATAAGAGGATGCAAAGTGTGGAGATATGCTTCAGGGAGCCTTTTCTAATTGTTGGCCCTTCGCATCTTCGGCATCCGCGGATTTTTCGGTGGGTTTCTGCAACGATGCGGACGGAACGAGACCACAATTGGCTGCGCGTTGTGGATTGCGAGCGGATTGGGCCGAACGCCAGGTGCATATCCCCAAGGAAACCTGTCGTGTACCATCTTTTTAACCTCACAATATTAACAAATGATGTGGTAGACAAGCGATGGTAGGTCCAGTACATGGAAATTTGATCCACGATGGCTTTATTTGGGTTTTGAAGGCTTTATTTGGGTTGAAGCAGTACTCACCAAAGCACATATCCCACCTGGTTTCCACTTTGGTAGCAATCAGCAAGGTCTCCACATTATAGTAGGCTTCCAGTATGGTGGGATCTGGAGAGTTAGCCGCGTCGGTCATGAAGCGGTCGAGGGCCCTTTGGAAATCGACTACCGTGCTCCAACCCTTTTCTGACTTTATTATTGGCCAATTATAGGGCCCGACGTTTGGAGTTTTCAATGCTGACCACGATATCCTTTTGGGCATTGGATGATATGCTGGATCCACCCTTAGAACCATAGGAGCTGTAATATATTCTTTAATTAGCTCTGGGTTTCACAAAAGTACTGCCTTCCTCCACTTTGGTTGGGGATGTAGAAGTGTGATTGGATGAAGAGTGTCAGTTGTTCAGAATCATGTACCTAAAAAACCTTCTGGTACCAGTGCTTGTGTATTACCACAGGATCAAGGAAGTTGTCGATGAGGCGTGGAGGGACAATGGATGTGGATGGAAGATTAGATTTGGGAAGTGAGGAGATGACGTGAGGTGATGAAACGAGAGGGGGTGAAATGGTGCGAGGTGGTGAGGAGCCAGGAGGAGGAGATCCAATCTCAAGCCTGGGCATGTTAGGATCAACTGAAAAGGTGGTGGTTTCGGCCTGAGCGGCGTACTGTAGATCATAGTCGAAGGTGCGGTCTCCGCCAATTTGAAGGTCGAAATGGGGGAAAGTGAGTTGGAGCTACCGGTAGTCGATGGTGGATGTGGATTCGATGAATGGAAAATCAGAGATCTGGCATGGATGCCTGATGGATGGATTAATTTTGATTTTGACAAATTTGTACGTGGAGTGTTGGCACCTTCCACACCATCCAACACCTTCATGTAACATTTTAAATGATAACTCAGAATGGTGTTTGAGATCTGTCTTTCCCTAAAAGCTCAAACCTTACATATATTCTTCCCAATGGGCGATGCAAGTGTTCCATGAACTCATCCAACTATCCATCGAGGGTAGATCAGAGTCTTTGACTTTGCCAGTTCTCCACCATTGTCGAATTAGTCTGCATTGGGCAAGTGCCTTATCTCTTGACCCACATAACCTCCACATTTCGCATAAATTTTTGTGTTCCATTTGTGATCCTTTTGTACAAATTTGTTGGTGTAGACGTGTAGGCTTTGCTCCCAGTGGAATAAACACGATCGTTCTTGTCCAATCATCTCATTATCTGGGCCTCCATTAAACACTGTTCGAACTACTCTCCAATTACCTTGTGCTTCATTTGCCAAGAATCCACATAAGTTTGCCTTCACATGCCCTAATCATTCCATGACACACTTTAACAATTTAAAACAATACCTGTGACAATGTGTCCTCCTCCTCCATTTCACATGTGGCAATTGTAAGGAGTTCTTGAAAAAGTAACAATGATCATTGAACATACCTTGTCCAGAAAATCTACTCCCATGGAAGAAGTCGTACATGGAACTGTTCTTTAATAGCATGAGGTTGTCTATGGCATCCCCTTGGGAGAGGCTTCCACCCTTGGCATTTGTGACCATTCTACGTAATCTGTAACACAAGCCATAGCCAAAAGATGAGTGACAAAAATATAAAAATAACAAACATCCTATAAAAAAAAAGTGTGCGGTGCAATTAATTCAGGGTTATTGACCACATTTTTTCTTCAGACAATCTTTAAAGAATATTTGGTTCATTTTTCCAGCATTCAACTATTGAGGACGTGTTACTCTTTGGCACTCTAACAAGCCTACACAATAACTGATCCGAACAACTCCATCAAACAAAACATTGGTTGTCACTGGCTTTTCCATACATGTGTTCCATACCGTTCATTCCAGATTCTTGTCGAATGTTGGGGGAAACTCAAAGCCTGAGATCACCATTATAATGCCTAGGAAGCTCCTCAACAGTGTGGTGCGTTGCTGTCTGGACAAAATGTGTTCCACAATGCTATGCCCTTGCAGTTTTGTTGCATGGGTAGATGCATCTGCATGAGGGATCGAGCAAAAAGCACTGGCTTTTGGAGTGTCTATGTCAATTGAGATAGGAATTCTAGGAAACTTTTCGCTCTATGATGGGTTGTTTTCCATTTGGTCCTTGTCTTCTATTGGGTCCGATGATTCACTGGTGTCAATAACAATATTACAAGAAGATTCAACATTTTTCTTTTTGTGTGTGCTCGTTGATGACATTGTCTCTTGTTTTTTATATTATTACATATTTGGTTGATAGAGACTCTTCCATTATGTATTGGTCATTCCCCTCGATGTCGAAGACACATCGAGGTGAGAGCCAAGCACAACATTTAAAGACATGAAGGTGTACTTGTTGCCAAGTCTGTGCTCCAAGTATTTCTGGCTAACAATGAGTTTCCCTTCCACAAAAGGCATTCTTAGGTTACTGTCGGTTACTTTACTTTTACATGGGTTTTTGGTGTTTTTGGAGTTTTTAGGGTTTTTTTTTTTTTTTGAAAAAATATTTTTTTGGCTAGTAGGGAAGGTAAGGGGGAGACTCAGTATTAAAAGAGCTTTCTATTGGTATAAATTTTAGTTTTTTGAAATTTTTTTGGGTGCTCATGTCTTTTTTTTTTTTTGAGCTCTAAGGCTCTGGGAAGAAGGTGGTGTGGTCGAAATTTGAATCAGAGGTGGTTGAGATCTGTTGAGCCAATGCCCCGGTCGAGATCTGAGCTAATGCCCCGGTCGAGATCTGAACTAATGCCCCGGTCAAAATCACTGACAATATCGCAAGGCAGCTCGTACAATTGAAAAAGCTTCTCAACAAACAGTTGAGTCCGGAATAGATATTAATTTTTACACAGTATAGCCATGTGCATGAACAATAGTATCTACATCCATATAATGTGGTTTGTCGTTGTTCGAATCTATTCTTTCTCTAAGTAATTTTTGTATAGCTTCGAGTTGTCAACTTGTCTCTGGTTTCTACGTCGTTGATTAGATTTTGGTTCATACCAAGCCTTCTGAGTTTTTCTTCACTTCGACAACTTTTGCCACCCAGATAGGTATGGAACCCTGCACAACATCTTCATCTGGAGGCCGCATTGTAACGAACTTGTTCAACACAACTTATCTACGTGAGATGAATAGAGGTGCATCAGCTTTTCGCCCACAAAATCTCCGGGGTAATAACTCTACATCCATTTTGACCTCATTGATTGAAGTTGATACAGATGAATCGAAAGTGGTTTGCAAGGATCGTGGCCAAAAAGCCTCTTGGCTATACATTGATCCTAACAAAATATTTTGTTTGGAAAGATATTCGACAAGTTTTGTGGTTTCAACCACACATGCATCATTGCGATCCTTGTATTTTGAAAACTTCTGGCTCATGAACCGCAAATAATTAATAAAGGACATTATTCCTTTCATTTCATCTGGATCCAGATCCTTCGTGGATGCTAGAAAGATGGCATCATCTTTTGAAGGTACACACTGAAAGGTTTACTCCATGCGTTGACTCCATCATTAGAATAGTATTTCCATTGCATGGTTGGCTCGCCATTCATCATTTGAAAACAAAAATAGTGAGGATTGGTGTGTCCTTCTAAGCCGTCATTCCTTGAGAAATACAAGGATTTATAAATTATTTCCAGTCTACCATTCGTTCCAATATTTCTACTTCAGTGCTTTCGATACGACCGCGATCTATCTTTTCACCAATTCGTGCCTTGTATAAACTGATTTGGACTTCAAAGCCTTAGATATGACACCAAAAACTTGATCTATGTCTTCATGTGTGTGGCCAATCAAAAGAAATCCCATTTCTACCTTTTGGAAGATGCTATGTGCCACTAACATACAACAAAGACCAAAAATAAATTTGTTCTTGTTCTCCCTCCAACAATTGTCAGCTTGGATACATAAGATCGGAGGTAGGTTACCACATGATGCTTGTACCTTTCTTATTGATCGCATTATTGATGTGGCAACTTGATTGCTATCATGAGCATGCAAGGCATCAATCCAAACATCACAGAACAACTTGAATCCATGAACCAATACCCCACAAACATGTGTTTTCAAAAATTGCTTTCTCTCTAATCTGGGAGGAGTCTTATTGAAATGGGGTAATGTTGTTGTATTTTGATCCATTCCATTAATGATAAGTGCTCAGGACGGGATCATGACTCTTCTTTCCAGCATGCATACAATTTTCTAGAATCGAAAACATGTAGATGATGACCTCTCAATGCAATGTAGCGATCACACTTCCTAACGTCAGAAGTTGTCTCTATTGCATTTTTAAGGTTGTCACATGTTTTGCATTTGGACATTCTCTGTCTTGTTGGAGTCTTGACATGTCCAAACTCTTGTTTCCACATCTTGTAGAGTGTGGATCTTGAAACTTCAAGAATACACGTCTTTAAGTTGTGTGTTTATAGTTTTGAAGACGTCATGTTTATGCATGCCGAGTGGGACATGATGTTCACAAATAACAATGCCATCTTTTGATTTATGTTGTAGATGTGGTTGATGCAACACGTGCTTTTCCAAAATCCCATGCATTACGACTAGCCCTTTTGAAGAATGTCCACGTTGCTTGAACATGGTGGTGTTTCCATGAAACTTGTGCACAATGGAATAACATGCCTCAACAATTACTTGCCAAAACATTCCATGGGAGATTCCCAATAGATTTTGATATGCTTTTATGCATACAACTATACCATCCAACGTAGGTTTGAAGTGCAATTTGGGTCCCTCCAAAATATCAAACGTTGCGTTTGACAATTCTCGTCTATGAAAAAAACATTTGAACATCTACAATAACTGATTATGCTTGTCAACTCCTCGTTTTCTCCACACACCTAATCACAAATTTTCATATTCTTTGTAGGTGATTTGTCGAATGCACAATTTACTACAATATGGTTGCATCAATGTTTCCCTTATATTTTCTGACGATAAAACATATTATGCCTTTTTTGGTGCAACATAAGCAAGCACACATTTTCTTTTGAAACTTTGAGGAGTTCCAAAAGATGTTGGACATACTTGAGGCTCTCTTTGTAGATCTTCAAAAAGTTCATCTGCTTGTGACCATCTTGATCTTGTAAGATCATTTGTCATATTAGCATCATGTAATATGTTGCTTTTGTAATCATGTTCATCGAAATCGAATTCTGAAAAATCTGAATTGTGTCGAGTGGATGCATTTGCTCTTGCCAATATTGACGTACCGCTTTGTTTGAATGTTGATTTCATAATGACGTCTTTTATTTTTGTTGTTATCAACAACCTCTCCAGCATCCTCCACACCTGTAAGAATATCTGAGTTGTATGCTGATGCAGATATATTATGAGTATTAACCACATCCTCGACATCTATTAAGATATCGGAGTTATACAATGATCTTGACATATTATGATCATGAAAAATATCTTCGATTCTTGTCAAAATATTCGAGTTATAGTTACTTGATCTTGACATATTACGATCATGAGAAATATCTTCGATTCTTGTTAAAATATCTGAGTTATAGTTACTTGATCTTGACATATTACGATAATGAGAAATATCTTTGATTCTTGTTAAGATATCCGAGTTATAGTTATTTGATCTTGACATATTACGACCATGAGAAATATCTTCGATTCCTGTCAAGATATCCGAGTTATAGTTATTTGATCTTGTTGTATTGTAGTCAGCGGATTAATTTTCGACACCTATTGATCTTGTCGATGTTTTTTGGATGCTACCCCTTTTTTTAACCACAAGGATGGACCAACATTTTCTTGATGTTGCTCCTATTTGAATGTTTAAAATAAAACACTCACTTAATAGTTTAGTAAATGATACATGTTTTCTCTTTTTAGAGTGCAAAGACAGTTTTGACAAACCCCAAATTATTGTTTGATTTTGCATGTAGAAAGAGTCTTTGTCATTTGTCATGGCATTCACAACATTTCCTTCTGTTGTAATTGAAGTCAACTTCATGATAACAAGCAAGTTTTTTCACTAGGATAATATCCTTTAAATTTAGCAGTGAAAACTACTACCCTTTCAAAATCCATACAATCATTAATGTCATCAACGTTGTATAATGGACAATTAGCAAGAATGAGTTCATTCATATTGACAATATCTGCATTATCCCGCAATGACATCGATGGAGATGTAGTTGTAAACGTCTCCTTGGTGATCAAAATCACCGTGAGGGTATGGCAAAGGACAATCCATTTTAAACACCTTTGAAATTAGGACCACACTTTTATTCGTACCAACTTGTCTAAAAAAACATGTTCCATTTGATTCAGCAGTTAAGACATTTCCAAATGCAACCACTTCTTTTCGAAAAAATAAAACAGCTGGAACATCTTTTCTTGAGCAGTCAATGTTACAATAGTGACCATGAAAAAAACATATAAGTACACTTTATGTTAGGATTTCCAATGCTATTGAAAGTATAATTAACAAAATTATAAAACTATAATAAAAGTATAATTAGCAACACTATGAGATTGTAAGAAAATTTTGAAACATTATCCCTTAGCTCTTGGCCCTTAGCCTATAGCCCTTAGCCCATAGTCATTGGTCGTTGACACTTGGTCCTTGCCCCTAGGCCCTTAATCCTCGGCCGCACTTCGCCCTTAACTTTTAGCTCTTGGCCCTTGCCCTTGGCCCTTGCCCCTAGGCCCTTGCCCCTATGTCTTTTCCCCTAGGCCCTTAGCCTTAGCATTTGGCCCTAATCATTAGCCCTTGGCCCTCGGTCCTTATCCCTTAACCCTTAGCCCTGTGGCTCTTAAACCTAGCCCTTGGCTCTTAGCCTTTAGCCCTCGACTTTTTTTGTATGTTTTGTGCTTTTTTCTTGTCGTTATTTTTTTTTATTTAAGGTTTTTTAATAGTTTACAATTCATTTTTAAAAATTTTACAGTTTTTTAATATTTATTTATTTTTAGTTTTTTACATCTATGTTGTATAAAATATATATATTTATTAAATTATTTATCCCATTTTTTAGGTTTTTTTTTTATAAAGTTAAAATCTTTTTAAGGCTTTTAGATTCCTTTTGTAGGGTTTTTAAGTTTCTTAGAAGTTTTAAGTTTGTATTACAATTTTTTTAAGATTTAGCTCCATTTTTAATAATACTCTTTTATTTTTCATTTTTTAAAGTTTTGGTTTCTTAAGTTTTTTTGTTGTTGTTACTTTTGTTTAGTTTTTCCAATTTTTGGTACTATGTTTTGATTTTTTTGAGATTTTTTACAATTTTTTGATTTTTTTTAGATTTTTTCATTTTTTAATGTTTTTTTTTTTGGTTTTTTTTTAACATAAAATTATTGTTTTATTTTTTTTTGAGATTTTTTGACACCATTTTAATTTTTTTAGATTTTTTAAATTTTTTATGCTTATTTTTGGGATTTTTTACATAAAATTATTGTTTTGATTTTTTTGGAATTTTTTGACACTATTTTGACTTTTTTAAATATTTTCATTTTTTTATGCTTATTTTTTATTTTTTTGGGTTCATTTTGATTTATTTGGGTTTTTTTTTTACACTTTTGATTTTGTAATATTTTTTTTAATGCTTATTTTTGGTTTTTTTAGAATTTTTGACATATAATTATTGTTTTGATTTTTTTTTGGGATTTTTTGATACTATTTTGATTTTTTAAGATTTTTTCATTTTTAATGCTAATTTTTTTGTTTTTTTTGGAATTTTTTTACATAAAATCATTGTTTTGATTCTTTTGGGATTTTTTTGACACTATTTTGATTTTTTTGAAACTATTTTAATTTTTATAGGGCTTTTACATTATTTTAGCTACCTATGTTACCTTTCCATAGTTTTTTTTTGGTATTATCAAGTTCATGGAAGGGATGAGGAAGGAGAGCACAGTTGAAGCACCAAATAATCCCATAAGCATTTAGTGCAACATCAACACTTTTCAAGCTATATATAGACTCTGCAACTAGTTGATTTTTTAAATATTTAAGGCATGAATTTCCATCATTATGGACCCCCAAATAATACTCTTCATTCTCAATTATCCATCATTATGGAGATCATATGTCTTCTTGACACATGGCATAGCATGTCCCATAAGCATTTATGAAATTTGACTATGGAAAAAAAACATAAATAAGCCCCCCCTCCCAATGCTTATTTACATTGTCTTTTGAAATTTTTATGCTTTTTTTAATCTCAAAGTAAATTGCAACTTTCTTCACATTTTATTGCTCTTACAATATGGTAAGTTCTCTCTCTCTCTCTCTCTCTCTCTCTCTCTCTCTCTCTCTCTCTCTCTCTCTCTCTCTCTCTCTCTCTCTCTCCAGTTTTTTAGCTTGTTTTTTTCTTTCACAACGGCGGGTGGGCTGTCTCTTTCTAATTTTTTTCTTAATTAATTTAAGTAAGATATAATAATAATAATAATAATAATAATAAATAAATAAATAAATATATATACTAGTAAAAGTGCCCGTTGTTGATGAGCAATGGCGGACGTGCGTTGATGGCGAACGTGTGTGCATGCGTGTGTGTGCGTGCCCTAATGGCTTTGTGTATGTGTGTGTGTGTGCGCGCGCACATGTGTCCGAGTGTGTATATGTGCATGTGATGTGTGTGTGTGTGCCATGTGTGTGTTTATGGAGGGTGTGTATGCGTGTGTTTACGGAGTGTGTGTGTGTGTATGCGTGTGATTACGGAGTGTGTCTGTGAGTTTAGGGAGTGTGTGTGTGTGTGTGTATGGGTTGTGGATCAGGATTAGGCTATAACTTTAGGCTTAAGCTTACGTTGTGTGTGTGTGTGTGTGTGTGTGTGTGTGTGTGTGTGTGAGCGCTCGTAAGTGTGTGTGTGTGTGTTTACGAGTGTGTGTTGTCTGTGTGCTTTGTGTGTGTGTATGCATGTGATTACGGAGTGTGTGTGTGAGTTTAGGGAGTGTGTGTGTGTGTGTGTGGGTTGTGGATTAGGATTAGGCTGTAGCTTTAGGCTTAAGCTTACATTGTGTGTGTGTGTGTGTTTACGAGTGTGTGTTGTCTGTGTGTGCTGTGCGTGTGTATGCGTGTGATTACGGAGTGTGTGTGTGAGTTTAGGGAGTGTGTGTGTGTGTGTGTGTGTGTGTGTGGGTTGTGGATTAAGATTAGGCTGTAGCTTACGTTGTGTGTGTGTGTGTGTGTGTGTGTTGTCTATGTGTGCTGTGTGTGTATGGGTATGTGTGTGGGTCTGCGTGTGTTTGTGGGTGTGCGCATTGTGTTGTGAGTTGTGTGTTGTGCGTGTGTTTGTGTGTATGTGTATTTGTGTGCATGCTGTGTTTGTGTGCGTGTGCATGTGCATGTTGGAAAGAGGTGTATGCAATAACAACAAGTCGAAGACTTACAATCTCTCAATTAATTTTAAACTTTTTAATTTATTTAAGACTATTTTCTACATATGGTACCAAAAGACCCATATAAGAAAAACAATAAAAAATTACTATTTGTTGAAGTGAGATTTTCTCGAGTTTGAATCTCATTTGAATACAACTATAAACCAAACAAGACAAATTTGATCAACGAGTCAGAATTTCGTTTCTAAAATTTATTGATGCTTTTTACCAATAGCTATGAGCACCTAATATAATTGTAAATCCAAAATAAATTTGGTTTTTGAGTATCATATACATTGAACTTATAATTCAGATGAAGTTAGCATTCCAATTATTAGATCAAGGGCATGGTGGTGGATGGTCTTTTGGGAAATCAGATATAACCATGTCTAAAATTAGTGTCCATCCGAATAACATAGACAATTTTTAAACATAAACATAATTTGATATTTAAAAGAAATATAAACATCACTAAATCATATAGGACTACTTTCAACCTGTATTATAAGAACTCTCATAGAAATTTAATCACAATGTGTCATTTGCCACTAAAAGTGATTCATATTTATGATTAATGGTCTTGGGCCAAGCCCTACATTTATTTAATCAGGAGACTATTACAAAAGATGCACAACTTTGGTGCAATTTTAGACTGTGTAAAAGTTTAATCTTTTAGATTGGTAATTTAATATTTCGATATTCTAAAGGTTGAGAATTAGAAACTATAATTTCCCACCATTAGAATTTCTAAAAGTTGTTAAACTTTCTACATCGTGATTCCTCATGGTCTTACAATACACATGCCATGGAATAGGATTTACTTATAATAGGGTGACAAGGCCACACCCTAGCTTACAAAAAGTCGGCTTTTTACAAAATTGCCAAGCTGGATTTACAACTGAATTTACAAAAGGGATTATATTTTAAACACGTCTTTTGAAGCCAAATTTGGACTTGTTGCTGATTCGAAAATATGCCAATACTCACTAATACATTTACAAGTCCTACAATTATGGCCACAAAGACTGTACCCAGGACTCTACAACTACAATCATGAACTCTACTCACTAATATCAGCTGCACATTCATCAGATAATGTGGACAAGTATTCTTTGGTGTGTGCCACTGATATTTTCTGAAATAGATATTGATTTTTCCACAGTATAGTCGTGTGCTTTAGTTGTTTTGTTGCCTTTGATTTCCATGCATGAACAATAGTATCTACATCCATATAATGTGGTTTGTTGTTGTTCGAATCCATTCTTTTTCTAAACAATTTTTGTACAGCTCCGAACTGTCAACTTGTATCTGGTTTCTATGTCGTTGATTAGATTTTGGTTCGTACCAAGCCTTCTGAGTTTTTCTTCACTTCGACAACTTTTGCCACCCAAATAGGTATGGAAACCTCCACAACATCTTCATCTGGAGGCTGCATTGCAATGAGCTTGTTCAACACAATTTATCTACGTGGGATGAATTGAACTAGAGGTGCATCAACTTTTCGCCCACAAAATCTGCGGGGTAATAACTCTACATCCATTTTGACCTCGTTGATTGAAGTTGATACAGATGAATCGAAAGTGGTTTGCAAGGATCGTGGCCAAAAAGCTTCTTGGCTATACATTGTTCCTGACAAAATATTTTGTTTGGAAAGATATTCGACAAGTTTTGTGGTTTCAACCACACATGCATCATTGCGATCATTGTATTCTTAAAACTTCTGGCTCATGAACCGCAAATAGTTAATGAAGGACATTATTCCTTTTATTTCATCTGGATCCAGATCCTTCGTGGATGCTAGAAAGATGGCTTCATCTTTTGAAGGTACACATTGAAAGGTTCATTCCATCTATTGTTTATATGCATACAAAAAGGTAGACCTTGTGAACTATAGTGGATGGCAAATGCGATTTTGCAAGGTAACTTTTGCATTTTCATTTCATCATACAAATTACTATGACAACATAACTACAGAAATCTAAAAGACTAGAGGTTCTATTTATGTAAAACTTTGATCTACAAGTATTGATCATGGGCTTTAGGAGTTGTGTAATCCTTTACACATGAAATTTTGGAGGGAACTTCTCTCGCTTGTGGCTCGTGCTTTGTTTCTTGGCAGCGTGCTGTGAAAATTGTCAACATTTCCTAGCTAGTTTGAGACCTAAATTCGCAATTTTTGTACATAGTTTTGGATCTAACCTTTCACACATGTGAAAGAGGCCTAGATACTTTTATTTTAGTATATATTTCATATTGAAGAAGTCCCAAACTTCAGGACCTTCGAAATGACACCAAAATCATGTTATTTAGACATACTAGGCCAAAATTGGCTATTTTAGGCTACTAGTGTCCTAAAATTGGGTGCTAAGTTCTAGAGAGAGGAGAGAGAGTCATCTCTCTCACCTATATTAGGCTGAAATTCATGGAGAACAGGTTGGAGAAACTTATTATATTGTTGAGAGAGATCAATAGATCATTGTCACAGTTTCTTCCTCCATTGAGAGTATTGCTTTGTGTATTGTCTTCAAGCTTTTGTGTTTGATCTTAAGAGGTTTCCAAAAGTGGTAGGATGCTGTTGTAGGGCTGGTATGCTGTTGTTTTTGGCTGCCATCAATACCTTTTATTAGTTTCTTTTGTCTCTTGAATGCTTTGTCAAGTTCATGTGTATCAAAGGTAGCATTAGGATGCTTTGCCATTTCTAGCTTTTGTAGCTTGTTGTGCAAAGATCTTAGCCAAGTATTTTGGGAGTTTGGATCCATTCAAGATCCACCTTTTTCACATGGTAACAGAGCTAGTTGGCTGTTATTTTTAGTAAGATTTCCATTTATGGTGATATTTGGATGTTTGATCAAGTTCTAGCATGATTATGCATTGCACTATTGATCAAATCTTACTAACTTTTGTTTTGTGAGTTGAACTTGTGGATCAAAAGCATATTTTAGGTATATTGAAGATCAGAGGCTGAGAAAAAGTTATTTTGGATCAGATCATAACACCTAATCATTTGTTGATTGTGAGGCTTGTGCATATTCAATACTAACAATGTTTTGTTCAATCTATTGTTGACTGTGGATGAACACTCTCCTTTGTGGATGAACACTCTTTAAGTGGACGAACCTTCTCCTTAAGTGGATGACAAATACTCTTTGAGTGATTTTGTATTTCGCCAAAAGGCTGAGCAAAGCTCCCACTTGGATGAAAGATCCCCTTTTGGGTGAACAGATTGTCAACAATCTTTTGCATAAATTCTGGTTGAACAGATAGTCAACAATCTTTTGCATAAATTTTGCATAAACTCTCCTTATGTAGCTTGATTGGAGCATTTGCTGGAAGGTCTTCACCATTATGCAAATGTGTTTCAGGTTCTTAACAGGTTGAGGAACATTCTCATGTGAAGTGATCTTGATTCACTAAGTGTGCTCTTTCATTAACCTCTAAGGCTTGTATTTATCCTTTGCTAGAGTTTATAAACTTTTAGACGTGTGGTTTACATGTGGTTTTATAAGTTGAATCAATATTTTAGTGTGTTGATCACATGTTGATCAAGTTTGTTCAATTCTAGGTATTCTTGGCAGCCTAGTCTTGTGTATATTCTAAGAATGCAAGTAACTCTTCACATCATAGCTTGGTTTCACACAGGATTGATCTGCTAGCTTGATGGCGAATCTTGCTGGCTTCAATCCTTGTCAACCCCATTTTTCGTACAAAGTAGTGGAGATCAGATTGACACTTGATCCTCCATCTACCACTGCCGCCTCGTCCTCGTATCCCTTGTGTTTGATCCGCAAAGTGATGTTGTGTTCCTCACTTTCCCATGCTGCTCCGATGTGCAGGACGTTACTTGTTTCATCATAGCCCACACAATATATGGGCTCAGTCGCTACTGGCTCCTCAAATTTGGGGTGAATATGATAAACGTAGCATGGCTGTCAACGGAGCCGATTGAGAACCCAGTGGACGATGAAGTTTGAGAGCTTAAGCAAGAGTTTGTTCAGGTTGGTTTGAGTTTGTGATCCATTCTTAGTGTGTGCAGAGTGTTGCATGTGTTTCAATCTTCCTTTCTATGCTTGAAAACCACAAGTTTAAGATAGAAGTGTTTTAGAATTCTAGATCTTTTGAGATCTCCTTATCCATCATTTTTTGAGAGGAAAGTGAGTGCTAGGTGTTTTAGGACAAAGCCTAAAAGTTGAAGAATCATAATATTCATGGCTTCAAATGGTGGGAACATGCTAGAAACTAATGATAGGTTGAGTTAATCAAACTACTCTACTTGGAAAGTGAGGATGGAACCCTTACTTCATATCATTAAAATGAATGTTACCAATGAACTTCTCAAGGAGGTTGGTAAGTGTCAAAGTGCAAGTGAGGCATGGAATGCCTTGAAGAAACTCTTTGAATCAAAGTCCACATCTAGGGTATTGACCCTAAGGAGGCAAATATTTTCTAGTAGACAAAGAGAGGGAGAAAGTGCTCATGTATTTGTCTTGAAGGTTAAGTCCTTAAGTGATGATCTAGCATGCATTGATGAAAGCATAAAAGATGGTGAAATAGTCCAGGTTATGTTGAATGGTTTGCTAGATGAACATTCTAACCTTGTGCAAAGTTTTGCCATTCAAAGAGTCTTGCCAAGTGCGGTTGACTTGCAAGAAATGTTATTGGCTGAAGAACATAGGTTGCAATCAAAGCTTGATGGTGCATCCTTGCAAGGTGGAGGTGAAGAGGCTTTCTTCACAAAAGAATAGAACCCTTTGTGAATGTGCTAAGGCAATGAGAATACATGCTAATCTTGCAAAGTCCTATTGGGGGGAAGCTTTAGCATGTGCTAACTATCTTTGTAACAGGAGGACAAGTGCTTCTTTGAATGGTAAGACTCCCTTTGAGGTTCTCTATGGTAGGAGGCTGAGTGTCAAACATTGTAGGATCTTTTTAAAGTTGTCATAAGTAGGGATGTCATCTTTCATGAAGAGAATGTTTCCAATGTTGTCAATGTTGATGATGATGTTGATGTGCCTAATAATCATCATGATGTGCAAGATGTCTTGGATGAAGGTGGAGATGCCACTCCAAAGCAACCTTCAAGGAGGACTCAAAGGCAAAGGACTAAGCCATCAAGGCTAACCTTTGATGAAAAAGAAAAGCAAGTGATGGAGAAATCTAACTTTGCTTTTCTTACCTCTTTTGATGAACCAACTGAAAGCAAGTGGTGGAGAACTCTAACTTTGCTTTACCTCTTTTGATGAAGCAATTAAAAAGGAGGAATGGATCCAAGCCATGGATCATGAGCATCAAGCACTCATCAAGAACAACACTTGGAGGTTGGTGGAACTTCCAAAAGGCAAGAAGACAATTGGGTGTAAGTGGATCTTCAAGATCAAGACAAAAGAAGATGGATCAATCAAAAGGTACAAGGCAAGATTGGTGGCAAAAGGGTATGCTCAAGAGTATGGCATTGACTATGATGAGACCTTTGCACCCGTGGCAAAGATGGTAACAATTTGAACCCTTATCTCTCTTGCAACTCTTTATGGTTGGGACATGTGGCAAATGGATGTTACTAATGCTTTCTTTAATGGTGATCTTGAAGAGGAAATCTACATGGAGCAACCCAAGGGCTATGTTTCACATGATGAGCCTAATCATGTGTGTTTCCTACAAAAGAGCTTGTATGGGATTAAGCAAGCACCAAGAAGTTGGTATGCTAAGTTCAATTTGTGGCAGTTGGATAACAACATTGTCAAGCATGAAATCCGTAAAATGTTCTGAAAGCTCAAAAGGTGGTTCCACAAGATCTCGAGGACTTTGGGAATTATTGATGGTGATTTGTTACTGGATCTAGTAGACGCTTTTTTGCTTGGATGGGCCTTTTGAGATTTGGACAATGGTTGAATTGGTTGTTTCAATTTTGCACACATTTGTTTTTGGTACTCGGTTAGTTTTGTATCTATTATTTTCTGTTTGTTTAACCAAGGTTTTCTGGTATTTTGTAAAGGTGGTGTGGTTGCCTCTCGGATTAACTCTTCGTCAATGGCCTCACAGATCTCATTTGGAAGTGCTTCCCAGTGATAGAATTTGGTTTTGGGACTATAGGTCGTTGTGTTCACTACCTTAGAGGTAAGTTGTACATGAGCTAGTGGGCTTGGTGTCTTGATCTCCTTTGCGATTGATTTAAGTGAAAATCATTTCTGATCGAGATAGTTGAGGACTTGCTCACTCATTTCCTCATCATTCATCAAAAGAATTCCATCTTCCAAAACATGGGCTGTAGAAATGAGAGATTCTTCGGGGCACCAAGCTATTGGAATAAGATCTATTATCATCAAAGGAATAATGGGTGTCTCGATGTCAATATAAGACGATAGGATGGTGGTGTCTTCTTCAATGGTTTCTATGAGGCATATGTTGGAGTTGGCACAGTCCACCGCCCCCCTGTAGTGCATAGGCTCTCCTTCATTTGGGAAACCCAAGTGGTTTAGGATATATGGTAGTATAAGAATTGGATCCTCGTCTTTGCGTATAGGGATCATGAATGTCTAGAGCTCATCATGAAATGTAGAATAAGCCGCATGCACCAGGCATTCATGTTGCACACTTGAGAAAAGTGGTGTGTTGAAGTTTAGCTGCTCTAGGAAAGGATGAGCCGTTGCTAGCTTCTTGGAAAAATCAGTAAATGAGACCTAGTGAATTTATGTAGTGCACCTGCTAGGTTTCATGTCTGATAAAACACTTTGCTTAGTTCTAGGACTCCAGTTGGGTAGAATTCTACCCAGTAGCTTGCCAAGTGGTCCTCTGCTTGTTTTTTTTTTTTGAGTAGTGATTAATTCCTTGCAATAGACTGGTGCGTTGTGGATTGCATTGTCTCGCTTGCAAGAACAAGTGATGCTAGCTTTAAATTGTAAGATGATTCTTGTTTTGGAACATGGTTATCACTGGCTATGCACTCTATGACCTGGAACCTGTAAATAGTGATATAAGCGAGATAGATTTTGTGAGAAATCAGACCTAAACTATCCTAAAAAATATTGATTATTAAACATGCAAGAAATTCAACAGAATATATCTCATCACTCTCTTTAATGCTTTCCAATGAGAGATCCTAGGATTGTTGTTGAGAAATGATGTCTTGACATCCATTTGTTGCATTTCGAGGTCTTCCACAGCTGCTAACGCAATCAAAGCCTTGATTGACTGCATCTTGATGACATGACTGAAATTTTTTTGATAATCCACCCCTTGGACTTGAGTGAATCCTTTAGCCATCACCTGTGCTTTCCATTTTGCAATGGAACCATCAGAGTTGATGTTTTTGAAGATCCACTTGTTGTCGATAACTCTCTTGTGAGTGGGAAAGTCGACCAGTGTCTTTGTCAAAAGTGAGTTGTACTCGCTTTTCATAGCTTCTTGCCATTTCACAACATCCCTGGAGTTAATTGCTTCAACTAAGCTCTCTGGTTCTTCTGATGAAGTCCAGAATGATTGAGGTGCATATGTCTTACTGTCCGAGTCCATGAGGATCTGCAAACATTGGGTTGACCAAGGTGCGATGATGCTTCTTCTTGAATTTATTCAGATCTGTTTGAGCTAGTTTGGTCTGGTCTGATGACAGGTACTGTCGGCTGCTCGGCTTCTGTAGCTGTTAGCTGCAGGTTCTATAGAAGGAACATCAATGTTGGAAGAATCCATGCTACATAAAATAGGATGAGATGACATAGCATCGTTTATCGATGGTTTTTTGAAATCATAGTATGTATGTTCTTCAGATATTACATCCCTAGAGACAAATACTACATTGGTGGATGGATCACAAACTTTTTAAGCTTTATCTTCATTGGGATAGCCAATGAAAATACATTTATTTGTCCTATGATCCAGCTTCTGCCTAAGCTATTTAGGAATGTGAACAAAACATATACAACCAAAGATTTTTCAATGGCTGACACTAGGCTTGTTCCCATATCAAACTTCATGAGGAGTCTTGTTGTTGACGCCTTTGGTGCTAGATCTGTTCTGCATGTAACAAGCTATGGCAGTAGCTTCTGTCCAAAACTTTGCAGCTAGATGTGCTTGATGTAGCATGGATCTAGTTGAGTTGAGAAGAGTTCGATTCTTCCTTTCTACAATCCCGTTCTGTTGAGGTGAATAGGAAGTGGTGAACTGTCTTCTAATACCCTGTTTAGCCATATAGTCGGACATCTCATTAGAGATGTATTCGCCGCCACCATTAGTTCGGAGTGCCTTCACTTTCCTAGACGTTTGTGTCTCAGCCATGGCCTTAAATCTCTTGAAGCATTCAAAGGCTTCAGATTTGTGCTTAATGAACATGACTATAGACCATCTAGAATAATCATCTATGAAAGTGATAAAATAGATTGCATCTCCTAATGTTGGAGTTGGCATTGGACCACAAAGATTGCTATGTACAAGATCTAAGACATGCTTTGTTTTGATGGAATGTGATTTTGGAAACTTGCTTCTAGAGTGCTTCTCATAGATGCATGATTCACAAAAGAAAGACTTTCTATCCAATGAAGACAAGAAATTCAAACCATCAACTAAATTATTACAAAACATATAAGAAAGTGATCTTGTATTCACGTGTTTAAATCGACTATGCCACAGAACAGCACTGTCGTTTACATTTTCATTAGAGATACTAGCTAATGCAACTGAAATAGAGAGTACGTAAAGATTTTTGACTCTAGTGCATGTAGTCAGAGTAGTATCCTCCTCAAATATTGTACACTACTCAGATGAGAAAGTAACAATGTAGCTCTCATCAGTTATCTTAGGGACTACTAACAGGTTCTTTGACAATTGAGGAACATGAAGGACGTTAGGAACACAAATGGATAGATTGTTGTTGAAGTTGATATTCACTGCTCCTTTGCCTTCCACACGTATGGTGCTAGAATCTCTGAGGTAGATAAATTGGTCTCTGTTGTAAGTTGTGTACTCCGTAAACCATTCCTTGCGAGAGGTCTTGTATTGGGTGGTGCCGTTGTCTAGGTACCAGCTATCACAGTCTTCGCTGCTGTTGTAAGCCATTAACAAGTGTGTATATGACTCCTTGAATTCTGTCATGTTGGAGGAGTCTGGCTGCTGCTCCTATTGTTGCTTCTTTGTCTCGTTGTAGATTTTGATGTGACACTCCTTGATGTCATGATTAGCTCTTTTGCAATATCTGCAGAAAAGCTTCTTTCATGATCCACCATGCTCACCTTGAGTGTGAGGCTTATGTTGTTGCTGCTGCACTTGATTCTCGCCCTTGGAATAGTCATTCTTCTTGGTGTATAGAGCCATGGATTTGTCTTTGATGGACAAGCTGCTAGTCTTACTCCGCATTTCTTCTTGAAGAAGATGACCGATCACCTTTTGAAGAGTGAGGTTAGGTTGTGTGGAGATCATCACCACAAAGTGTTCATACGACTTTGGAAGAGAAGAAAACAAGGTCATAACGACATTATCATCTTGAATAGAACATCCTATAGTTGATAAGTGATCTAACAGGGATTTGGAGCTGTTGATGTGAGAAGTGATGGCAATAGAATCAGACATGCTAAGAGTAAAAAACTTCCTTCTAAGATGTAATCTCATGGTTACATCGTGAGTGTCATAGAGACTTGATAACAAGTCCAGTGTTTCCTTAGAGGTTTTGCACGTGGTGACATGAGATATTTGGGAGTCGGCCAGATTGAGTGTAATACATGCTAAGGCCTTCTGATCTTTGATCCTCCAGGCCTTTGCTTGATCACCATCTTCTGGTTTTAGGTCAGCACCTTCTACTACATTCCAAAGATCTCTATCTATCAACATCATTCTAAGTTTTAACTTCCAAATGTAGAAGTTAGAACCATTGAACTTGTCAATGACTCTAGCTTCACTGAGTGATGAAGATGAAGAGCTATCTATATGAAACATGATAACAATATACAAATAGAACAAACTCAATCTCCCGAGATTGACTTATGAAAGTACAATTGCTACTTCTAGACACTTCTATCCCAAGTATAAACTTTAGGAAGCCTAGATCTACCATCTTGAACTCACTAGATAAGTCAACTTTTACTTTGCCTATTCCATCATCATCGTTTCCTGTCATAATGATGTCATCAACATAAAGAACCAAAATGATGATCTTTCCTTCATTACATTTGAAATATAAAGAAGGTTCATAAGCACTTAGTACAAAGCCAAGGGAATAGAGAAAATCATGCAACCTAGAGTACCAAGCTCTAGGTGCTTGCTTCAAGCCAAATAGCCTCTTCCTTAAGTAGCACACCTTTTTCTCCTCACCAACCTTGATGAAGCCCTCGGGTTGCATCATGTAGATTTCCTCTTCTAAGAAGCCATTCAAGAAGGCATTTGTCACATCCATTTGGTAGAGATCCCATTTGAACAAAGTAGCAATGCAAATGATTAATCTAATAGTTACAATCTTAGCTACAGGTGCGAATGTTTCTTCATAATCCAATCCTTTTATTTGAAGAAATCCCTTAGCAACAAGCCTAGCTTTGTATTTACTAATAGATCCATCTTGATTGTACTTAATTCTATAAATCCACTTACATGCAAGTGGTTTCTTTCCTCTTGGAAGATTTACAAGATTCCAAGTATGATTCTCTTCTACTGCATCATACTCTACTTGCATTGCATCTCTCCAAACTTTAGATTTACATGCTTCTTCAAAAGATGATGGTTCTTCAATCAATGTAGCTAAAAAAGAGTAAGAGGTAGAAGATGTAGAGCCTTCCTTTTGCTTTCCCTTGTCCACATAGGTAAGCCTTGAGGTCTCGGCCTTGCTCCTTGATTATTTTCTTGGCCCCTTTTGACTCGGATCCAAATCTCCATCCTCGGGTTTGTCATGATCCTCCTCGGGTTTGTCAAGATCCTCCTCAGATTTGTCAAGATCTTCAATGCACAATGGGTTAGATCCATTTGACAAGCTCTTAGCAAATTGTGACTCATCAAAAAGTACATCCTTGCTTACCTTTACTTTCTTGGATGTAGGATCATATATCCTATATCCCTTGCTATTTTCTCCATAGCCAACAAAGATTCCTTTGAAGGAGGTAGCATCTCTTTTCTTCTAGTATCCAAAGGAATGTGTACATAACAAGTACATCCAAAGATCTTAAAATCTTTTACATTGGGTTTCTTATCAAACAAGGCTTGATAAGGTGAGATCCCATCTATAGCACTACTAGGAAGTCTATTACACAAATAATTAGCACATGTTATGGCTTCTCCCCAAAATGAGATGGGAAGTGATGCATCAAGCCTCAAGGACTTTGCACACTCACATAGACTCCTATTTTTCCTCTCGGCCACCCCATTTTGTTGAGGAGTGTAGGAACAAGTGTATTGTAACTTAATACCATTGATCTCACAAAAGTCTTTCATTTTATTGGAGGTGTACTCTCCTCCATTATCACATCTTAGTGCTTTGATAGAAGTACTATGTTGTTTCTCTACTAGAGACTTGAACTTAATGAAAGCTTCATAAACAAGACTTTTCTTTGATAGTAACTCAATCCATGTGAATCTAGTACAATCATCTATAAAAGTTACATACATCAAGGCACCTCCATTACTTGCATGTGAAAAACTATGTACATCAAAATGTATGAGATCCAAGGGAGAGAGAGATCTTGATGAAGATTTCTTGTAAGAAGATTTGTGTGACTTTGCAAGGCCACATGCCTCACACATTTTTCCACACTTCTTGAAAGTTCTTGGTAGGCCGAGCGCTAGTTCCTTGCTTGCCATTGACTCCATAGATTGAAGATTAGGATGGCCTAATCTCTTATGCCAAAGCTCCACTTGAGTTAGCTCCTCCCTAGCCAAGTTCACACTTTCACTTGCAACATTAGCATCCAACTTGAAAAGTCTACCTTGCTTAATGCCACTAGTTATGCACTTATTATTTCTCAAGATGGAACAAACTCCATTCGTGAAATGTACATCTAGTCCATTGTCCATTAATTGTCCTACACTTAATTGTCCTACACTAAGCAAGTTTCTTGAAATGGTAGGAACATACAAAACATTATCTAGATCTATCCTTTTAGATGTGCCTAAACAAAGAGGTATAGATCCTATGCCATCTATCTTGCATGCTTGATCACTAGCAGTGTATATTGACTTCTTAGATTCATTACAAGATAGAAGAGTTGGTAAGCTTATCACTTAGACCATTCAAAATGATTTGTACTAGTTCTTGATCTTGGATCTTCTCTCCTATTGCACTTAACTCCTTGTTAAGAGATTTAATCCTAAGAACATACTCTTGTCCACTCTCTCCACTTCCTTTCATGCTTTGGAAAACTTGATTTTTTAGCATGAGGATTCTTGAAGTATTGTTGGATTCATAAATGCTCTTTAATGAATCCCAAGCCTCTTTGGATGAGGTACAAGAAGACACCTCTTTCAAGAGGTCATTTGCATACATTTAACTTTATGCAATGTAGAGATAATCTTGCTCTCTTCTTGTATTTGGCTTGTTCTTGGGGAGTTTGAGGCTCTTCCTCTACTCCTTGAACTATGTCATATAGATCATGGATCACTAGGAGTGATTCCATTCTCACTTTCCAAATGGAATGAATTGTGGAAGTGAGTCTCTCACTTGATTCCATCAAATATCCACCCATGGATGACATTTTAGAATGAATGCTCTTTTAAAAATCACAAAGATTTTTGAATTTTAAAAGATCTATGAAAAGGCCTAAAGCTTACTAGAATGCCTATAGGCTTGTCTCTATCAAACTAGCACACAAGCTTGAATGATACTCAAAGATCTTACCAAAAATTTCTAGCTTTCACTCTCACAAAAAAAATAGGCTTGGATCTCTCCCTCATGGATCTTCTAGGAGTGAAAATCTGAGGACTTCCATCTTCATATCTCGACCACTCCATATGTTGATTGTCCTCAATAACAAAAGGTGATAGATTTTGAGGTTGCTTGATCTCGGCCCCTCCAAGATTGTACTTTTCTACTTCATGAAAAACTACATCTCTACTTTCAATTACTTTAGAAGTAGAGACCATGTAGATTCGATAGGCTTTCTTGTTGGATGAATATCCAACCATTACTCCTTTGCTTGCACAAGGATCATCCTTCTTTCTCGTTTCCAAGGGAATATGGACAAAACATATGCATCCAAATACTCTAAGGTGATCAACCTTAGGTTTCTTCAAATAAAGTGCTTCATATGGTGACTTTCCTTCAAGTGCAACATGAGGGAGTTGATTGCAAAGATAGTTTGAACAATTGATGGCCTCAACCCAAAAGTCTTTTGGCAAGGATGCCTCAATTCTAATGGTTTTGGCAAATTCACACAAGGTTCTATTCTTTCTTTCAACCACCCCATTTTGAGATGGTGTATATGCACAAGAAAACTCCCTTTTAATGCCTTCAAGCTCACAATAATCATGAAATTTATTGGAACTGTACTCACCACCTCCATCACTTCAAGAATCTTGATTTTGTATGAAAATTGCTTTTCAACTAGAGCTTTGAACTTTAGGAAATAGTCAAACACCATAGACTTTGAAGCTAGAAGATATAACCAAGTAAACCTTGTGAAATCATCAATGAAAGTTACAAAGCAAGTAGCACCACCCTTGCTTTTTGAAGATAAGAAGCGCACATCCGAGTGTATGAGCTCTGATGGATGTGTAGTCTTGATAGATGACTTTGAAAAAGGTTTCTTATGAGACTTAGATATGGCACAAGCCTCACATGGCTTGAAATTCTTGGAGATAAGATTAGGCAAGCCAATAGCTTTGGCTTTCTTGACCATGAAAATCATAGAATTATAGTTAGGATGCCCCAACCTTCTATGCCATAGTTCCTCCAAAGAAATATGAAAAGCAAAAGCACCATCACAAGAGTTAGCATACTCTTTGGGATCAAGCTTGTAGATTCCACCATATCTAGACCCAAATGCAAGGATTTCATCATGCTTCTTGATTGTACATGTATCAATATTGAAATTCACATCTAGTTCACTATCAAACAATTTTCCAACGCTAATAAGATTTTTTGATAACTTAGGAACAAAAAGTACTTTAGACAGAGAAAGAACTTTTGATGATGAAAGCTTTAAGGGAATGGTCCCTATGCCTTCAATAGCACACTCATGATCATTTGCTATGTAGATAGACTTCTTGGCTCCTTCATAAGGTGTCATGGATGAAAAAGAATGCTTGGAGCTACACATATGTGAGGAAGCTCCACTGTTGATGTACCACGAGCCATCCTTCTTGAAAGGTAATGAAGAAAAACTCGAGACCATAAGAGATCCCTCTCTATCACTTGCATGAGCATCTTCCTTCTCTTCATTGGAAATGTTGGCTTGCTTGAATTGACTCTTCTTCTTGAAGCAACTGGAGGCATAATGCCCCTTCTTGCCACAAAAGAAACACTTGATGTTTTTCTTCTTCTTCTTGGATGTGAAAGCTTGAGAGGACTCATCCTCTTCTCCTTTCTCCTTGGAAATAAGATTGTTCTTAGTGGAAGAGGGTTGGTGTTGATTCTTATTTCTTGACTTGTGCTTGTCTTTGGTAAAGAGGGCTTTACCATCAATGTTGAGAGAGAGTCTTTCCATTTTCAAGAGTTTATACTCTTTTCTTGATTCTTCATAAATGAGCACACTTTGGAGTGCTTCCAAACTTGGTAGCTCCTCCTTAATGGCATAACTCTGAACAAGGTTGTCATATTCCTCCTTTAACCCATTAAGTATGACTTGAACAAGTTCATTTTGGTTGATGGAGTCTCCTATGCATGACAATTCTCTATGGAGGTCTTTAACTCTCATTACATAAGCTGAAGGACATTAATCACTTCTCTGTACACTATGAAAAATTTGGTTTCTTAGTGTAAGAAGTCTAGAAGCATTCTTTGCCTCGTAGATGGACTTGAGAGTATCCCAAGCATCTTTGGCATTAGTACAGGCACCAATTTCTCTTAAGATGTCATTTGAGACATTCATTTTAATATAATGCAGAGCCATCCTAGCTCTCTTTTTGTACTTTGGAATTTCTTGAGGAATTTGTGGTTCTTCTTCAATGCCAAGTACAATATCCATCACATCTTGTAGTATTAAGACAGATTCCATCCTAACCTTCCAAATTGAGTAATTGGAGGTTGACAATCTTTCACTTGTTTCTAATAGAAAGACACCCATTGAAGTCATAAAGAAAGATGGAAATGAAAAAAGATGGATGAAAAAATTGCTTATCTTCTCACTATAGGAAGCAATCAAGGGTAAAAAACCAAATCCTATGTAAGACTAAGCAAAAAAAACTGTGAGGTAGATCTCACTAGCTTGACAATCTCTCTAAAACAAGATTTGAATCATAAAAAAAGATGAAGTATGGCAAAAGTTATGGTTCTCTGAATTTCACACGTGTGAAATACTCCAAAAATGTCAAATTGACTCAAATACAATCTATTTGTATGAAACAATTTGCCTAGATCCTCTAAATTTTGCCTAAATCACATATAGATGAGATTGGTCAACTTCTGGATGATTTTTGTGATCATTCAAGCACTAAATGACATATACTCACGATTTGCCACAGGTCTAGGCTCCCTACCTATGACTATTCAAAAGCTTATAACTTTTGATTGGCTTATCCAACTGTCATGATTCAAATTGCATCAAAGTCTACACATTTCTAGCTTTCTAGTGGGCTAATTTGCATAAATTTGGATCCAAGGTGAAAGAGAACCACCAAACTGAAAATGGGCAGATTTCACATGTGCCTGCACCTGAAATTCCATACAGTACCTGATCTGGACCATTCAAAATGGTTTGAAGCTCTAAATCACCAGAAAACTGCAAACTAGCTAGAAAGTAGAATCTAGACAATTCCTAGCTTGAATCAAATTTGCAAACTTTTTAATTAGATTTGCTTGTAAATCTTAGGTAGGCTCTGATACCATGTTGAATTCACACGTGTGTGACGCCCTACACATGTACTTTTGATCTCCTAAGCCCAATAATACCATAAAGATCAAACTAGCATTGATTGACAATAGGAAAGCTGATCATACAAGAAATATTATTGTGTTACAAGCAAGATCTGTCAACAAAACATAAAACTAAGTACAATAAATGTCTCAACTCAGCTAGAGAGAGAATATGAAAGTACAAACTCGAGTAGAGAGAGAGGGCACAAAGAGCTTAGTCTCCAAATTTGCATTATACACAAATTTCATCATCTTCTCAATGAGAGTACATCACATATATATATATATCCATGGACTCTCCTCCTACTTTGAGTTGAATTGGAGTTATGAATCCACCTCTCAAGCTATTTGGACTTATTCAAGCCACCTCAATATGTCTAATTGTGCCACCTAGTATTTTCATGCATTAAATGTGGCATGCAAAGTACAAATGGCAATTCATATGGTAGCTCAAGTTTCTATATCTACCTACCTTGAATATTTTATTCTAAGATGGGTCTTTACTAAGCCAAAAGAGCTCAATTCATCTTTGGCATTTTTAGGGCCCCTACTTACAACATTAGATAGATTTTTCCAATATTTCAACACATAGCCTTGGTATAGTGATTCTTCTCTTCGATGTCATGGTAATTTCCAAGAATAGACTTTGTGGAGGATCCATATTTGGTGATTCTTGTGGGCTTGTGTTGTGGAGCCTGTTCCCACGTGTGAAAGAAAGTATTTTTCATACTTGTATCTATCTAATTTGATTTTGTATCAATCTAGTTAGTGTGAACATGGTATGACTAGTTTTTAGTCAAGTTGACTAGTCACCTAGAAATTAGCTTTTCCTTGCATGTGCATGAGTAAATGCTCCCACATGGCAAGTGAATGTTCACATGTGTGTATAGAGTTCTAGAAGATAAGAGTTGACCATTTTTCTTCGATCCTATTTTGTAAAGAATATTCCTATATTCTAGGAGACTAGCTCTTTGGATTTTAGTCATATTCTAGAAGGTCAACTTTGGATAAGGATCAAGGATGGATCAAATGGATAGATCTGAGTGATGTGGCACTCTTCACACGTGTGAAGACCTGCTGGACTGTACCAAACTCGTGGATGTACCTGATCCATAAAAGAATCATCATTTTGCTAATGAGATTGATGAGACTTTTGCATTCTATACTTTTGTGAGATTTCTAGTCATTAGTTTTGTGATTTCTATGAATGATTGCTATCAAGAACTATAGTACTTGTTGTTTTAGGTGCAGGCCATACTGTGGACAGTACTCCATACGTCTGAGACCGCCTTTACTAATTTATGATGTGTTGATCCATTGCTCTTGCTTAAATCTAAGTGTATTGAATCTAGATCAAGATCTAATGTGTAGAACTTGATAGATCCATTGATTAAGCAACCAATAACTCTCTATGATTGTCAAGTACATTCATTATTGTCCTTTAAACTAAAATTTTGTCATGGTATCAGAGCTAAGTAAGAGAGTGACCATTTGAATCATAAAACTTACAAATATCATTGGCAAAATTTGTTTTTGGCCAATACTAGTGAGGGCAAGTTCATCTAGAGTGATAGGTTGTTCCTATTTGGATCAAATAGACTTGGAGGCTATGTATGTACTTTTCACACTTGTGAAACCGTACAAGAACTTTCATTTCATGTTACTTTGTGTTTGTTGGTCCTAAAATCACAATTCTAGTTCATTTTTAGTGCTTTTTGAAGCATAGTATTGATCTAGATTCAATCTAGCTAATGCTTATGACCAAATAGAGTTTTGGATCATTGAAGCATTACTTTGAACATCAGATCTTAGAGGCTGATTTGTTCAGATCCTTAGTTGAAGTGAAATTTCTAAGAAAAGTGTAAAGCAAAAAAAAAAATTGTGAGATTGAAAGCTAGGAATTTTTGTCAAGATCTTTGTGTACCATTCAAGCTTGTGTGCTAGTTTGATAGAGACAAGGCTATAGGCAATCTTGTGAGATTTAGGCCTACCATAGATTTTTGAAAATTCAGAAATCTTTGTGATGAAGTCTGCAAACTCACATCAAACACTGTAAGTAACTTACTTAAGGATATCAACGAAGTCGAGGAACAACAAACAACTTGCAAGTGCATATGAAGTCAACTAACAATTGGTGACCCATCTCATCATTTAGCTGCGTAAGTTATCACTTACGGTTACCAACGAAGGAAGCAAACGATCATCAACTGACAATGAGATAGTGGTTTGTTTCTTTGAAATCCATGATATAGCTGTTGAAAATTGTCACTTCTCACTTGACATTGGTTCATGTAAATATTGATCAAACATTAGAATATGTTGATGATATGATTTCACACGTGTGGAGCATGTTCCCATGTGTGAAAGGATGTACTTTTCATGTTTGTATATATCCAAATTGATTTTGTATCATTCTAGTTAGTGTGAACATGAAATGACTAGTTTTTAGTCAAGTTGACTAGTCACCTACAAATTAGCTTTTCCTTGCATGTGCATGAGTAAATGCTCCCACATGGCAAGTGGATGTTCACATGTGTGTATAGAGTACTAGAAGATAAGAGTTGACCATTTTCCTTAGATCCTATTTTGTAGGGAATATTCCTATATTCTAGGAGACTAGCTTTTTGGATTTTAGTCATATTCTAGAAGGTCAACTATTGGATAAGGATCAAGGATGGATCAAATGGATAGATATGAGTGATGTGGCACTCTTCACACGTGTGAAGGCCTGCTGGACTGTACCAGACTCATGGATGTACTTGATCCATAAAAGGATCATCATTTTGCTAAGAAAATTGATGAGACTTTTGCACTCTACACTTTTGTGAGATTTCTAGTCATTTGTCTTGTGATTTTTATGCATGATTGCTATCTAGTATCATTGTACTTGTTGTTTCAGGTGCAGTCCGTACAGTGGACAGTACTCCACACGTGTGAAGCCGCTCTCACTAAAAAATGATGTGTTGATCCATTGCTCTTGCTTAAATCCAAGTGTAGTGAATCTAGATCAAGATCTAATGTGTAGAACTTGATAGATTCATTGATTAAGCAACCAATAACTCTCTATGATTGTAAAGTACAATCATTATTGTCCTAAAAACTGTAAAATTTATCATGGTATCAGAGCTAAGTAAGAGAGTGATCATTGAATCATAAATCTTGTAAAGATCATTGGCAAAATTTGTTTTTTGGCCAATACTAGTGAGGGCGAGTTCTTCTAGAGTGATAGCTTGTAATCATTTGGATCAAAACGACTTGGAGGCTGTGTATGTACTTTTCACACGTGTGAAACCGTACAGAAACTTTCAATTCAAGTTACTTTGTGTTTTTTGGTCCCAAAATCACAATACTAGTTCATTTTTGGTGCTTTTTGAAGCATAGTATTGATCTAGATTCATTCTAACTAATGCCTATGACCAAATAGTGTTTTGGATCATTGAAGCATTTCTTTTTAGAGTCTAAGATCAGATCTAAGAGGCTGATTTGTTCAGATCCTTAGTTGAAGTGAAATCTCTAAGAAAAGTGTAAAGCAATTTTTTTTTGTGAGAGTGAAAGCTAGAAATTTTTGGTAAGATCTTTGAGTATCATTCAAGCTTGTGTGTTAGTTTGATAGAGACAAGCCTATAGGCATTCTAGTAAGCTTTAGGCCACTTCATAGATCTTTTAAAATTCAAAAATCTTTGTGATTTTTAAAAGAGCATTCATTCTAAAATGTCATCCATGGGTGGATATTTGATGGAATCAAGTGAGAGACTCACTTCCACAAATTATTCCATTTGGAAAGTGAGAATGGAATCACTCCTAGTGATCCATGATCTATATGACATAGTTCAAGGAGTAGAGGAAGAGCCTCAAACTCCCCAAGAACAAGCCAAATACAAGAAGAGAGCAAGATTAGCTCTACATTGCATAAAGTTAAATGTATGCAATGACCTCTTGAAAGAGGTGTCTTCTTGTACCTCATCCAAAGAGGCTTGGGATTCATTAAAGAGCATTTATGAATCCAACAATACTTCAAGAATCCTCATGCTAAGAAATCAAGTTTTCCAAAGCATGAAAGGAAGTGGAGAGAGTGGACAAGAGTATGTTCTTAGGATCAAATCTCTTAACAAGGAGTTAAGTGCAATAGGAGAGAAGATCCAAGATCAAGAACTAGTACAAATCATTTTGAATGGTCTAAGTGATGAGTTTACCAACTTAGTCCAATCATTTGCCATTCAAGACTCTCTTCCATCCATTGAAAAGTTGCACAATGTTCTTGTGGCCGAGGAGAGTAGGCTTCTACACCTCAAGACAAGAATGGATAGCATGTCACTTAATGGAGGAGAGGAGAAAGCTAACTTTACATCTAAAGGCAAGAAAAAGCAAAATCCATTCAAGAAAAATCAAGGCAAGGAGGCCGAGATGAAGAATGGAGGATCTACCTCCAAAGGCAAAGTGAAGAACAAGGCAAAACTAAAGTGTTTCTTTTGTGGAAAGAAAGGACACTTTGCCTCAGAATGCTACTTGAAGAAGAATCAACAAGCCAAAGGAGATCAAGGGAACATTGCTCAAGAGGAAGAATATGAGGATGGATTCAACACATCCTTAATGGTTGCATCTACACCAACTTCAAGTCAAGACACATGGTGGATAGATAGTGGGGCTAGTTCCCACATGTCCTTTAACAAGCATTATTTTTCTACTCTTCTATCTTGTAATGACTCTAAGAAGTCAATATACACTGCTAGTGATCAAGCATGCAAGATAGATGGCATAGGATCTATACCTCTTTGTTTAGGCACATCTAAAAGGATAGATCTAGATAATGTTTTGTATGTTCCTACCATTTCAAGAAACTTGCTTAGTGTAGGACAATTAATGGACAATGGACTAGATGTACATTTCAAGAATGGAGTTTGTTCCATCTTGAAAAATGATAAGTGCATAGCTAGTGGCATTAAGCAAGGTAGACTTTTCAAGTTGGATGCTAATGTTGCAAGTGAAAGTGTGAACTTGGCTAGGGAGGAGCTAACTCAAGTGGAGCTTTGGCATAAGAGATTAGGCCATCCTAATCTTCAATCTATGGAGTCAATGGCAAGCAAGGAACTAGCTCTCGGCCTACCAAGAGCTTTCAAGAAGTGTGGAAAAATGTGTGAGGCATGTGGCCTTGCAAAGTCACACAAATCTTCTTACAAGAAATCTTCATCAAGATCTCTCTCTCCCTTGGATCTCATACATTCTGATGTACATAGTTTTTCACATGCAAGTAATGGAGGTGCCTTGATGTATGTAACTTTTATAGATGATTGTACTAGATTCACATGGATTGAGTTACTATCAAAGAAAAATCTTGTTTATGAAGCTTTCATTAAGTTCAAGTCTCTAGTAGAGAAACAACTTAGTACTTCTATCAAAGCACTAAGATGTGATAATGGAGGAGAGTACACCTCCAATAAAATGAAAGACTTTTGTGAGATCAATGGTATTAAGTTACAATACACTTGTTCCTACACCCCTCAACAAAATGGGGTGGCCGAGAGGAAAAATAGGAGTCTATGTGAGTGTGCAAAGTCCTTGAGGCTTGATGCATCACTTCTCATCTCATTTTGGGGAGAAGCCATAACATGTGCTAATTATTTGTGTAATAGACTTCCTAGTAGTGCTATAGATGGGATCTCACCTTATCAAGCCTTGTTTGATAAGAAACCCAATGTAAAATATTTTAAGATCTTTGGATGTACTTGTTATGTACACATTCCTTTGGAGACTAGAAGGAAAGAAGATGCTACCTCCTTCAAAGGAATCTTTGTTGGCTATGGAGAAAATAGCAAGGGATATAGGATATATGATCCTACATCCAAGAAAGTAAAGGTAAGCAAGGATGTACTTTTTGATGAGTCACAATTTGCTAAGAGCTTGTCAAATGGATCTAACCCATTGTGCATTGAAGATCTTGACAAATCCGAGGAGGATCTTGACAAACCCGAGGAGGATCATGACAAACCCGAGGATGGAGATTTGGATCCAAGTCAAAAGGGGCCAAGAAGATCATCAAGGAGCAAGGCCGAGCCCTCAAGGCTTACCTATGTGGACAAGGGAAAGCAAAAGGAAGGCTCTACATCTTCTACCTCTTACTCTTTTTTAGCTACATTGATTGAAGAACCATCATCTTTTGAAGAAGCATGTAAATCTAAAGTTTGGAGAGATGCAATGCAAGTAGAGTATGATGCATTAGAAGAAAATCATACTTGGAATCTTGTAAATCTTCCAAGAGGAAAGAAACCACTTGCATGTAAGTGGATTTATAGAATTAAGTACAATCAAGATGGATCTATTAGTAAATACAAAGCTAGGCTTGTTGCTAAGGGATTTCTTCAAATAAAAGGATTGGATTATGAAGAAACATTTGCACCTGTAGCTAAGCTTGTAACTATTAGATTAATCATTTGCATTGCTACTTTGTTCAAATGGGATCTCTACCAAATGGATGTGACAAATGCCTTCTTGAATGGCTTCTTAGAAGAGGAAATCTACATGATGCAACCCGAGGGCTTCATCAAGATTGGTGAGGAGCAAAAGGTGTGCTACTTAAGGAAGAGCCTATATGGCTTGAAGCAAGCACCTAGAGCTTGGTACTCTAGGTTGCATGATTTTCTCTATTCCCTTGGCTTTGTACTAAGTGCTTATGAACCTTCTTTATATTTCAAATGTAATGAAGGAAAGATCATCATTTTGGTTCTTTATGTTGATGACATCATTATGACAGGAAATGATGATGATGGCATAGGCAAAGTAAAAGTTGACTTATCTAGTGAGTTCAAGATGGTAGATCTAGGCTTCCTAAAGTTTATACTTGGGATAGAAGTGTCTAGAAGTAGCAATTGTACTTTCATAAGTCAATCTAAGTATGCTACTTCCATTCTTGAAAGATTTGGTATGAAAGATTGTAAGGGGATTGACACCCCTATGGAGCATGTTGTGAAAGCAACTAATGAAGGTGATGAAGCATCCTTTGAGGACATCACTCTCTTTAGGAAGCTTATAGGCTCTCTAATCTATTTAACCATCACTAGACCTGACTTAAGTTTTTGTGTAAGCAAGTTGAGTCAAAGTATGCAAGCTCCTTTAATTCATCATTGGAAAAGTGCCAAGAGAGTACTTAGATATGTTTCTAGTACTAGATTTTTTGGTATACTTTATGAAGGATCTAACTTGCACTTGAGAGCCTACTCGGATTCAGATTTTGCAGGTGACAAGATGGATAGGAAGTCCATTAGTGCATTTGCAACATTTCTTTGTGGAGGAGTGATATCTTGGCTTTCCAAAAAGCAAGATACAATCTCACTATCTTCTTGTGAAGCCGAGTACAAGGCATTGACTTCAACAACCAAAGAGCTCTTATGGCTAAGAAGACTCTTGATGGAACTACATGTGCTAGAGGCCGAGGAGATCCCTTACATATTTTGTGACAATCAAGCTTCTCAACAAATTGCTTCAAATCCTATCTTCCATGCTAGAACAAAGCATATTGAGATAGCTCACCACTTTGTGAGGGAGAAGGTACAATCCAAGGAAGTGCAACTACATCATGTACCATCATCCGAATGCATAGCTGATATCTTAACCAAACCATTGTCCAAAGATCCATTTTTTAAGTTAAGATATGCTCTTGGAATTGTAGATAGATGTACACTAGATTTGCCAAGTTAGAAGTGAGGAGGAGTGTTGAAAATTGTCACTTCTCACTTGACATTGGTTCATGTAAATATTGATCAAACATTAGAATATGTTGATGATATGATTTCACACGTGTGGAGCATGTTCCCATGTGTGAAAGGATGTACTTTTCATGTTTGTATATATCCAAATTGATTTTGTATCATTCTAGTTAGTGTGAACATGAAATGACTAGTTTTTAGTCAAGTTGACTAGTCACCTACAAATTAGCTTTTCCTTGCATGTGCATGAGTAAATGCTCCCACATGGCAAGTGGATGTTCACATGTGTGTATAGAGTACTAGAAGATAAGAGTTGACCATTTTCCTTAGATCCTATTTTGTAGGAAATATTCCTATATTCTAGGAGACTAGCTTTTTGGATTTTAGTCATATTCTAGAAGGTCAACTATTGGATAAGGATCAAGGATGGATCAAATGGATAGATATGAGTGATGTGGCACTCTTCACACGTGTGAAGGCCTGCTGGACTGTACCAGACTCATGGATGTACTTGATCCATAAAAGGATCATCATTTTGCTAAGAAAATTGATGAGACTTTTGCACTCTACACTTTTGTGAGATTTCTAGTCATTTGTCTTGTGATTTTTATGCATGATTGCTATCTAGTATCATTGTACTTGTTGTTTCAGGTGCAGTCCGTACAGTGGACAGTACTCCACACGTGTGAAGCCGCTCTCACTAAAAAATGATGTGTTGATCCATTGCTCTTGCTTAAATCCAAGTGTAGTGAATCTAGATCAAGATCTAATGTGTAGAACTTGATAGATTCATTGATTAAGCAACCAATAACTCTCTATGATTGTAAAGTACAATCATTATTGTCCTAAAAACTGTAAAATTTATCAATAGCTCCATCACCTATGAAAATACAATAAGCACTAATGGATTTTCTATCCATTACATCTCCAGCATAGTCTGAATCTGAAAATCCAAAAAGATTAGGTGATGATCCCTCATACAATATGCCAAAATCTCGAGTTCCAATGATGTACCTCAAAACTCACTTTCCTAGCTTCCAATGCTCCTAGCATAGTTTTTGATAGTAGAACTTTGATCCATCATAAGAATGATCTTCTTCCTAAGAATAGACCTCCTTTCAATGATCATATAATGCTCAAAATAGAAACAACCATAATTGATATAGAGAATAGTGTCCACTTGGGATGCTTCACTATTTCTTACATCAATTTTACATGTAAAAATGTGACTAGAATATGAAGAATTAATTAGAATGTAAATGAAATGATTCCACCATGCTTCCAACTCTGAAATCTCTAGAAAAATACAGCAAACAAACAATAAATGTGAGTGATCAACTTCTGCTTGCATGTCTCCTCCTCCTTTGTCCTTTGTTGCCATGTATCCACCATGATACTCCATGAATGAGCTTCCATCTCCATCTTGCCAAAAGATGCCATCAAGCCTTGATGACTTGACCATGAATGAGTGACATAATGAGCTTCCAATAGCTTCATTTCCATCAGAAAAACCAGCCAAGAATGCTAGTACAAATCCAACATCAAAACAATGCTCACCAATGTAGCTAGTTTTACCATATCTTGACAATTTGCACACATCCACATGAAATTGCTCAAATATGAGATGAAACAAGTAAAGTAAACTTGAACAACACTTCCTTGCTGCTCCTTTGACCTCACTTGAGTCTTCAATATGCTTCAAAAATAGATCCATAACATCTTTGCCAATTACCTCTCCTTTGATGCTCTTGACTAGCTCCAAATTGTAAACTTCCCTTTTGACTAGTTGAAGCGTTTTGAGATCAACCTCTTGATATTCCACTTGATCATCAAAGTCATTGAACAGACTTTGTTTTCCAGATCCATTTCTTGATTTTACAGCAAGATAACATCCATCCACTTGCATAGCTCCATGTACACAAGAAGATCCTCCAAAAGATGTTCCATTCTTCATAAGAGATCGAAACTCAAGATCCATTGCTTGGATCCACTCCTCTTCTTTACTTGCTTGATCTACAATTGTAGGCTCATCCAAAAATGTTAGAAAAGCAACATAATTTCTAGAAACTACTTGCTTACCCTTTTGATCATATGTGAGCCTTGGAGGTACGTGTATTTCTCTTGATGTTCTCCTTGGCTTTTGACTAGATGAAGGTCCATCATCATCACCATCCAAAGTAGGATCCCATCAACATCAAGAATGTTAGATCCATCCACTCTACCATCAATCATGCTTGAAGACACCTTTGGAATGTTTCCCTCATAAAAAATGACATCTCTACCAACAATCACTTTGTTAGTAGAAGGAATGTAAACCTTGTAGGCTTTACTCACCTCACTATATCCAACAAAAATACCTCTTTTTGAAGATGGATCCTCCTTGGTCCTATCATCAAGAGTAATGTTGACATAGCATGTGCATCCAAAGGTTCCTAGAAAGTTGACACTCGGCCTCCTCTTGAATAACATCTCAAAAGGTGTCCTTCCATCCAAAATAGCACTCGGCCACCTATTGCACAAGAAATTGGCACACAACAAAGCTTGATCCCAAAATGGTTTGTCAAGATTAGCACTTAACCACATAGCTTTAGCACTTTCACATAAAGTCCTATTCTTCCTTTCAGCCACTCCATTTTGTTGTGGGGTCCTTGATGTTGTATATTCCCTCTTGATCTCAT
This sequence comes from Diphasiastrum complanatum, assembly GCA_029204225.1. Lineage (NCBI taxonomy): Eukaryota > Viridiplantae > Streptophyta > Lycopodiopsida > Lycopodiales > Lycopodiaceae > Diphasiastrum > Diphasiastrum complanatum. The sequence goes on from CM055103.1 coordinate 56,573,221, forward strand.
GCTCATTACAAAAGACCTTGAACTTGTTAGATATGTACTCACCACCATTGTCACCTCTCAAGCACTTGATCTTTGTGGAAAATTGATTATCCCTTGCATTCTTGAACTTGACAAAGACATCATACACTTCATCCTTGCTCTTTAGTAGATAGATCCAACAAAATCTACTAAAATCATCAATGAGAGAGCTGGTTCACAATGCATTGTGTGGCATTGCAGAACCCTATCAGATGTTTGTGAGCGGAATAGCTTCAAGAGAAAGATTGCCAACCTTTGACGAGCTCACAAGAAGCTTAAAATCATTGGTCAAAAATCAGACAGGTAGGAAGATCAAAGTCCTAAGATCGGATAGTGGAGGTGAGTACAAGTCTAATGACTTCAATGATCTTTGTGATCAATGTGGGACTAAAAGACAATTTGTGAGCTCATACTCCTGCTCTCAATGGTGTAGCTGAGCGCAAGAATCGTACGATTGTGGAAAGTGCCAAATCTATGCTAGCTAAGATGAAACTACCAAAAGATTTTTGGTCAGAAACATGTAGCACGACAGTCTATCTTCAAAATAGAAGTCCTACCATTGCCATACCAAAGATAACACCTGAGGAAACATTCACGAAGAAGAAGCCAAAGGTGAACCACTTGCGAATCTTTGGATGTAAGGCCTTCGTACACATTCCTAAGGAAGAGAGACGTAAACTTGATGTAAAAGCTATCAAGTGCATATTCCTAGGATATGCTGATCGTGTGAAGGGCTATAGATGTTTTGATCCAGTGGAAAACAAAATTCATATAAGCCGTGATGTTATCTTTGATGAATCCAAGATGTATGAAGACGAGGATGCTGAGAAGATAGACACATCCACTAGGAAAGATGGTATAGTGAGGAGACCACCTGATGATGGTCCATTCATTGACCTTCCAAGTGATGAACATGAGGATACATCTCAAGATACTACTACTCAATCTCAAGAAACAGGTTGGAGAGGTAGGGACAAACCTTTTGGTGCAAGAAGGATTGAAGTTGCAGGTGACAAACGCAAGGAGAAGGATGTACCGTGGGATACATTTTCACCAGGAAGGCGATCACCTAACAAGAAGCTCCCTAAGTGGTTTGAGAGATGTTGGAGAGCCGCGACATAGATGACTTTTCAGGATCATCTAACCAGGGAGAGCTACGAAGATCAACAAGAGAGAAGACACTACCTGAAAGGTATGAAGCAAATTATGCTCTCTTATCTGGCATTATTCAAAGCAAAGAACCTTCGACTTATGGTGAAGCGAAGGATGATGACATTTGGGTCAAGGCCATGGGAGAGGAGATGGAGTCAATTGCTAAGCATAGCACATGGGACTTAGTAGAACCACCAGTTGGCAAGAAACCCATTGGTTGCAAATGGGTATACAGGACTAAGTACCATGCAGATGGAAGTATAGCAAAGCACAAAGCAAGATTGGTGATCAAAGGGTACGCACAAAATAAAGACATCAAGTATGAGGAGACCTTTGCGTCAGTTTGTAAGTGGAATACTTTACATCTACTTATTGCTTTAGCTTCACATTTTGGTTGGCCTTTGCATCAGATGGATGTAAAATCTACTTTTCTAAATGGTGAGTTAGAAGAAGAAGTGTTCATGGATCAACCTGAAGGCTTTGTAACGAAGGGACAGGAAAATAAAGTATGTCGCTTGAAGAAAGCACTTTATGGTCTTAAACAAGCACCACGTGCGTGGTATAGCAGGATTGATGCCTACTTTTGTTCAAAAGGAATGATGAGAACACATTTTGATCCAAATCCATATGTCTTATGCTTTGATGGTATGGTTGCTTTGATTGCTCTTTATGTTGATGACTTGATTATTACGGAAAATAATCAAGAGATGATAGACATGATCAAGAAAGACCTCATGGAACAATTCGAGATGACAAATCTCAGCCTGATGCATTACTGTCTTGGAGTAGAAGTGTGGCAAAAAGGACATGAAGTGGGTTTAACACAGATTAAGTATGTCAAAGAGTTGCTGCACAGGTTTAGGTTGCAGGATTGCAAACCAGTAAACACTCCTATTGAACCAGGTAAAAAGCTTTCTAAGCTTGATGAGTCACAGTCATTTGATGCTACGCTATATAGACAATTAGTAGGGAGCTTGATTTACCTTACCACGACTAGACCAGATATATGCTATCTTGTTGACATTGTAAGTCAGTTTATGGCAGCACCTATGGAAATGCATTGGAAGGCAGCTAAACGCATTTTGCATTATGTGAAAGGCACTTCAGAGTATGGCTTGATTTACAGGAAGCATGATGGTTTACCTGAGTTGTGTGGCTATGTGGATGCGGATTGGGAGAGTGACTATGATGATCGTAGATCCACCACAGGGTATGTATTCCAGTTTTGTGGTAGTTGCTTTTCCTGGTCTAGTAAGAAGCAAAGTACAATTGCTCTTTCCACCACAGAAGCAGAGTATAAGGCAATGTGTAGTGCAACACAGGAAGCTATATGGTTGAGACAAATCTTGGAAGAAATTGGCATGAAGCAGAAATATCCCACGACTTTACATAGCGACTAGCAAAGAATCCAGTGTTCCATGCGAGAACTAAACACATTGAGATTCAGTATCACTTCATACGTGAGAGGCTGCTGAGTCGTGAAATTCATGTTGTTCATTGTAGCACATAAGAACAACTAGCTAATATTTTCACTAAACCACTTACTGGAGAAAAGTTTGATAAGTTTAGATCAAAGCTTTCTGTACTTAAAGTTTGTTGACTTTAAAGCTATGTATATGACTGTATAAAAAGTAGACTCTACTTTAAGGGAGAGAGTTAGAATTAAAGTAGAATCACTGTGTTACTGTACTATGGGTCCTATCGGTGGATAAGGATCAGTTGGCCTTGCCACGAGGTAAGTCGATGGGACACGTGTCCCACCAATGGCAACTTGGGTCATGCATGGGTTGCCTGAGTGAACAACTATATATACAGTGTAATTTCATTTTGAGAAATACAGTTGCTATGTGAGCTTGCTGTGGAGAGTGTTTTATGTCTGTGTTACTGTGTAGCATGATTTGTGTTCCTATGCAAAGCCAATTCTAAGTGGTCCTTCATCATCGCCATACAAAGTAGAATCCATAACATCATCATCAAGAATGTTAGATCCATCTACATCATCATCAATAATACTTGAAGATACTTTTGTAATGTTCCCTTCATAAAAAATGACATCTCTACCAATAATCTTTCTTTGAATTTATTTTGTAAATTCATTTCATCTCTTCTTAAACGGTCAATGAGTGAAATGAAAAGAAGTATTGATGCATCCGCTGTAGAGGTATCAAAGGCTGCTCCATAATACGATATGGACGATGGCCAAAGTTGCCAAGCAAGTATTATCGAAGCAAGTCTTCGCAAATTGTATCCAAAGATAAAGTGGTGATGAGGTCAAATGAGAGTGCTCTCTCTCGTGGGAATTCTAGTTGCCCTATGATTGATAGTCCCACATATGACCAGATCTTTCAAGTTACGAAAAAGAAAGATCAAGATGGTCAAAAACTATACGACAAAACTTTTCTAGCAAAATATCTTTTGGATCAGCATGCAATATTTCTTTCCGATTTACGGAAAGTGAAAATGTGGTTTAGAGGTAAGTTCGATGGATTACAAGATCTAGGTCCAAGCCGTTGGAAAAGCAAAAAATAAAAGACATAATTAAGAATAATATCCATGAAATCACACCTTTGAGTTTTCCAGGAGCCAGCTATTTATGAAAAGAAGTAGACATATACCTTTGGGTACTTGTCTCCATTTAATCTAAAAGAAAGTATGTAAATAAAAAAATCAAAAGTTGGTGACTTGTGATGATACAAGTCTTAAATCGAAGGTGAGTTATTTGATAGTAATCATGAAAAGCAAGCTTTTGATTTTCAAACACAGGTCCAATTTGAATATCGTTTTTTTTATGAGACATCAAAATTGACTTTGAGTGAATGTTGTTTTTTCTTAAACTTCGGAAAGTGCAGGAAAACGATAAGCTTGAAAGTCTTGTCATAGAGGCCGAGTAGGCACATAGTGATGAGGTACCAGTTTTAACGACTTGATTTTTGTGAAAAATTGTCAACTAGTAGTATTTTCCTAACTTGAGATTTTGTAGGCCTATGGCCAAATAAAAGTTAGAGATAGGTTCATACATGTATGTAGAGGCCCAAAGTATGTGTACACTACTTTTGAGGTCACATTAATTAGAGGAGGTCGAGTGTGGAGCTCTTCTATTGGCTCATAATTTGGTGCATTCCTATTTGACCAAATTTCTAGGTATATGGGTGAATCCTATTGGACCCCAATTTTAGCCTATCATAAGACAAGTGGCCAAGAGGCACTATGGCTGCTATAAATAGCCATCTCCACGAGTATGTACACATCTCATTTTCATTCTATTGAATGAATGTTATGCTCTTTGAAGGTCCATCTTCTTCTCTCTCACTTTTTTGTTCATATCTTGCATTCTAGCCACTAGAATTGTGATTTCTTTGTTGCTATGGCTTCACACGTGTGAAATGCAGGTTGTAGGCTCTGAAGTACGGACAGGGACAGCAAGTTTCTGTTTGTGGAAGCTTATGATCAGATTTTGATGTTTAGTTGATGTTTAGTATGCTTAACATCACAATTTCTATCATTTTTTCAATCTAGATGTGCATAACTTCCATGGCCAAGATCTTTATGAAACTTTAGCATCTTTTGGATCTGAGTTTTTCACATGGTATCAGAGCATTAGGCGGCCAAATGTGCAGGTTTTGCCAGATTTAGAAGAGATTTGTGGGCGAGTTTGCTTTTGTAGCATTCCAATCAAGTTTCTAGCTAAAAATCTTGTTGATTTATGTGTAGAAATTGGATCTTTGTGATCAAAACATCATTTGTATGCATTTCAATTGAAGTAGGGCGAATTCCCTCTGTACTTATCAGAATAAGGAGACAAAAATTGTTTTGGAAAGAGGGAGATGCAAGATCCAACAAGATCCTATTAGTTTTCCATTCTAGCATATAGTTTTTTGATTCAATTTCTTGCTTCTTCATGTCAAAAACTTCAAAATTGATGTAACCCTCTGATTTTCAGTTTGCTGAATGATTCAAGAGTGTATTTCAATCTTAGGAGTGAGGGAAAAGCAAGTATATTGAGGTTTGGTCTTGGTTTGATCAAGAAATCATAAAACTAGTGGCTAAAATTAAGGAAAAAGTGAGGAAAAGAGAGAAAAAGTAAGGTTTTAGGTTCCAAATCTTTGTGATTTCTTCTTGTGTTTCATTTGTTGATTCAAGAGAGTGCTTAGTGCATTGGAACAGGTCAAAGATCAGAGATCAATCATTGCAACATGGCTACAAATGGAGGCTACATGTTGGAAAGCAATGATAGGCTTACCTCCCTCAACTATTCTACTTGGAAAGTAAGGATGGAGTCTTTGCTTGAGATGAATGAGTTGATGGATATTGTTGTAGGTGTGGAGGAGAGACCTTTGGCACCTCAAGAACAATTGAGGTATGACAAGAGGGCAAAGAAAGCCCTTCACATGATCAAGATGAATGTGACAAATGAGCTTATCAAAGAGGTTGGTAAGTGCACATCATCTAGTGAAGCTTGGGAAGCCTTGAAGAAGGTTTATGAATCCAAGTCTACTTCTAGAGTGTTGACTTTAAGAAGGCAAATCTTTTCTTGTATGCAAAAGAAGAGTGAGAATGGACATGCTTTTGTTTTGAGAGTTAAAGCATTGAATGATGAGTTAGCATGCATTAATGATGGCATAAATAATGAGGAGCTTGTTCAAGTGATTCTCAATGGCTTGTTGGATGATCATGCTAATCTTGTTCAAAGTTATGCTATCCAAAAATGTTTACCAAGTGTTGGAGACTTGCAAGAGGTCTTGTTGGCTGAAGAATTCAGGTTGCAAGCAAGAGTGGGAGCATCTTCTACATCTCAAGGAGGAGAAGAGGAGGCAATGTTCTCTAAAGGCAAGTTCAAGGGCAAAGGTAAAAGCAATTGGTCTAAAGGGCAAGACCAAGGTGAGCACTCTACTTTTGGCAAAAAGAAGGATAGATCTAAGCTAAAATGTTTCTATTGTGGAGTCAAAGGGCATTTTGCTAGTGATTGTTTTAAGAAAAAGAGGGATCAAGGGGAAAAGCAAACCAATCTAACTATTGATGAGGGTGGGGATGAGCTTCTTTCAAATGATGCTTTTGTTATGTCATCTTGCTTGTTGGCTAATCATGGAGACATTGATCCTTGGTGGATTGATAGTGGAGCCACTTCTCATATGACATATCATAAAGAGTATTTTTCATCTTTAATGGCATTTGATGGTGATAGGAAGGTAATCTATACCGCAAATGATGGTGAGTGTGCAATCAAGGGGATTGGCACAATTCCTATTTCACTTTCTACAAATAGGAATATAGAATTGAAAGATGTTTTGCTCATTCCATCCATTACCAAGAACTTACTTAGTGTAAGCCAAATGCTTGACAAAGGATTCAAAGTTGAGTTTGATGGTGATGCTTGCTTGATCAAAAAGGGGTGTAGTATCATTGCAAAAGGGAAAAGGCAAGGGAAATTGTTCAAGCTTGATGCATGTGTTGTTGCTAACCAAGTTGGATGCATGGCAAATGAACAAATGTCAATTCAAGAGGTATGGCATAAAAGGATGGGACATCTCAACTACAAGGCCTTGGAGGTAATAGCCAAAAAGGAGGTAGTAAGGGGACTTCCCAAGTCTCTTACTTGCTTGAATCATGTTTGTGAAGAATGTGCTTTGACTAAATCACATAGATTGCCATATACTAGATCTATATCTAGATCTAAGATGCCTTTTTCTCTCTTGCATTCGGATATTCATGGTGTTACTACAATTAGCAATGGAGGTGCTAAGATGTATGTAACTTTCATTGATGATTTTAGTAGATTTTGTTGGGTTTATCTACTAAAGAGCAAGGATGAGGTGTTTGATGTGTTTGTCAAGTTCAAAGTTGCTATTGAGACTCAATTTACAACCAAAATCAAATGCTTGAGGAGCGACAATGGTGGTGAATACATTTCTAACAAATTCAAAGCCTTTTGCGATGAGCATGGGATCAAGAGGGAGTACACATGTCCAAGAACACCACAACAAAATGGAGTGGCCGAGAGGAAGAATAGAACCTTGTGTGAGAGTGCAAAGGCAATGAGATTGAATGCTAATCTTCCTAAACCTTTTTGGAGTGATGCTTTGTTGTGTGCAAATTTCCTATGCAATAGATGGCCAAGTGTTGTATTGGAAGGAAAAACCCCTTTTGAAGCTTTGTTTGGTACGAAGCCTAATGTCAAGTTTCTAAGAACTTTTGGATGCATTTGCTACTTCAACATTACTCTTGATGATAGAACTAAGGAGGATCCATCTTCAAGAAAGGGCATTTTTGTTGGTTATAGTGAAGTAAGCAAAGCATATAGGATTTATGTTCCTTCAATCAAGAAAGTGTTCACAAGTAGGGATGTCATTTTTGATGAAGGTAACATTCCAAAAGTTGTTTCAAGTGATGATGGTGTTGTTGCAACTAATGTGCTTGATGACAATGGAGTTGATGACACATTGGATGTGGATGTTGAAGAAGCCTCTTCAAGTCAAATTCCAAGGAGAACTCCAAGGCATAAAGTGAAACCCTCAAGGCTCACTTATGATGGCAAAGGTAAGCAAGTGGTGGATGGATCCAACTATGCTTTCCTAACTTCTTTTGATGTACCTTCATGTGTAGATGAAGCAAGGCAAGAAGAGGAATGGATCCAAGCAATGGATCTTGAGTTTGAAGCACTTATGAAGAACAACACATGGAGATTGGTGGAGCTTCCAAAGGGCAAAAGTGCAATTGGATGCAAATGGATCTTCAAGGTAAAGACAAATCAAGATGGATCTATCAACAAGTTGAAGGCAAGGTTGGTGGCTAAAGGTTATGCTCAAGAGCATGGCATTGACTATGAGGAAACCTTTGCACCCGTGGCAAAGATGGTGAGCATAAGAGTAATCATTTCCCTTGCAACTCTTTATGGATGGGATCTTTGGCAATTAGACATTTCTAATGCTTTCTTGAATGGTGATCTTGAAGAGGAAGTCTACATGGAGCAACCCGAGAGCTATGTTTCTCATAGCAAGCCTAATCATGTGTGTTTTCTACAAAAAAGTTTGTATGGTCTTAAGCAAGCACCAAGGAGTTGGTATGCTAGGCTTAACTCTTTTCTACTTTCTCAAAACTTCACTATGAGTGAGTATGATCATTCACTTTACTTTAGAATTAGTGCTAATGATGTTACAATCCTTCTAATTTATGTGGATGACATTATTTTAAGTGGAGGGAACAAGGAAGATATAGAAGATATCAAGAAAGCACTAAAAAAGGAATTTGAAGTGCATGATCTTGGTCTTTTGAGCTATATCTTAGGAATAGAAGTAATTAGAACTTCTCAAATCACTTTTATTTCACAAGAGAAGTATGCTATTTCTATTCTCAATAGATTTCATATGGTAGATGCAAATCCTATTGATACACCTATGGAATCACATGTAAAGCTAACTATAAGAGGTAATGAAAGATCCTTCGAGGACATTACTCTCTATAGGAAGCTAATAGGTTCTCTTATATATCTAACCATCACAAGACCTGATTTATCTTATTGTGTTGGTAAATTAAGCCAATTCATGCAAGATCCTAGCATAGAACATTGGAAACTAGGAAAGAGGATCTTGAGATACATCTCGGGAACAAAAGATTTTGGCATTGTTTATAGAGGCTCATCACCTAACTTATTTGGTTTTTCAGATTCAGATTTTGCAGGAGACCTTATGGATAGAAAATCCATAAATGCACATGCTATTTTCATAGGTGATGGAGCTATCTCATGGATGTCGAAGAAACAAGCAACTATATCACTTTCTTCTAGTGAGGCCGAGTACAAAGCTTTGACATCATGCACAAAGGAGATGGTGTGGATCAAGAGGATGATTATGGAGCTTCATTTGCTGGATTTTTCAGAGAGTCCAATCATCTTTTGTGACAACCTTTCAGCCCAAAGTCTAGCAAGCAATCCGGTTTTCCATGCAAGGAGCAAACATATCGAGGTGGCTTACCATTTTGTGAGAGAACAAGTGTTGGCAAAAGAGATCAAGCTTGAACATGTCCCATCAAAGGAATGTGTGGCTGATATCTTTACCAAAGCATTGGGAAAGGACTTATTTTTCAAGCATAGAACAAGTCTTGGTGTACTTTCTAAATCTATGCTAAAACTAGTTGAAGAGGGAGTGTGAAAAATTGTCAACTAGTAGTATTTTCCTAACTTGAGATTTTGTAGGCCTATGGCCAAATAAAAGTTAGAGATAGGTTCATACATGTATGTAGAGGCCCAAAGTATGTGTACACTACTTTTGAGGTCACATTAATTAGAGGAGGTCGAGTGTGGAGCTCTTCTATTGGCTCATAATTTGGTGCATTCCTATTTGACCAAATTTCTAGGTATATGGGTGAATCCTATTGGACCCCAATTTTAGCCTATCATAAGACAAGTGGCCAAGAGGCACTATGGCTGCTATAAATAGCCATCTCCACGAGTATGTACACATCTCATTTTCATTCTATTGAATGAATGTTATGCTCTTTGAAGGTCCATCTTCTTCTCTCTCACTTTTTTGTTCATATCTTGCATTCTAGCCACTAGAATTGTGATTTCTTTGTTGCTATGGCTTCACACGTGTGAAATGCAGGTTGTAGGCTCTGAAGTACGGACAGGGACAGCAAGTTTCTGTTTGTGGAAGCTTATGATCAGATTTTGATGTTTAGTTGATGTTTAGTATGCTTAACATCACAATTTCTATCATTTTTTCAATCTAGATGTGCATAACTTCCATGGCCAAGATCTTTATGAAACTTTAGCATCTTTTGGATCTGAGTTTTTCACAATTTTATTTTATTGCTAATATGTAGACTTTTGTGTGTAAAAAAAACTCGTGCACAAATCAACCAAATTTTAAATTATTGGATTAATGGATGATTTGACTTACAAATTGATATGAGTGCTAAATTGCATTAATAAAAAAAGCTACAAAACAATTAATACGAGTGCTAAATCTATCTGTACCTTTTTTATTAATACAATTAATGTCTATCATGGTTTTTTCATATATGATTATGCAGTATTAACTTTTTTTTGTATATGTACATTCTTTTTTTTGTGTTCTTACGCAAAACTAGTTTCTCTATTCAACAATTTTTCATGTCGAAGGGGAGTATACATGTATAATGCAATGGTAATAATGGAAATCTTGTTTTTGACATTAAAGTATGAGTCAAATTTGGACTTTATTTTACGGGGCATTAATATTGACCATGTGAATGTTTTATTTTTCAAACTTTAGAATATGCAGGAAGATGATGCTAAGATGGTTTCAATGGAAGTCAATGACATCTGTAATGACGAGGTACAGACTTCTAATGAGTTGATTATTCTTTAATGTTTAATTTATTATTTTTAGTATGTAAGCCTTTCTTGAATGAATCAAATGCCTTTTGATATATTAGATTGATAAATAATTTGACTTATGAATTTACGTGACACTAACTATATACAAATAAAACAATGCTATAATTGAATATAGGGTGGGTGTTCAACTCTTAGCTTATTTTGTTTTGATCTTTGTATTTCAATTATTAGATGTGTTTTTAAAAAATTTGAATGTTCTTCCATGTTCAAGAAAAATACATATAAGATGTGAATAATGGAACACAGTTTCCATGTGGCTGGTTTTTGAAGCTATTAGAAGATAATCCCATGGGATTTCCCGTTCACTTCTCAATAATGTAATGTCATTCTAAGAAGTTTCATTTAAAAATTTGTATTTGATGATTTGATGCTAACATTTTAATCAAATTCAATAGTTTATGAAAAACATTTGAAACTATGTTTAATAATGTATGTGTTTATTTGTAAGAAGATAAAACAAACGAACATCATGTGTCGGATGATGAAAACAAAGTCTAGAATACGAGGAAGAGTAAACGAGCTCACAAGGTAAATTATGTGGTTTTGGTTTAGAATCCAAGGTATCTTTTATGACATTTTTGTACTAATGTAGTTTAAATTTTTTATAGTTGAGCATGAAATGGCAGAACATTGTTGAAGTGGGGAGGTATGTTAGCAAAGGAAGCAAAAAAATTGTCCGTGTCACCACAAAAATGCAGGTAAAGATACACGTGTTGTTACATTATTTTTTAGTTATTTCTAACATTTTTTTGTAATGTTAATATTGTTATGAAATTTTGTTCTTATATTGATATTAGGGTTTATCTGAGCTTGACATCCTAGCTCCAAGACAAAAACTGTAAGTATTACGATTTCATCAAATTGCATTACATTTTTAGTTTGATACATGTTTTTGTTTAAATCTATCTTATTATATAATGATAGTTGTTGCAGGTTCATGATGTTAACACCTTCAATGTGGAAGACCTAGAGACTATTGCGACAAAGTATTTTAACATCCACATTGTTTGGTGAGTTGTACAAAAAACTTAAAGACCTGTACAACTCTTCAAAAATATCATAAAAAAATCATGGAAATGAACATAATTCCTCATCTATGATTAGAGAACTAGTTATTTTTCTCTTTCAAGATAATAAAATTGTTTTTCATTAACTTAGGGACAAGTGTTTACTCTTAGAAGACATAGAAGTTAATGCGTAAACCAAGCATTGTGCTGGACATTCTGCTTTTTTCTCAGGTGATGACAGATCCAGATGCTCCAAGTCCCAGTGAACCTACAATGAGAGAATGGTTGCATTGGTAGAATCTAGACCGAGATTGCAGTTTCTTAACTCAAATAGTTTAAATCAATCCTTGTACTTTCTTTCAAAAGAAAAAATATTCTGGAGTCTCATGAAACTAGCAATTCGTACATCGAGCTGGTTTCGCTATTCATAACTCTGTTACTCTTTCAGTGACAGTTGCATTTTCTACGATGTTACAAGCTATGAATCACTTTATACATAATGTTTCAGCTCATCCTCATCCGATGCCTATATGGTCATATGGGTTTTAGTCATGAGGATGTTAAATTGACAAACTTATCTAAATTTAGGCTGCACTGCCTAACTTTAGAATACTAGTGGCATATCTGTCCAGTAGTTTGAACATATAATTCCAGAACCTAAAAGATATTGTGCAAAGAATGTTAAAGCGCAGCAATAAGCATGATCCTACCATAATTCGCTACTGACATCAAAAAGTTTGCTAGTTCAACTTTCACATCCACGTGTGACTGGACTAGATCTCATTTGCAGTCTCCTGATAATTATATCATACTTTCAATATACTTTAGCTTCTTGTTGACAATATTCCATTGTTACAAAACTTTTCTTTGTATCGTACTTGCTAACGTTTTCTATGCTGGAATATGACAACTACTCACCCATTGCATGGGGCGCATCTGCTCATCATGGACGAGGTCCAGGAGTTTCATACGGTTATCCCCACCAAACAACAGCTGACACCATATTTAATATATTTAATGCTTTGGGACATGTAGAGCTGGCTATATATTGCAACTCATCAGAGAAAGCTATTTACCTATATAGGAAAACTAATTCCTTTTGGTCAAAAATTTTCTATACAGGAAAATACTTATTCTAGGAAATTCTTCGTCAAAATTTTCCTATATAAGAAAAGTTTTCCTATATTGTCAATCTAGGAACTGTTTCATTTTTCCTAGTGTGCACGGTTCCTAGTTATGTGTATTTCATTCTAGGAAATTTACATGGAAAACTCTTTTTTCTTTCCTATATTAGGAACTGGTCAGAAGTTCCTTGTATAAGCTTAAGGAAGTGGGTCAGAAGTTCTTTGATCTGTCCAAGAGAAACTTGTGTATGCTGGAAAGCCAATGGCTCGCAGCTGAGGGCTATGGCAGCCGTATGGTCCTTACTGACAGTGAGCCGCAGTTCTGGCATGAATTCGTGGAGCTTCACACTATTCCATTATCTGAAAGGCATTACAACTATTGGCCACAGTAGCCAGCTGAATTTAGTGGCACCGTGGAGAAGTACACAACAACATTAATGGACCTCGCTCTCACCGGCTGCTGTCTGCTGTCATCTCTGAGAATCTTGGGCTTAAACCCACGTACCTCAAGGAGGCTATGGGAAAACACAACAGAGCATAGTATTCCAATGCTATCCTCTCTGCCCAGAGCCAGGAAATACTCTCGGCCTGCCTGCACACTCTGACATTGGAGGCATCTGTTAAGTGTTTAAGCATGCATTGATTAACTAATGATGCAACCAAAGGACACATACAATGAGTATAATCAAGCATCAATCCACACAATCCACACAACGGAATATTATACTGCTAAAGGATTTCTTCATTACTCAAAAATAGTACATAGTCACTTCAGTGATGTTTACCAGTACATGTAATCCCCATACAACATCTGTTCAGTACTTAGCAAGAAGCATGTCTAGACTGCCACAGCATCACACATTTGTCTACTAGCTATCACGATTCTAGCACCTATTAACCCTGGTTGATGCAAGGCAAGTGGAATTAAAAAAAGACTAATCTGACAAACATGAAAACTTGTTGTTACAGCAGACATACGTAGGTAACAAAATCAAGTGATACTCCAACATACCAAACAGAATCTTTGAAAAAGATTGTTGTTAAATTAGAAGTTATGATAGTAGTCAAACATATATAGATTAAAGCAAGGCCATCAATAGACTGATGTGTATAGAAAACATAACCGTGAGAAAGAGATCTCACAAGCAACCTACAACTATAGATTTAATTGAACGTATAATTTTGAAGGGTGAAATGCCCATTGCATGGAGATGAAAGGACACACAGGCTTGCAATGGGACATTCAAGCCTCAAAGTCTATATGAGAACAAATAAATATTCACAACTGTGAGTTACAACACTAACAACATTACTTGATCAAGGGTCCAACACACGCACAAGATCTTGATCACACAGTCAGAATATGCACCTCACAACCCACAATAGATCATGATCAAGATTAACTTACAACTTTCATCACTGAATCTGAAAATATACCAGCAAAGTAGTAGGTCTCTACACACCAAGATGCCATACATTGTTAGCTCACTAGAAAGCAAATTGCAATCTCCTCATGACATCATCACCCACTATATGCGTTCCACACAATTAGATGGCAGGAGGACATTTAGAAGATCATATGAACGTTGACATTTTACTCCATTGTGTTCCTTTGGTCTGCTTAACTTCAAGCAGTGTAAAAGAGTGTTTAAAGAAAAGAAATGTACTGCAAATAATTCGGATGACTGGAAATTACTTTGAATGTCAAAAAAATGAGGTTATGTGTTTGTACATAACCTATGCGCTCACCAATAGAATGCAGTTCATCTCTCATTGTCTTGATTCTAGTCATGTACGTCTGAATGTGCTCTCCTTGTTCTATGCGGGCACTATTCAACTTTGACTTCAGAAACATGATTCTTGACGGATTTGACATCTCAAACTGCTTCTTTAGCACATCCCATGCCTGTCTGGGTGTAACAACATCACAAATGTGGGTAATGATATGATCCTTCACTGACAAGTTAATGAAGGTCAAAACTTTTCTCATCTTTTTGTCTAACACTTTGATATCTGCTTCATTTGGCAGCCTTCTCTCATCACTTGTGATGACTTTCCACACGTCTTTCTCCATCAGTATGTTTTTCATTTTGAATTTCCACACTACATAGTTGGAAATCCTGTCCAATTTGCTACTTTCACTCAAAACGGACTCTCCCATGTTTGCCATCACAAAACTGCTTGAAACTTCTGCCTTAGGCTAAGAACAGTATGTCGAGGCCAACAGTGATGTCAGAAGTTGAAAATAATGACCTGCACTTTTTCCCTTACCAGGCCACTCGCCGCTTTTCGACCAATTTGAAAGCCAAATCGGCGTCGCCTTCCGAAATGCACTCAGTCGCCAACTCCCAACAACGTGCCCAGTGGAATGGTGAAATCACTTCTGACATACTTTGAACACTTTCTCCACTGCAATCACTCTATTTTGCTATACCGTACTTGTAGGTACAGTCCGGGTGCCCTTCGTTTGGAGGTTATAGCCTTTTGTTTGGGTCAAAATGGGCAAAGGACCCAAAAATAGGGACTTTTCTAGTTTTTGAACTATTTCTTCACCTTGAAGAAACTTCACTCTTCACTTGTGAAGGGACCCAACTCCAATTTCAGTATGAAATTTTTTAATGAAGTTGAAGGCCAGAATGCACTTCACTTCTTCAGGGCCCTGTTCAAAGCCCATCCAATGGCTGAACCAAATCTTGTGTTTCAAGTTTCTCTCCCATCACAAGTTCTGGACCGTCGATGCATTTGACACCTCATCCAAAGGTCCAAACTGCATTCGGCATTGAACCACGTTCCTACAGTCACTATGGCCTTCCAGACGCTACAGCATCCATCGCGTTGGGCGAGCGAACAGCCCGCGACCTCCCTATCTGCGGCCGCGCCTCCACACACTCAACTTTTCTTGATCTAATTTGCCTATGGATCGATTTGAGCACGATCTGAGGCCTGGAGCAGGGTTGCCCTACTGATTCCAAGACTGTAGAGTGTTCACTCAATAAATTCCATGGAGAAACGGTGATTTTAGCTCAACTTGGCAAAGTGGCTTTTTTCACCTTTTTACCGCAAATCTGCTAGGTTAACTATCTGGAGACAAATCTCTAACATAAACCTCAAAATCTCTCCATGGCTGGTTGACAATGTGATTAGCTTCCTTCTTGTCCTTACGACATCCAAAACGGTGCACAAACAGCGAAGAAATCACCAGTTATGTATAAAAATCGTAACCCCAAGCCCAGTTTCAATTTTCAGCTGGCTTCAAAATTGTCAATTTTTCACCAAATTTTTCCCTGTCTAATGCTATGCACAGGCTAATAATCCCTCTGCTGAGCTTACCAAGCCTGTATAAACTAGAAATTGTGCACCAGTGCTTCTCTTTTCATCTTCAACCCACCATAAACCCCGAACTCTTAGAAGACAGTTCTCCCGAAGCTCTCTTCAACGACGATGATGTACTGTATACACTCCCTGTACGGCTTTGATACCAACTTAGGATTTGCTTTGCACAGGAACACAGATCATGCTACACAGTAACACAAACAGAAAACACTCTCCATAGCAGGCTCACATAGCAACTATATTTCTCAAAATGAAATTACACTGTACATATAGTTGTTCACTCAGGCAACCCATGCATGACCCAGGTTGCCGTTGGCAAGACGCATGTCCCGTCGACTTGCCTCATGGCGAGGCCAACTGATCCTTATCCACTGATAGGACCCACAGTATAGTAACACAGTGATTCTACTTTAATTCTAACTAGACCATCATCAAGTCAAAAGCCAAGGAGGAGATCAAGGCAAAGACAAACACCTTCAAGGCTCACATATGATGAAAAGAGTAAGCAAATAGTTGTTGGAAATAACTATGGTTTCCTAACCTCTGTACATTTGTAGATGATTCAAGGAACAAGAGGAGTGGATCCAAGCAATGGATCTTGAGTATCAGGCTCTTATGAAGAATGGAACATGGAGATTGGTGGAATTACCTAAGGACAAGAAAGCTATTGGATGCAAATGGATCTTCAAGGTGAAGACAAACCAAGATGGATCTATCAACAAGTACAAGGCAAGGTTAGTGGAAAACGGATATGCTCAAGAACATGGTATTGACTATGATGGAACCTTTGCACCTGTGGCAAAGATGGTGAGTATTCGGGTCATCATTTCTCTTGCTACTCGTAGATCTGAAGAAATCTAACTGAATCTGTAATCCATTGTATATGGGTAGATCCAAACGGGATGCTCTTCTAACAATGATTGGATTGACTTCCTAAGGAGCACCTCCAGGAGCACCTCCAGGAGTACATCTAAGGGCAGCCATCTTTACAGATTAAATCAAGCAGACAATGAGATTGGATCTAGATTTTTAATCAAAACAATCTTAGATAAGAGTTGCTATATCTCTTCCACTTGAAAAGAATCAGATTGCTATATTGTAAAAAAAGATTCCAAAAATAAACCAATTGATACTTCTCAAAAATGAGAAAATTCTCAGAATCAAAATCAGATTGTATCAGATTTGACAGGGACTTGATTTGGAGAATCCGAACCTAAAAATAGAACTGGCGAAGGTTTCCTAGCCAAAGATTCACTCGGTGAAAGTTCAGCAGTACTCTTTTTGAAAAAAATTCTCTAATCAGGCTTTTCTGACAAATTCTATGGAAATAACCTTCGTTGAACTCTCAGAATCAGAATCTGACATAGATAAAGCTAGGGTAGAATTGGTGAAGGTCTCTGGCACACAAAAAGACAGTTTCTATAGTTTGGCGAGGGTAAAAATAAAGATTTCCTATGATTTATAGAATGAATGTTCGCCGAACTCAAAAATAGTAAACTACTATAAATAAAATAATTTGAAAATTGGACGAAGGTTTTGGAGAAGAATCAAGAGTAAAATTGGTATTTTTGCAAAAATGAGACTTTTTTGACAAAAATATGACAATATGACAGCTGGTCCTCTGAGAAACCTTCTTTTTCTGATATATTCTTCGCCGACCTGGCACTAGATAGATCTGAATCACACCTATGCACAATGAATTGTGCAAAGGTTCTTTTTCTGTATTTTTATTGTTTTAGTGATTTTTTTGGTATTTTTTGATGATTTTTCTGATATTTCTAGAAATCTACTAGGAAGGATTGTTCACCCTTCAAACTGAAGATTTTGTGATTAAAATCAAAGGTGCCTACAACTTGGCAAACGTTTCCGAAAAAGGACAAAAAGTTCTTAGCTCTGATGACGATTTTTTGTTCCTTTTGACCAAAATCTGGCAGATTTGACCGATTTTTGTTATTTGTTCTGATATCTCAAATCCAAATGGATCTTAAGATTGGTGATCTGAATACATTTCCCTATTCCACAATCAAATTAGATTTCAAACAAGCAAATCCACTTAAATCAAGCAAAATCACTCCCAAACTAACCCTAAATACAGATTTAACACTATTCATGCCACGACAAGATGCCTAATGCAAGCTAACCATCCAACAAACATGCTACAAACTGAAAAAATTGGTGTAGCTCCCTGGCAACGGCGCCAAAATTGTAGTGGGTTTCTTTCCTTGCCTTATCTTAACCCAAGATCTAATCAATCTAGCATCAAGAAGATGAAGTTAGTTGTCACGCGTAGATGCGTCCCATGAGAGTGATAGCATAGTTCAGATTTTAACATGATTGGAAGATTCACATGTAACTCTACCATCCACTAACTCTAAGCATTAACACTACATCCACTAACACTAGATCCACAATGAAAATAGCTTACTCTTTCTCTCTGTATAAAAACATGCAATCCCAATAACAATCAGATCCAACAATTAGCAAAACACAAATAAAGCATGAGAGATGGAGGAAACGTGATAGAGAGCAAGGAATTCATAAATTTATTTTACAAGAGAACCAATCTGCTTTATTGAAATGAAGATATGTACATGTGTAGCAAGCTCGAGTTGCTCTCTTTTTATAGTAGAGAGGAGGACCCTGGCCTCTAAACCCTATTGGTCCATTTCTGCCTCCCTAACTATTCAAATTTTAAAAAGAGTGAAAACCATTCAAATTGGAGGGAAACCCAACTTTATTCACTAACTTGACATTTAGGCTGCCCTGCGACATTAAAAGTCTTGCAAAAAGGCCTAAAGTCCTTTTACTAACTTTCTAATTAATCAAATCTCTATGTGATCATTGGGCTGGACTTACACACGTAGGGTGCCAAATCCTTCTCACTTATTAACTAGGGTTAGGGTTGCCTTGGGATCTGCAAACCCTCCAACACTTACCAAAAAGAACCTCAAATTAATACTTACCATCCAAGTCTTCATTTGATTTAGAAAAATTTGCATTCACCTTCATGGATTTAGCTCTTTCAAAAAGATTGATTTTCCTCTCTTCCACACCCTGTAGAACCTTTGAGTTTTGAATCTCCCTCTTGATCCCATGTGCCACACAAATATCTTTGAACTTTGTTGATAGGTCTTCATTTGCCAACTTTAAGCACTTGATCTTAATTTTGACTTGACTCTCCACAACATTCTTGAACTTGAGAAAGACATCAAATATGAAATCCCCACTCTTTAGAAGATAAGTCCAACAATATCTACTAAAGTCATCAATGCAAGTCAAAAACATCTTTGCTCCTCCATTACTCAAAGAACTAGTACAATGCACATCCAAATGTACTAAATGAAAAGGCATCTTAGATCTTGAGCTAGATCTAGAATAAGACAACCTTTGTGACTTTTACATTGAGCAAAGCTCACTAACTTGCTTCTTTGCCTTCAAACCACCATGGTTAGAACCAACAAATCCATCAATTGAGCTCACCTTGTCTCTTGCCTTGAGCAATCAAGACTCCATTCCTTTTGATCAAACAAGAATCACCAACACATTCTTAGTAATGGAAGGTATGAAGAAAACATTCTTCAAGCTTACATTCTTATGTGTAGATGAGAGAAAAAAAGGAATAGTACGAATGACCTTGATAACAACTTTACCATCATTGGCCATGTTGATGACCTTCTTCTCTCCTTCATAAGACACCAAAGAAATGAAGTACACACTCAAGATGATATCATCCACATAGATTAGCAAGATGGTAACATCATTTCCAAAAAACCTATAATAAAGTGAATGATCATACTCACTCATAACAAAGCCTTGAGAGAGTAGAAAAGTGTTAAGCTTAGCATACCAACTCCTTGGTGCTTGCTTAAGGCCATACAAACTCTTTTGTAGAAGACACACATGATTTGGCTTTGTAGGTGAAATATAGCACTTGACTTATATACAAATTGACTATTGTTCCTATTTGGATAGTAGAGGCGTTAGAAGCCTTTGAAAAATTTAAAAAAACATTAATTTCAGTACCGATACTGCATTCTCCATATTGGACGATTGAGTTTCATGTTCACACTGATGCCTTGAAATATCCAATACGATTTGTAAGCAGACAGCTTACAGATCCGGAGAAGAACTTTTGAACAACAGAATGTGAAGCATTAGCCATGATTTTTTCTGTACGAAAATTTCGTCATTACCTCATAAAAACACATTTTGCATTTTATACGGATCACCAGCCGTTACTTTACTTGGTAAACAAGACGTGCAATACTGGTCGTTTTGCGAATTGAATCCACACCAGTTGATATTGAAGTGGATTATGAATTACCAAATGCTTGCATTATTCTATGTAGACGCAGGACAGCGGATATTGTTGAGTATCTGATGCTAGGACAATCGAATGACTCTTTGACAAAAGTACAAAAGAGGCAATTGATTCATAAGGCTCAACCTTATCAATTGATTGTGAGACAATTGTATTTTACGGCATGAAATATCAGATTTAATCACGTTTTCACATGATGGCATGGGCGGAGGACACTTCTCTACATATATTACTGTTCACAAACTTTTTCAATCAGGTTGTTGGTGGCCTACACTTCATAAGGACACAAAAAATTATATTCAGACATGTGATGTTTGCCAGCGAGCACGATGACCTACTAGACAGAACTATGAACCCTTACATCCAGTTTTATCACAAGCATCATATTCATTGATTATATGACCAAATGGGTTGAAGCCAAAGCTGTCAAAGTTGCTGATGCGAAATCTACGGCCATGTTTCTCTATGATTATATTATTATCAGATTTGGATGTCCGATCAAGATTGTCAATGACCGGGGTACACACTTTGTTAATCAAACGATTCAATAAGATTCTCTGCACTATTATGACGAAAACAGTTGAAGCGAGTCAATCTGATTGGGAACATAAATTGCATGCAACATTATGGGCATTCGGAACCGCTTACAAAAGCAGTACAAATCAAACACCCTTTCAACTAGTTATGGTCAAG
The DNA here is from genome assembly GCA_029204225.1 of Diphasiastrum complanatum. Lineage (NCBI taxonomy): Eukaryota > Viridiplantae > Streptophyta > Lycopodiopsida > Lycopodiales > Lycopodiaceae > Diphasiastrum > Diphasiastrum complanatum. The sequence goes on from CM055103.1 coordinate 56,594,242, forward strand.
ATGTTGTCATGCCAATTGAATTTTTAACACCACTTTACACATAACATTGATAGAGCGGTTAAATGATGATAAGTCATTACAAGTACATCATGAAACGTTGCACAAATTGTGTGAAACAAGATTGATGGCAGTTCATGCGTTAGTAGCAAAGAAAGCTCGTCGTAAGGCATGGCACGATCGTCGATTACATAAAAAGGATCTGAAAGCATGAGATCTCGCACTGATGTACAAAACCAAGCTGATCAAGAGAAAATTAAAGTTTACCGGTGAAGGTTCGTATAGAGTGAAGGAAATACTGAACTATGGAGCAGTGATTCTTGAGCACTTGGACGTAAAACAGTTTGATACTTCTGTGAATGGCAGCCGATTATGCAAGTTTTGGCAGCCTGCTCCGCTAGTTCAGCAAGCATGATCCAAATGATTTTTCTTTTTATTCGTTTTTCAATTTTTTTTTGTTTTCACTATTTAATTGTTAATTTTGTTTGGAAAAGACATTAAAAAATTATAAAAAAAAAAGTGAAAAGAAGAAAAAATGAGAAAAGACTGATCAACAAAAGTTGGAAAAGTCATCATAGTGGAAAAAGAGGAAGGAAAGTATTTTCAAAAGATAATTTTTGATGAAAAATGACTTATAAAATCATTATTTCGGTCATATGTTGCCCATACAGTATTGGAAACCTTCGCTGAATTTTCAGATTATACATCCACTTTAGATATATCTATGCTGAGTTGGGTGAAGGTTCTTTTCTAGAAAAAGTACCTGTTTCTGAGTTAGGCGAATGATCAGCAATATGCCAGTTTGGGAACTTTTGCCGACCACCTTACTCTCCTCAAAAACCTTCGCCGACATGCTAGATGGACTTAAAATGTCCAAATTAGGTTGGCTATAGGTTCAGATCCTGAAAGTTGCATTTATGACAGTACTTGGGTGAAGGTTCATCCTTCGTCAGAACTAGAAAATGTTCACCGGATGGATTCAAAACCTCAAAAACCTTCGCCGAGAATTTTATAACCTATTTTCACAACAGTATCGAGCAAGCCTGCAAATTTTTGTTCAGAACTCATCAGCCAAACTAGTATTTTGTGTAATGGACTCTCCAAATTCACCTATAAGTTGGCTGAATTCGATTCATTTCTCACTTGTGCTAGCGAAGCTCTTGCCAATTTTTCCATCAACCAAAGCCTTTAAAACTTTCTGTACTATTTTCTGATATACACTCACGTCTATTACTTTTAGTTTCTGTTCTTTTCCATCATGTCTTCCATAGATACGTCTCAGTCGCCGCGTTACACTATCCATCGTGATGTCCCATCTACAATGGATATCATGATCCTTTCTAGCATAAGCATGGTCACTCAGTGGATGACCCTTGCAGAGCCTCTGCTTACTGCAATGGGTATTCATGAGAGAGCCTTCTCTGAGAGAATCAACATGGATTTTATCACTCTTGCCTTCAGTACTTGGAAGAAGGAGAAATCCAAATTTTACATTACTTTCCTGAACTCAATCGCTACACATTGCCAACAATGGAAGGAGAAACCAATAGAAAAATCTCTCATCAAGAAAATGAATACAATGGATCTACTCCAACCTGTTTCTCTACAAAATTCAGTCTAATATAGGTGAGAGAGATGAATATCTCTCCTCTCTCTAGAACTTAGGACACAATTTTAAGACACCACTAGCCTAAAATAGCCAATTTTGGCCTATATGTCCAAATGACATGATTTTGGTGTCATTTCGAAGGTCCTGAAGTTTGAAACTTCTTCAATATGAAATATATACTAAAATAAAAGTATCTAGACCTGTTCCACATGTGTCAAAGGTTAGATCCAAAACTATGTGCCAAAATTACCAAATTTGGCCTAAACTAGGTGTCAAGGAAATGTTGACAATTTTCACAGGAAGGATTATGAGTATGTATATCAAAACATTACTCATTCCCTCCTTAAAATATTGGAGATACAAGGTGTTAGAATCGATTGGGATGGTGATTAGCTAAAGCATTGGAACAAACTTGAACTTTATTACATTCGTGCAGTCTCTCACTCTCATCACATTACTCCTCAAACATAAGTTATCAATTTGACGGATGAAACTCAGATCAGGTAAGACTTTAGAACTCTTTGAACCCTTTGGATATGTTTCCACTGAGACATCTAGAAGTCAGTACTCTACTGATTATGAAGAATTTCCACCATCATTTAAAGAGTTTTGTTCTACTTGCCTTATATCAGTCGGATACACCAGTCAATATATATATATATATAGAATGTTGGCATTGATGGAGAAAAAATGCCATTCCATTCTCCTTGCGCCATCTGTGCCCTAAAACGTCTTTGATATGGAGTCGAAATACTATGAAGTGTGGTTGAAAGGCATGTGGCTTTAGAAACTTCTAGAGAGAGAATGTGAAGAAACTTGTAGAAGGAGAGAGAACGTATATTTGTCATGTGAGAGAGAGATTAGGTTTAGGATTTTATTTTTAGGATCTATAGAGAGAAAATAACGATATAGTGAGGTGTTCAAGAGAGAGAGAGAGAGAGAGAGAGAGAGAGAGAGAGAGAGAGAGAGAGAGAGAGAGAGAGAGAGAGATTAACGAAACATAGCTCCCCTTTCCAAAGCAAGACCAAACCTTTTAAAACCTTTATTCATAATCCAACAAGGTAAAACATAGCTGAAAGCATACAATACTTCAAAGAAAGAAAGCACTGTATAGTGAAACAAATTTCAAGACATCCAACTGGTACCTGCCACCATCCCACCACACAAAACCGCACAAGTTAGCACAATGAGGAAGACAGGTGTCAACGCTGAATGTCAGTTGTTATCCATGTCCAAATAAGTTCAGCAGCTTAATAGCTTAAAATATTGGATCACAAACTGTAGTCCAATTTTCCCTATGTAACACATGATTACTTGCAATTGGCTTTCCCATATTATTACCGTATCAGGGCATTCCGCCATTCTGATCAGTTTTATGGTACTAGTCTGTATCAATTTACAAAGCAAAATCATATGTATTTGAAAAACAACTACATTCTATAAGTTGCGATTTGCAAACGAGAGATAGCATGAAACGACACTCAGATATGGGGCAAATCCATGGCATACCAATATCTGAATCCATAATAGGCACAGTACCATTTTGAAACTCTTGAGCATATCCATGCTTTTCAAGAGTACGCCAGTTGTCGCCCAGTTTCATAAGATTTTAAAATTCCGATTTTGTTTGTTATATTATTACCTGTACGCATTTTAGCCAAGTATTTTACCCTACCATTTGTAATAGGATTAGGGTAGATCCATACCGTACCAATCCCTACAAATGTGATGATCCCTTGTACAAATCCATGTACCTTAAGGGCGCATAGGTTATCAATACTTGTATTATTGTTCTTACAATTCTCTTATTGCAAAAAGAATACAGTCATAATCTATGTAGTCCGGGCTTATATATGTGTGTTTATCATTACTAATCTAGAGGTAAAAACATGAGAGCTATACCGTTATTAACATCTATTATAACCAATCCTACATGTGAATGTTTTCAATTTTGTTCTCCATTAGCTTTTTTGTAAAGCAACACACGAGGCAAAGTTTCGCATTACTAACCTGAATAGATGTCGCGTGGGAGTCTTGTGAGGAAGCCATATTTGTTTACGAACAATATTCTCTTCCACGACTGATAATAGAAAATTTTCAAGTCTAGTTTTAGCCACAACAATAATAGCATGAAAAAGCATTTCTAAACATACTATATTTTCATCACAAAATGAATTCTCTGCTTTTAGTAAAAAGAGAATGACAAAAACGTATATATAAACTTCATGAAGATGTTCTTCGGAATGCATACCTATATAAGAGCGTAATCTGAGTCCAATAATGGAATCGGATACAACCTCGTAGTAGGAAGGTCTGTTTACAAAATAAGAGTCATATTGCATTTGCTCGCCATTTGCATATCATTTATCATAATTCATACCTCTCGTATCATGCTGGTGGCCAGCTATGCATCCACATTATTGTTGAAGAGGAATACAATAATTCAAACAAAAGTGTGGCCATTGCTGCCCTCTCAACGCTGAAAGGGCCGCACATTTATGTGAACAAAGGTTCAATCAAACACATAATGTGATGGTGAGGTAATCGTTGTCCTAGCGAGTTAGTTCATGCTTAATCAAATGTATCAATCAACTCACATATGAAGAGGGTTGCATGAAGCAACACTATGCTGTCAGCGCATTTCCAGCATGTAGTTTTATCATATACTTGCCATACAAAGTACACTAAACAAGCCACATAATGTTTATAGGCTTGCATGCAGTTGTAGCGCGCTGCCAGCATGCTATGAGCATGTGGTTTCAATGTGCATTGCCATATATCTTATGTGAAACGATGGAAACCTCCACATGGCATTGTTATGAGGGCATACCATCGCGATTTTTAGCATAGTTCTACCTCTGATCAAAGTGGCAGACATGCATAATATGTATGGTTTTCTCAGAGGGTGCAAGATCTCGATCCAGCGCCCTCCTTCTACCATAGTTTATTCACTCAACAAAGCAAGTAAAAGCAATTCTTGTTTATGCTATCAAAATAGAGAAGCTTTAAATACAAAGGCATACCAATCCTTGTGCTTGTGATGATCCGAGAGCCGTAGATGGGCACCACCGAGAGTGAGCCAGCATAAGGAAGAAGGAGAAGAGGAGGAGAAGAACATAGAAGTAAAGTAAGGGTTTTGGTAGTGATATATCTCTTATATAGACTTTTGATGGAGTGAAAACTAGAGGGGAAGTATACATTTGAATTCTAAACTTTCTCAAAAAAAACCATATACACTGTATGATACCTAATAAATCCATTTATCATAGTCATAAACACACTAACATGGTAAAGTTATATAGCTTAGAGCATCGTGCATGAGAGAGAGAGAGAGAGAGAGAGAGAGAGAGAGAGAGAGAGAGAGAGAGAGAGAGAGAGAATGGTTAGTTGATTGGGAGAAAAAAAAAAAAGACTAATTTGACAAACATGAAAACTTGTTGTTACATCAGACATACATAGGTAAAAAAATCAAGTGATACTATGCACCTTACAACCCACAATAGATCATGATCAAGATTAATCCACATCTTTCATCATAGAATCTGAACATATACTAGCATAGTAGTAGGTCTCTACACACCAAGATGCCATACATTGTTAGCTCACTAGAAAGCAAATTGCAATCTCCTCATGTCTCCGGGCAGGGACGATAGCACTGGAATACTATGCTCTGTTGTGTTTCCCCCATAGCTTCCTTGAGGTACGTGGGTTTGAGCCCAAGATTCTCAGAGATGACAGACAGCAGTCGGTGAGCTAGGTCCATTAATGATGTTGTGTACTTCTCCACGGTCTAACTAAATTCAGCTGGCTGCTGTGGCCACTAGTTGTAATGCCTTTCAGATAATGGACGAGTGTGAAGCTCCACAAATTCACGCCAGAACTGCAGCTCACTGTCAGTAAGGACCATACGGCTGCCATAGCCCTCAACTGCGAGCACTGGCTTTCTAGCATACACAAGTTTCTCATCCTTGGGCAGATCAAAGAACTACAAACCCACTTCCTTCAGCTTATCCATGAGCTCTACTGGCACGCCGTGATTGATAATTTGGAAGAAGCCATTTTTTTCACAGGCCTCAGCAATCTGAGCCCTGACGGAAGAAGCCAGTCGTTCATCGTTTAGGCCTGACAGATCGATTGGCTTCAAAGTTGCCATGAGTAATCAGTCTGTAGATGATCTAGAAATAGTTATGACAAATTATGATGAAAAGTAATGGATGTACAGGCACAGTAGTGTTGTGCCGGTGAGTGACAAGGACTAAACGGAATTCGGTGGTGGGCATGCTCAGGGAGGTACATAAGAATGACGGAGAGCGACCATCTGGAAAGCGGAGATATGCTCTTTTTTGGACCGATATCAGAATCTTCTTAAATTCCTGTTTTGGATCAAAATCAGTAACCCAAGTCTTGCAGCCCGTCGTTCATTGTTTAGGCCTGACAGATCGATTGGCTTCACAGCTGCCATGAGTAATTAGTCTGTAGATGATCTAGAAATAGTTATGCCGAATTATGATGAAAAGTAATGGATGTACAGGCACTGTAGTGTTGTGCCGGTGTGTGAGAGTGTAGAAGTTGGGATGTGTGTCCTCCATGAGAAACTATTAATACTAGTGCATATATTTGATCTGCAGTGATGAGTGACAAGGACTAAACGGAATTCGGTGGTGGGCATGCTCAGGAAGGTACATAAGAATGACGGAGAGCGACCATATGGAAAGCGGAGATATGCTCTTTTTTGGACCGATATCAGAATCTTCTTAAATTCTTGTTTTGGATCAAAATCAGTAACCCATGTCTTGCAGCCAGATATCTGGACGACAAAAACAGGAAAGTTGACAATTGAGTAACTATTTATACTAGAGAGAATGCATAGGATTGAGACTTCATGGAAGGTTTAATACACTATTGCTTTTCAAAGTGTACTGCCGGGTCAATGTCCCAATGGAGATCCAACTCCCAAAAGTGAAACCTGGATATGCTTTCTAGCCACTCTCGTTTTTTCTCCATTAATATTTCTTTAGACTCTTTGCACGATTGTTTATGATAAAAAGACATAAAGTCTTTTATTTTCGTGATGTTCTTTAGCCTTGAGACACTTTCCATGTTTGTACTCATGTAAGGTCTTATGTTGATTCTGTTTTTAGTACATCCAAAATTTGTAAGCTAAAGTTCTAAACACTAATACATGATTCATCTAGAACATTCCATAAATAACCCCACCTCCCTACTTGCATGCAAGCCAAATGACGTCTTTGTTGAGCTCATGTGGATATAGACGTTGCTCTCAATGACAATGCTGCTCAAATCTTCTATGCAAAAATAATTATTAACATTCAACCAAACACCAATCAAAGGACCATGTCGATCAATCAAATTTTAACTCTCTTGGAACTTCATCATGTGGAAAATTTAGCCATAGATGGATATCCACAAAACTAGTCAAAGAACAAACCACACATATTGCATCGATAATTAGTCATGCATGGATATATATATTCATGAAACTCACCACAAATGAACCAAGAGATCAAGTAAATAATTTCCAATTTGAGTGAAAGGTTCCACGTAATTTGTTATAGTATCCACAAAACTAGTCAAAGAGCAAACCGCATACGTTGCATCGCTAACTGATCATGCATGGATATTCATTCATGAAAGTGGCAATGCCACCAATTAATAATTCCACATGAATCAACCACCCAATTGTCTCTCCAAATCAATCTTTCTATCTTTCTCCCAATCAACCAATGACACTCCCCCTCCCTCTCTCTCTCTCTCTCTCTCTCTCTCTCTCTCTCTCTCTCTCTCTCTCTCTCTCTCTCTCGCTATAACTTGCATCCATGCCAGAGTGTCGGGGGACAGTTGCGAATCAGAAGGGTTGAATGTGAGAGGAGCAACATTGGTGGCAGGAGTAATGGAGGATGCGATGGTGATGGATGGAGCATCGGACACTGGAAGAGAAGTAGGAGTGGTATCAATAGAAGAAATGGGGATGGAGACAGAAACAGATGTGGATGGAATAGGAAGAGAGGTAGCGACAACAAAAATTGGAGTGGGGGGTTGCACAGAAGACGAAGTGGCGGTGGTTGATGGAGTAGTTAGTGCGGCAGTGAAGACACATCGTCGGGTAACCGGTGGAGATGTGGATGTAGAGGCAGCGCCATGCATTCGTTTGTTGGCCATTGTGTTAATGATTGCAGGTTGGGATGAGATAGATGCTTGAGATAGTGGGTAAAGGTTAGTATGTGGCACAAGGGTAGACAGGAGGGCTGAGCATTGAAAATTGCGCACTTTCACCTCGAGAAGTGCACAGGCAAAGTTACACAACAGGGGGCCTGCTGCGATTTGCTCACGGTTGTTGGGTTTGATGGAGTTTGTTAGTGCTCGAATAAGGAAGCTATGCCAGTCGTATGGCACAACGGAGGGGTTAGGGAATTCCAGAAAGGATTCCACTATCTGACTCAGCAGCGTAGACTGGATTCTGTCCTTGCGAAATGTTGAAATAACCAGAAAGTTATTCAATAGATGCGTAGCTGTCTGAATGACGGGTTCCGTGATAGCTTCTATCAGGTAACCATTGTTAGTCTGGATGGGGATTTCTGGTGTGATTTGGGTGACGAATGGTTTGATCAGAGCTTTGGCGTGGCGATGGGAGATGGGTTGACGATCACCGGACATAATGCCAATGGTGATCATCGAGTCGACGTTAATCCTAACCTTCAACATGGTACCTTGGTACAGGAAGTGGAAACGAGCCTTGTCCTCATCCCAGGTGGCGTAAGTGTGAAGGATGAGGCCCATGATAATCTCAGAATGGAAGAGCGCCGAGTAAAAACCCATTGCTTCAAGGAGGGGCCCGGCTGTCTGAAGCCATGGTTGGATCAAAGTGTCAGAGGGTAGAGGCCAAATCTGCGTGGCCTCGGGGATGTCACGCTGGATCACCTGTTTGGTGCCAGAGTCTTTAGAGGATAAGGAGGCCATGTTAGCAATTATGATTAGTGGTCGAAAAAGTCATAAAAGTAAAAAAACGGTGAAAAATGGAAGGAAACAGTAGAAAACTGAGAATAATGAGTGTTGGATGACAATGATTGTAGGTCAGAGCATAGATCGGTGTTTGATATGAGCAGATGACAGCTGGTAGGAAGTTTGGTTGAAAACAGAAAACTTGGTATTTTCAGTGGAAATTTCGGCAGAGCTTCGCTAGCAAAGGTGACAAATGACTCGAATTCAGCCCTTATATAGCAGAATTTAGAGTGCATTTTAGGTGAAATTCACTTTCCCTTGCTCAGTTCCACCCAAATTTTGGTAGGCACCTTCTTCACAAAATTCTAAGACCTCAGGAAAATCTGCGAGAGTTTAGAAGGTGATTTGACTGCTATGCAAAGGTTCTGCGAGGGTTCAGGCTGTCTGCGAGGGTTCAACTCTTGCAAGAAGTGATCTCTCGCACAACTTGTTCTTGTGATTGGATTTTCAAGATCAGACCATGTAGGCAGGCTAATTTCACTGCTCTGATTCCATTTAGGCATCTTGCGAGAGTTGGTAAGTTGATCTTGATGCTCTGCAAGGGTTCTAAAAATTCTGCTTCTAGAAACTCTCGCATACACTAAAAAATAATGATTCCTCCATCAGGAACTCTCGCAGAGATTTTCATGGATGCATCTAGGTCAGATCTGGTGATTGTCCAATTTTCAAGAGATATATCCCAGGGGATCTCAAAAAATCATGAAAAAAGTGCTCCTTTAAAGTGTTTTTTAACAAGATCTTGAGATTTTCTGATTTTTAAGTTTTGTAGACTGGTAATTAGCTTCATCCAGGCTTGATCTGACTGTTGGTAGTGCTCTGGAAGTTCTGATGGATTCTTGGTAGTAGACCCCTCAGTCAATTTGATAATCTGCTTTCTTTTTTGCCCTATCAGGATCTGGATCCTCCTTGGATTTTGATGGATTTTCCCGATCCTGCCAGATCTGGCTGAATCTTGATGGATCTAGCTTGATTTGGCTTGATCTCCTTAGATCTAGTGGTAATGGCTGAGCAGATAATCTTTTTGTAATGTGCCACCCCCAATCTAGATTTGTCTTACTGTGGTGGCTAATACTTGTGCAACCGGCTACCATTGATGGGTGTGTCGAAGGGCGTCCCATCAAGCTGTTCTAAGTTCACGGCCCCATGATTAAGAATTTCCTTGATCCTATAAGGATCTTCGCCTGTGAATTTTAACTTCCCCTTGATTGCCTTGGTTTTAAACATCAGGACCAGATCTCTTGAACGAAGATCCTTCTTTTGTAATCTGCGATCATGCCAAGCCTTGCGTCTTTCCTTTTCAACTGCCAGTGCATGCACAGCTAGTAAGCGTGTTTCACAGAGTTTAAGCATTGCTTCGTGGCGTAGCTGTAGAGATTTGGACTCATTAATATGTTGCGCGGTGGCAATTCTTAATGAAGGAACTAAAAACTCTACTGGCATCACTGCATCCTGACCATATACCAATTGGAAGGGTGTTTGATCAGTGCTCCCCTTATATGTTGTCCTGAATGCCCACAATGCAGCATGCAACTTGTGTTCCCAATCTGATCTGCTAGCTTCAACTATTTTTGTGAGCACGCTACACAGGATCTTATTGGATGATTCTCCTTGCCCATTACCACGAGGATAATAAGACGTACTGGTTCTGTGGATCACGAAGAACTCCTCCAACAGGACCTTGATGGTCTCGTTGATGAAATGGCTTCCGTAATCACTGACTAGTTCCACCAGGCACCCAAAGCGCACAATGATATTTTCATAAAGGAACTTGGCAGTGGTCCTAGCGTCTGCTACTCGTACTGCCTTGGCTTCGACCCATTTGGTGAGGTAGTCTGTGGCTACGATTATGTATCGAACCTGGGAACTCCTTTCTGCAGGGTGAATTGGACCAATATAATACAGTCCCCATTTTTTGAACGGTGCTTGGGCTAAGACTGGGTGCAGTAGATCATAGTTCAATCTCGTTAGTCTCCTTGCCCTTTGGCACACATTGCACTTTTTCAAGTTTTCCTCTGTGTCTTTATGAATCGTTGGCCACCAACACCGTGATTGCAGGATCTTGCAAACTATAATGTCAAATATAAAATGACCACCACCCATGCCTTCATGCGAAAGCGAAATGATCTGGGTGGTCTCATGAGGAAGAATACACCACCGAAGAATTCCGTCTGGACCTCTTTGGTACAACTGGCCGACAATCAGCTGATAAGGTCTAGCTTTCAAGATCAATTTCCGTTGTTCCGCCTTTGGTAGTGATTTGTCTGGTTGTCCCCGCATTAGATATTCAACAATGTCAGCAGCCCATTCTGGTACTGTATCCACGTAAAATAAGGCAGCATCTGCCAGCTCATCGTCGGGTTGGGTTGCAATCTCCTTTCCCTTGATTTGTGACACATGATCAACAAGACAAAGTAGACCTCCAGACCGCTACTCTGACAATCTTCAATGGAGCGAGGACACGCAATTCGAGTACTGCAGCTTCATAGAAGAGCCAGCAACATACCAAGAAGCTATCCAAAGTCCAGAGGGAGAATTCTGGAAGCAGGAAATGTCAGAGGAGGCAAAACGAGGCATGGACATTAGAGCCACTGCCAGAAAACAGAAAAGTAGTCGACTACAAATGGGTGTACAAGAAAAGACTGAAATCAGATGGCACTATTGGCCGCTACAAGACAAGGCTTGTCGCAAAGGGCTACACACAAAGATGTGGTGTTGACTATTTTGACACATATTCGCCCATGGTCCAGATGACAAGCATAAGGCTACTCCTTGCATATGCCACACAGTACAATCTGGAAATTCACCAAATTGATGCGAAAACAGTCTTTCTCCACGAAGATCCAGAGGAGGAAATCTTCATGAAGCAACCTGAAGGCTATGAAGACCCCTACAACAGACAATATGTCTGTCGACTGTAGAGATGCATCTACGGTCTAAAACAGGCATCACGAGCCTGGTACAAAAAGCTTGATGGTCTTCTGAAGTCTCTAGACTTCAATCCTACTCAACCAGACTGTAATGTCTACATCAAAAGAGTAGGAAAGAATTTTGTGATACTGACCATTTTCGTGGATGATTCACTGATGATAGAAAATTTATTGATGCTAATCAAAGACACAAAGAGTCAGATTTCTGAAAGCTACGAAATCATAGATCTTGGAGAAACAACAAAATGCCTAGGGCTGGAGATCATAAGAGATCAAACAAATCGCGAAATGCACTTGAGTCAGTCAGAATACATCAAAAAAGTGCTGAAGCAGTACCACATGATGGACTGCAAAGAGAAAGCCACACCAATGATAGCTGGAGCCAAGCTCACGAAACAAGATTGCCCAAAAATAGAAGAGAAAGAACATAAGATGGCAGATATATCCTACTTGGACTTAATCAGGAGTCTGATGTACTTGACAATTTGTGCCAGACCGGATCTAGCCTTCTCAGTTTATGCATTGAGCCAATTTTGTTCCAATACTAGTCTAACACATTGGCAAATGGCCAAATGAATCCTACAGTATCTAAAGGGTACCCAGAATATGGGATTAATTGGCAACTCAACGGGCTTCTCCGCCAACTGAAATGAATAACAATGACGCAGACTAACTAACTAGTTGATTAGCATTAACTAGTCTTGTGATTCTACGTTTAGCTATCTTGTAAAACTCCACACAGTGGAGGTATAAACGATCCTCTCTAGATCATAACAAAAGGAGAGTGGATACAAAGATCTGTAAGAGACAGAGAGAGATGTAGCGAATAGAGTAAGAAAGCAAAAATACCATAGTTGTGCAAGAAAGTATGCCAATGAGCAGAACACAACGTAAGAGCAGAGTGTCAATCTGCCAACGAGCGAGATACTGATGATCTCGCTCCAAAATCAAACTGATAATATAGTCGCTCTATTTTCGTGTATCTCTTTGTCTTGTGCTATGTGTCTTGATTGCTAGAGTAGAACGTGTGTCTTGATTGCTAGAGTAGAATGTGTTTTGTGATGCGTAGTCACGTGTCTGGGATCTTGTAAGAGCTTCTGCACGAAAAGAAAATTTAAAGATAGAAAATTGTTTGCGAATTAGAAGAGAGAGAAGATGAACATAAAACAACCTCTCGTTTCCGTGACACCGAGATGAATCCTCACTTCTTGCTTATCCTTGCCTTTGGCATGGATCTTCATCTATGAAGTAGAAAGGCTCTCAAAGTCTACAAATTCTTGCATGCCAACAACAAAAAGGCCTACTGTAGCAAGAAGTCGATCCTCTTCGTCATTATTCTATCCTCCATCCACAAGAGTAGGCACTCTCTCTCTCTCTCTCTCTCTCTCTCTCTCTCTCTCTCTCTCTCTCTCTCTCTCTCTCTCTCTCTCTCTCTCTCTCTCTCTCTCTCTCTCTCTCTCTCTCTCTCTCTCTCTCTCTCATGATCCATCGCTAACTCTCTCTCGCTAGAAGTAAGTTTGGCCGCCCACATGGGCGGCCAGAGAATAGGGAGAGAATTTTTTCAAACAAAATGAGTTTTCGAGCAACTCACGCTGCCCGGAAATCCAATTTGTTTTAGTATATATAGAATCTTTGAAGAAACTTGTTGTACACTTTTATACGATTGTTAAACTCTTTTATGGCAACATCTTGGGCTAAATGACACCGTATGGTATACCGAGATGAATCCTCACTTATCCTTGCATTTGGCATGGAGCTTCATCTACGAAGTAGAAAGGCTCTCAAAGTCTACAAATTCTTGCACGCCAACAACAAATGCCTGCTTTAGCAGGAAGTCGATTCTCTTTGTCATTATTCTATCCTCCGTCCACAAGAGCAGTCGCCATCTCTCTCTCTCTCTCTCTCTCTCTCTCTCTCTCTCTCTCTCTCTCTCTCTCTCTCTCTCTCTCTCTCTCTCTCTCTCTCTCTCTCTCTCTCTGGATCCATCACTAACTCTCTCTCACTAGCAGTAAGTTTGCCCACCCGCACAGGCGGCCAGAGAATAGGGTGAAAGATTTTTCAAACAAAAAGTGTTTTCGGGTAGCTCACGCTTCCTAGAAACCCAATTTGTTTTAGTATATATAGACGAAGCCTCCTCTTGATCTTGCCCTTTAGACCACTTACTTTTGCTTTTGCCCTTGATGAACATAGCCTTCTCTGTAACTTGAGATGTTGATGAAGATCCACCTCTTTTTAAAGCCTATATTCTTCATTGATCAAGATTTTCAAGAGATCCATCAAAATTGTCAAAGTCCTTTGAATAGCAAGACTTTGTACAATGTTAGCATGAGCATTCAACAATCCATTATGAATAACTTGAACAAGCTCTCATTCCTTAATGCTCTCATCAATGCAAGCTAACTCATCATTCAAAGCCTTTACTCTCAAAACAAAAGTATTTGGACTCTCTTCACTCTTTTGCAAACTTTGAAAGATTTGTCTTCTTAGAGTCAACACTCTAGAAGTAGACTTGGACTTATAAAGCTTCTTCAAAGTTTTCCAAGTCTCACTTGATGAAGTACTCTTACCAACTTCCTTGAGAAGTTCATTGGTAACATTCATCTTAATCATATGTAGAGCTCTTTTGGCCCACTTGTCATACCTCACTTGATCTTGTTGTGTTGTTGGCCTCTCTTTCAAACCTAGAACAATATCCAAAACATCATTCATCTCAAGAAGTGATTCCATCCTCACGTTCCACAATGAATAGTTACTTGAGGTAAGCCTATCATTGCCTTCCAACATGTATCCACTTGATGTAGCCATGTTGCAATGACCTGATCATTCTCTTTCAACCTTTTCCAATGCATAAAACACTCTTTTGAAATACAACAAACATTTTCAAAAAGAAATCACAAAGATATGGAGCCTCTCAATTCTCTTGACTCTTGCCACTTCCTAAGATTGAAACACACTCAAATGAAGTTCTGTAACCTAGAGATCCAATCAAAAATAGGGTTTTGACAAAATCACAAAAAATTGATTATTTCAATTTGAACTACATGCAATTGCCTAAAACTTGATATGCAATCTTGTAGCCACCACTTAGGATTTTCCAATGCTTTAAAAATCAGCCAAATTTAGTAAGTATGGTGTGAAATCGGAATTGATCAAGAATATAAACCTATTTTGAGTTTTGACCTACAAAAAATCCAATCTACATATGCAAGATACTCAATTTTTGAGTAGAACTCAATCTAGCATGCTCTAGCATTGATATCTTCTCCAAGTCATTGATAGATGTGAATGCTTCCTTCATAACGTGAAACACAAGCTCTGATACCTTGTGAAAGATTTCAGATCAATCCATAAAATGATCTTGGGTTAGAAAGACAACAAATCACCAATCTTGCCAATGTAGAAAAATCAACATCTACACTATGAATGAGATGCAAACTCTAATAGATCGTGATCAAACATCAATCAAAAAATGAAATGAAGTTGTTGTCCATACAAAAAGAGTAAGCTACTGTATTTTACACATGTGGATCTGAAAAATTATAGCATTTAATGAACATTCTACACACAAAATTGCAAGATATCACAAGTATAGTGCACCAATGGATAGTAGAACCCAAGAGAACCATGTATGAGCATGAATGAGATAAGAGAGAGAGAGAGAGAGAGAAAAGACTCCTCTTACCATGAGTTACATCCTTTTATAACAAGTCCAAACCTAAGTTCAAACTTTGGTTTCCCTCCATAATGAAAAGCCCTACTATTAATGTGACTAGATTCAATGTCTCTACTACTCAATTTGAATCTACCAGAAACTCGTGTTCTACACTTTCTCACACTTCCCAAAAGTGTTTATTTAAATGCTTTTAGACTAATATAACTTTTAAAAGTTAAACTCTAAGTCTAATATGAAATTGGCCTCAATTGTCATATAAACAAATGTAGCAAATTTTGACTAAACTACTTGAAATCTCTCACACTTGCCTTTTGAGAACATAGCCTCTTCCTCTCCAACTTGAGAAATGGAAGTAGATCCTCCTCTTGATAGAATCCTAAACTCCTCATTCACCAAGATCTATTGCAAATCCACCGTACTTGGCAAAGCCTTTTGAATAGAAAACTTTGAGCAATATTAGCATGATCATCCAACAAGCCATTAACAACAACTTGGACAAGTTCTACTTCATAGATGTTTTCATCGATACATGCTAACTCATCATTGAATACCTTAACCATCAAAACAAAAGCATGGGCACTTTCTTCCTTCTTTTGCATACATTGAAAGATATTCCTCCTAAGGGTTAGTAACCTTGATGTAGACTTGGACTCGTAAAGCTTCTTCAAAGCTTCCCAAGCCTCACTAGATGAAGTACATATAGTTACCAACTTTCTTGAGAAGTTCATTTTTCACATTCATCTAGATCATATCAAGTGCTTTCTTTGGCCTCCTATCATACATCAATTGTTCTTGAGGTGCCAAAGGTCTTTTCTCCACACCTACAAAAATATCCATCAACTCATTCATCTCAAGGAGAGACTCCATTCTCACCTTCCAAGTAGAATAGTTGCTTGAGGTAAGCCTATCATTGCTTTCCAACATCAAGCCTCCATCTGTAGCCATGTTGCAATGTCTTGATCTTCTCTTTCAACCTGTGCAAATGACAATGCTGAAATGAATATAGAAACCCAAAGAGATCACTTCCATAAGCTTGAATGAGAGAGAGAGAGAGAGAGAGAGAGAGAGAGAGAGAGAGAGAGAGAGAGAGAGAGAGAGAGAGAGATGAACTCTTATCATGCTTGTACACTATATATAACAGGTCCTTGACCTATTTGGATGAGCTTGCTTGAGCTTATCAACAATTGGAAGGTTCTAGATCTATACCATCCAACAAACTAGATTCAATGCATCTAAATTATTAGCAATATAAGTTTATTTCTAACTTCAAAATGCACATTGGCCTAAATTGCCAATTAAACTAGGCATGATAAATCTTAACTAGTTGACAATTTCTCACACAAGCATATCAAAGTGGCACACCACTTTGTGAGAGAGAATGTTCAAGAAAAGCACATCATTTTGGAGCATGTGGATACCACATCATGTGTTTCTGATCTTCTCACTAAGCCTTTTCTTAAGGCTTCATTCATCAAGCATAGATTAGCCTTGGGAGTAGTTAGCAAATTTGTCTTGTAAAATGTTGCATAAGTAGTTTTATTTTAACGAGGAGTGTGGAAGCTGGTATAAATAAACTAGTTAATATTTTCCTTGCTAGATGCCATCATGGGGTTGGACTTATGTCCACCACCAACTTATACATATTTTTATGTTGATTTTGAAAATTCATGTGAAGAATTGAAAAAGATTATCTATGTTAGATATAGGGGTCTTATGTTTTTTTTTTTACATCAAGCATCTAGGTGTAGGATGTTGATAGGAACAAATTTGGCGTAGATGGCAAATTATGCATTTCCACTTGTAATGCCACTATTGAGCCAAAATAGAATAACAGGCTAAACTCGTGCCAATTAGAGTGTAGACTTACATACATCTTAGCTCCACTATTGCTAATTGTAGTAAATCCATGAATATCTGAATGTACAAGTTGCAAGGGCTTTGTAGATCTAGAAATAGATCTAGTATAAGGTAGTCTATGTGACTTAGACAAATCACAAGACTCACAAACATGCTTGTCATTACTTAAGGAACTTGGAAGACCAATCACAACCTTCTTCCTTGCAATTACCTCCAATGACTTGAAGTTGAGGTGTCCCATCCTTTTGTGCCAAACCTCTTGAATATAAATTCGCTCCTTTGCAACACATCCAACTTGGTTAGCAATAACACAAGCATCAAGTTTGAACAAATTCCCTTGTCTTTTACCTTTTCCAATCAATACATCCTTCCTTTTGATCAAACAAGCATCTCCATCAAACTCCACCTTGAGGCCCTTACTTAGCAAATTCTTGGTAATAGATGGAATAAACAAGACATCCTCCAAATGAACATTCCTATTTGTAGAGAGAGAAATAGGAATTGTGCCAATCCCTTTGATTGCACACTCACCATCATTGGCCGTGTAGATCACCTCCTGTCATCTCCATATGCCAACAAAGAAGTGAAGTACTCTTTGTGAAAGGTCATGTGTGAACTTGCTCCACTATCAATCCACCAAGGATCTAGATCTCCATCATTAGCAAGCATACATGAAGACATCACAAAAGCATCATCATTTGCATCTTGAACATCCAAACCTTTGATGCCACAATAGAAGCACTTGAGCTTTGATCTATCCTTCTTTTTGCCACTTGAAGAAGCATCCACTTGATCTTGCCCTTTAGACCACTTACTTTTTGTTTTGTCCTTGAATTTGGCCTTTGTGAACATAGCATCCTCTTGAAGTGTTGATGTAGATCCACCTCTTGCTTGAAGCCTATATTCCTCATTGATCAAGATCTCTTGAAGATCCATCAAACTTGGCAAACTCTTTTGAATAGCAATACTTTGAACAATGTTAGCATGAGAATCCAACAAGCCATTAAGAATCACTTGAATAAGCATTCATCTATGCAAGCTAACTCATCATTCAATATTTTCATTCTCAAAACAAAAGTACTTGAACTTTCTTCATTCTTTTGCAAACAAGAAAAGATTTGCCTTCTTAGAGTCAACACTCTAGATGTAGACTTGGATTCATAAAGCTTCTTCAATGAATTCCAAGCTTCCAAAGATGATGTGCACTTACCAACTTCCTTGAGAAGTTCATTGGTAACATTCATCTTTATCATGTGTAGAGCCTTCTTGGCCCTCTTGTCATACCTCAATTGATCTTGTTGTGTTACTGGTCTCTCCTCCAAGCCTACAACAATATCTAAAACATCATTCATCTCAAGAAGTGACTCCATCCTCACTTTCCACCATGATTAGTTACTTGAGATAAGCCTATCATTGGCTTCAACAACAAATGCTTTCAAAAGAAATCACCAAGATTTGAAACTATCTCACAAATTCTCTTCTAGCACTTATCCAAGCAAATCAGCACATAGAATCATGGAATCTTGATCAACCTATGATCTATCCTCAATCTAATGACTTTTGCCACTTCCTAAGATTGAAACACACTCAAATGAAGTCCAGCAATCTCACTATTTAGATATCCAATCAAAATTAGGGTTTTGACAAAATCACAAAAAATTGACTATTCCAAAATCATGCAAATGTTGAAAATTTGATATGCAATCTATAAGCCACCACTTAGGCTGTACCAATGATCCAAAATTGGCCAAATATAGTATGTGAATTCAAAACTTGAAATTGAACAAGTATATTGACCTATTTAGTGTTTTGATCTACAAAAAATCCAATCTACAAAAGCAAAAAATCCGATTTTGGTGTAGAATCCTCTCTAGCATGCTCTAGACTTGATATCTTCACCAAATCATTGATAGATCTGATTTCCTCCTTCATAACCTGAAACAAAAGCTCTGATACCATGTGAAAGATATCAGATCCTTAAGATCCAATCTACTTGAATGATCTTTGGTTAGAAAGAGAAATACACTACCAATTTCACCAATGTAGAAAAATCAGCATCTACACACAATTTGAGATGCAAACACTAATAGAACTTGATCAAAATTGAATGAAATGATTATGTACTGTTGCTTTCCGTACAAAACCAGCAAGCTATTGTATTTCACACGTGTGGATCCAAAAATAACAAATATAGATCATTCTACACATAGAATTGCAAGCAATTACCAAGATAGTGCACCAATGGATAGTAGAACCCAAGAGAACCATGTATAAGCATGAAATGAGATAGAGAAGAGAGAAGATCACTCTCTCCATGAGTTATATCCTTTTATAACAGGTCCAAACCCTATTTGGCCACTTGGCTTTCCCACCAAAAATGCTAACCCTACTAATTTTGGGTCTAGATTCAATGTACCCGGCTATTCAAATTGAATCTACTCAAACTCGCATTCTAACTTTCCCACACTTTCAAAAAGTGTCTATTCAAATGAAATTTAGACTAATAAACTTTTAAAAGTCAACCTCTAAGTCTAAAACAAGTTTTGGCCTCAATATGCCAAATATGGAAATATTGCAAAATGTGATAAAACTAGTTGAATCTTTCACATGCTGCACCTCTCAACAATGCATTGAAAGGAATAATTACTCAAAACGGTAGGCCCAATCCACCTCTCGTGTGGAATGAGACATTGGATGCAAGTTTTAACAAACTTAAGGAACTAATTGTCTCAACACCAGTTTTAATCATAGCAGATCTGAACAAACCTTTTTTGGTTAAAGCGGATGCTAGTGATTATGTGGTTGGTGCAGTTATGCTACAAGAGAGAAGGCCAGTTGCTTTTGAGAGTAAGAAATTATTTGATGCACATACTAGATATATAACTCAAATAAAAGAACTATCTCTATGTTGTCTCTTCTAGCCACCTCTCAACCTGGAAAACAAAATCCATGGCTTCCACCTAGATTTTGTGCTTTGGGTCTATGAAGAAGCACCGACCGAGTCGTCCCACCAGGCCTCCAGTTCACGTAGTCGACGTTGTCCACGCAGCGAGATCGTCATTCTAGACTCGCCTTCCGCGTCACGATGTTGTATTAGGCATACAACGCCAGTTGTGCTTCCGTTCCTACTGCTGTTTGCACTGAACTTCCTATTCCCCCCACCTCTAATGTTTCCCTCGCCTCTATTTCCATACAAGGACAGTCTGTGACCATTGGGGCTACCATTCCCATTACAGCTACCCAGGCTGCCTCACCCCCATACATCGAAGCTACTTCACCAAACACACATTATTTCATGGATATGTTCAATGATTCTGACCCCCTTGGGGTCACCAAAATTTTTGAAATGCCCCAGAGCCCTACGCCCTTCGAGATCCAATCCCCTAGAAAAGGATTTGAACAAATCCATGACACTACTGTCGATGTTGAAGATTCATACCAGCAACTTCAATCTGAAGACAAATCACCGAAGCAGTTCGACGCCACGGTGCCTGAGGGTTTCAAGGAAGAAGATGTTTTTGAAGAAGAAGAAGTACCAACATCTATTTCATGCCAACCACAGACAGTATCATCAGATCCTCCTCCTGCTGCCGCCTCCACAATAGTAGATTCTAGTGATGCTCTCGGTTTGGTCTCAAGCCTTGCGCAAGTGATCTAGTCTATGCTGGAGAAGAAAAAAGAAATGGAGCAGAGAATCTCGGATATGAGATCCGAAAACACTCTCATCAGCTATAAAATTGTCCAGCTAGATCGAGAATTGAAGATCGCCAAGCAGCATGAAGACAAGTTTGAAGCTGAAAAGAATATGGCAGAACAACAGGCTGATCATCTGGAAGGATACGTCAGCTCCCTGCAAAATGCCCTAACAACTACATAGGATCAGGTGGACAAGGTCGTGCAGGATGCAAAGCAACATGTGCAGCTGCTAAAGGGGTCAATTGCAGATGGAGGAGCATGATCACACAAGTCTCCAAGGTGAATTGGATGCGACCACCCTTGAGCGTGATGCGTATTTTCAAACACAAATACCAGATCATCCGGTAATTCCGACGAAGATCACGCATTTATTCAAGAAAGTAGAAACGTACAAAGTGGCCCTTCAGGGATTCCAAGGCCGCTTTGACAGGTTCAAAGGAGCAGCTTCAACTGAGCTGGCAAAGGCTAAAGAAACCATCAGCGCCTATGAAAAAATAGCCGCTTAGGTATTGGAAGCCGGCACACAAATCTCCGCCCCGGTCATGCCGCAATTCTCCCCTACGTGCCAAGAAGATGTACCCATGGATACAAGGCTGGATTCGGGCATGGACTAGGGGGGAGCTCCATAAATACAAGACCAATCACCAGTTTTACCGGCAATGCAATCAGGTTCATCCTCATCAAAGACCACCCCACTATTCAGAAGGCCTATCAGCGTCGAGGACCAGATCCAGAGTTTCTTATTGCAACATCCGCATGAGTCCTCACATGGTGGATGGGTCCTTAAGTTTAAGACCTCCAAGATAAAGGCCGTCAAAGAGTTGAACAAAATACCTGCATTGAGAGAGCAGCCAGCATGGAGAATTACCGTTCTTGAGAAAACTCCGAAATCAATCAAGAGTTATGTGGCCAGCCCTCACCTATTGCAGGTCGATCCTTATGATGTGCCGATGCCGAGAAGGAATAAATGGAAAGATTTGGGATTGGCTATGGACAAGACTACAATCCATATGCCCAATTGGCCAATCATCCGTCAGCCCTATAGTTGGACAATATCAGTGGATTTCCACCGAGATTTACAAGCATACCAGCGAGAGTATGTCCACTCTCCAGATCTGACAGTGCGACAATCAGCACTGTTTGCAGAAGATCTAACTCTATTGGCATCAGTGGCAACCAGATGAGATAAATGTCTCCCTCCTCTAGCATTCGATCCAAATAAGCCGATGGCCTCATACAGTATCAAAGATCAATTGCCGGTTGCTCGTTTATATTTTTGTGTAGCAATGATGGGAGGCTCCTGGAAATCTCGCTTCACATCTTGGATGACCTCAAAGTGGATTGCAGGAGCCCGTCGTTGTTTTTTCCCCCATAATTTGGATTTTAATACTGCCCATCTCAACTTTATGGAGAAGGTGCAGTACCATTTTTGGCGCAAAGTTAATAAAAGTCCCCAATAACTGCATCTCGTAGGTGTCGTGGGACCGCCACCAATTTTGGTGGGGGATACTATTGGAGGGTTTGCGGATCCCAAGGCAACCCTAACCCTAGTTAATAAGTGAGAGGGATTTGGCACCCTGCGTGTGTAAGTCCAACCCGATGATCACATGGTTATTTGATTAATTAGAAAGTCAATAAA
Organism: Diphasiastrum complanatum; assembly: GCA_029204225.1. Taxonomy (NCBI): domain Eukaryota; kingdom Viridiplantae; phylum Streptophyta; class Lycopodiopsida; order Lycopodiales; family Lycopodiaceae; genus Diphasiastrum; species Diphasiastrum complanatum. The sequence continues at coordinate 56,616,660 of CM055103.1, forward strand.
AGGACTTTAGGCCTTTTTGCGGGACTTTTAATGTCGCAGGGCCTAAATGTCAAGTTAGTGAATAAAGTTGGGTTTCCTTCCAATTTGGATGGTTCCCACTCTTTTTTAAATTTGAATAATTAGAGAGGCAGAAATGGATCAATAGGATTCAGAGGCCAGGGTCCTCCTCTCTACTATAAAAAGAGACCAACTCAAGTTCCTACACATGTTCATTTTCTCATTTCAATAAAGCAAATTGGTTCTCTTCAGAAATGGATTGATAAATGTCCTTGCTCTCTATCACTTTTCCTCCATCTCTCATGCTTTCTTTGGTTTTTGCTAATTGTTGGATCTGATTGTTATTGGGATTGTATGTTATTATACTTTTCATGAGAGAGAAAGGGAGAGAGAGAATGGCCATGTTGTATGCTAGACCCTAAAGTACTATGTTTAGAAAAAATGAAAGTTGAAACAATAGCCATGCTAAAGTGAAGTTTTTGAAGTTTAAAGTGCATGAATTGTGATTGCAAATATTGGCACTTGAAAAGAGTCAAATTTCAAATATTAATTCTCATTCATATAGTTAATATAACGTATTTTTGAAAAAGGCTGTGTTGTCGATTCTGGAGTACGACATGGAATATTCTAGAGTATGGCAAGAGGCTTCTGCAATAAGCCCAAACACTATACAACAGAAGTAGAGAGTCGTAAGTATGAGAAATAGGTGACCAGTTGGCATCCTGCATATGTGAGTCCAACATAGGGCCTTAGGCTAATAAGTGCCATGGAGCACAATTATTCAATAAAGTATTTTAGACTTAGCTTTTTTTAAGTTCCTAAGTTAGGAAACACAACTTGACCTCAAGAAACACAAAGTGATCTTGACGGTCAAGATAGTGATCCTGATGGAACTTCAATAGCCAATCAGAGTGAAGGGGACGCACCTCTCAAATCTATAAGAGGGAGCCATTTCCTTTGTATTTGATCTTCTTCTACTCTTCTTAATAAAACTTTGTCCATTTCTCTTTTGAATCTCTCTCTCTCTCTCTCTCTCTCTCTCTCTCTCTCTCTCTCTCTCTCTCTCTCTCTCTCTCTCTCTCTCTCTCTCTCTCTCTCTCTTCCTCCATCTCTTCTCCCTTTCACTAAGAAAGGGTTTCTTTCACAGTTCACCTCCCTTGAGAAGATCAACCTCTTGAGGAGAGCCAAGAACGCCTAGATAAGCACCAATAAATGAAATCGAGAAAAGACCAAAAAGAGAGATAGCATCAGAAATGAACATCGCCAATCTAGGCTATTCCACGATCTAATCCGAAGCTAAGACTAACAACCTTAGCAAGCCTAGATCCCCATTCCTATTTCGTGGCTTAGCCCTCTCCCAATTGGATCGAAGCCCGATACTACATGACAAGTTCTTTGCCCTCTAGATTCGACCAATTAGGGAGTGTTGGCTGATTCTGACGAATTCCCATGATACTCGGCCAGAGCTACCCAAGAGCACCTCTCACCTTAGACTGAGGAGGTCTCTGAGAAGACGAGACGAATGAAGACTGAGGGCAAATGCACTTATGGATCTTCTATCCATCTTGTCACCTGCAAAACTTGAGTCCGAATATGCTCTTAAACAAATATTAGTCCTTTCATAAACTATGCCAAAGTCTTTTGTAGCCGAGATGTACCTTAACACCCTTTTTGCTCCTTTCCAATGACACATTAATGGACTTTGCATGTATTGACTCAACTTGCCAACACAAAAACTAAGATCTGGTCTAGTGATAGTTAAGTATATCAAGGAACCAATAAGCATTCTATAGGTAGTGATGTCCTCAAAGGATGCTTCATCACTTTCCTTAGAACCTTTTACACTTAGTTCCATAGGAGTTTCAACTCCTTTACAATCAATCATGCCAAATCTTGCTAAGATTGATCTAGCATACTTAGATTGACATATGAATGTAAAATCATTACTTCTAGTGACTTCTATTCCAAGTATAATTTTAAGAAGTCCTAGATCTACCATCTTAAATTCACTAGACAAGGAAACTTTTACATTCTTAATGCCATCTAGATCATTTCAGTATAATGTCATCAACATATAAAACCAGATCTTTCCATCATTACATTTGTAGTACAATGATGGTTCATAAGAACTTACAACAAATCCAATGGAAATAAAATAGGAATGCAACCTAGAGTACCATGCTCTTGGTGCTTGCTTGAGTCCATAAAGACTCTTCTTCAAGATACACACCTTGTCTTCTTCTCCATCTTTGATGAAGCCCTCGGGTTGGCACATGTAGATTTCCTCTTCCAAGAATCCATTTAAGAAAGCATTTGTCACATCAAGTTGGAAGAGCTCCCATTTGAAAGAAGTTGCAAGACATATGATTAATCTAATGGTCACAAGCTTTGCAACAGGTGCAAAGGTTTCATCATAATCTATGCCTTTGACTTGCAAAAAACCTTTCGCTACAAGTCTAGCTTTGTACTTATGAATGGAACCATCTTGATTATATTTCAATCTATATATCCTTCTTTCCATAAGGTAAATCAACAAGTTTCCAAGCTTGATTTTCCATTAATGCATCAAACTCTACTTGCATAGCTTTCCTCCAATATTGAGACTTATTTGCTTCCTCAAAACTAGTTGGTTCTTTAAGCATAGTAGTCAAGAAAGTATAAGAGTTGAGTAGTTGAGAATCTTCCCTTTGCTCCCCTTTGTCACTATAAGTGAGCCTTGATGGCTCAATCCTTGTCCTTGTTGATCTTCTTGGCACCCTTGGACTTGGAGTAGGTTCCACTTGGTCTTCATCTTCTTGAAGCTCCTCCTCGGCCATAGCATGATCATTGACAAGTTGAGTGTTGTTGGAAGTCACCTTTCCTTTGGCTTGGAGAGATTCATCAAAAAGTACATCTCTACTAGCAACAACGTTTTTTGTAATAGGATCATATATCCTATAAGCTTTCTTACTTTCACTATAACCAACAAAGATGCCTTTGAAAGAAGTGGCATCTTCCTTTTTCCTTGTTTCTAAAGGAATATGTACATAACAAGTACATCCAAAAACTTTCAAATCACTAAGATTTGGCTTTTTGCCAATCACTACTTCCTTTCATGCTTTGAAGGATTTGATTCCTAAGCATGAGTATCCTTGAAGTGTTCTTGGATCCATAAATGGCTTTTAATGAATCCCATGCCTCTTTGGATGTGGTACATGATGAGATTTCTTTCAAAAGTTCATTACTTACATTCATTTTTATGCAATGTAATGCAACTCTACATCTCTTTTTGTACTTAGCCAATTCAACTCCTCCTTGAGGTTCTACTTCCACCTCAAGTACTATGTCATAAAGATCATGAAGTACAAGCAAAGACTCCATTCGAACTATCCAAGTAGCATAATTAGTGGATGTAAGTCTTTCACTAGCTTCAAGCAAAAAACCACTCATTGATGCCATTTTTGAATGTGAAAAAGCACTAGAAACTCTTATGGTTTCTCTAAGAGATCTGAACCTAAAGTCTTCTAGCAATTTAGAAAGCTTATAGACTCAATCCTATCACTCATGAACCAATCTAGAATGATGGAAATTTAGATTCTAGTCTCAACCTTGCAAAATCACTCCTTAATCTATGATTTTTAGCAATTTCTCTCTTCAACTTCAACATACAATCAAAAAATCAAAGTAGATCAATTAATGCACCTCATTCAAGCTTGAATTTTAATTTTTTGACTGATCTAATCCAAGAACTAATCAAGGGATTAGACTCTCTATAGAAAATGCTTGATTTTGCACAAAAAATCACTCAAATTGGGTATGTGAGTCAAATTCTACAAATTTTTGAAATTTCTCAGTCAAAACCGGAGCTGTATGGCCTCACACGTGTGAAAAGGGTTCCTACAGCCCACAACAAGATCTGGGACGAAAAATTTTGAGAATAGCTATCAAATCCAACTCGCTACACAAAATTTGACTAGTTTCCAAAAACCAACTAATTTTGGCTTTGATTTGGATTAACCCTATCAATTTCAACAAAACCTCTTGTACTAGGCTCTGATACCATGTGGAAAAAGTACAAAAAGGACCAAGAGTGGATCTTAATCTGATCCTCAAGAGGGATTGGTTGTCAGATTACTTGATCTATCAATCTACTTGAGATTAAGACTAATCTAGATCAATTCTAGACACAAAATCCTAACAAGAACAATCATTAATTGAAGGTAGGTGTACTTTCAGGTTTTCCACGTGTGAAACCCTGTCTGAGTACGGACTCCAACCTGAAAATCAAGTACACATTGATAGCACCTCAAAACAATCAAAACAAATGTAGACAAATGGAGAGAATCACTCAAAATTGCTTCCAAAACCAAGATTGGTGTCTCACAATGATTATGGCCAAATGTGGCTCTATATATACAATAAGTGGGAGCTCGTGGTACTGATCATCCCTTTGATCCCACATGTGTGAAGGTGCTTTGTCATATGATAATTCATCATGCAAAACTGACACTTGGACAAAACCTTCTATTTTGAGCACTTTTGGTCCATTTTCCTTCTATATGGAGATCTACTTGAAAATCTTCTAGAAGTCAAAATTCGTCTACTTCAGCTTATTCCACACATGTGAGCTGTCCTCTACACATGGGATGTGACACCTAACCAAAGGATGTGGCTCATGCAATCAATAGATTGATGCTATGTGTCATATGTCTAGAAAACTAGTTTTTGGCCTTTTTAGCCACTAGAACTTGAATTAAATTATATGTACAACCTATATGATTATGGTACATGACAAGTATACTATTTTCACACGTGGTAACAGACTCCGCACATGTGTAATCATCCTATATACAAGATTTTTGGCCTCTACCAAGCTTATTTTTGCATTTTTCACATGTGGTTGAAAATATTACACATGTATTTGTACATGTGGAGCAATCATTAATAGGACACACCAATCAAAAATTGGCACGTGGCGCCTTTACATTTAATGCACAAAAAATCTCTCTCTATATAAGCAAAGACCACGAATGAAGACCATTTGGCTACCAGATTTCTGAATTGTTCCTTGCTCTCTCTCACGGAAACTCGATATCGGAGCCGCGCAACCATCAAAAATATTTCTGAGAGTTCTGGTTGCTTCTCATGCCGCTGCGATATTGGAATCTATTGGACTGATATCAGAGCTGCGCAAGGATCTGCGTTCAAGTAACTCATCTACGACCTAGTCGTGTGCCTGTGATATCGGAAGCAATGGCAAGGACTAAATAGACCGTGTGTCCAAAGTCTGTTGTCCTGTCTGTTGGTCAAGCCACATCATCCTTGCATCCTGTAGCTGCTCGACCTCGTGCTAGGGGAACTGGCAAAAAACCCCACCCATGGCTCAGAGATATCAGGAGGTTACAGAAGTTCACCAACCTTTTGATACCGAAAGTTCACTTCAACCCAATAGTGAGGGATGTGACAAGGTCTTTGTCCATGGATGTCAGATGGTGCGTGACTGCAATTGAAGCATTGCATATTGCCTATGAAGATTATCAGATTAGATTTTTTGAGGATACTGTGCTTGCTGCTATACACGCAAAGCGGGTGACTATCATGTCCAAGGATATGGAGCTTGTGTTTAGGCTGAGGAATTAGTACGAGCAGGTATTCAAGGCACCTCCACCTCCCCGACCAGCTCCTAGGGTTAGCCCCCTTATCAAAAGAAAAGAAAGCAGTCAAGGCCAGTGAGGTCAGGAACCATGGCCAAAAAAAGCCAAATCAAGCCAGTTGAAGACTAGCCAACTCATAATCAAGTTGGGCCGTCTAGGGTGGAACCTAAAGAATCCCCCTCTCCTCCACCTCTGTCTAAAAGAAGATTAGTACTATCAGATGAGACCGAACAGATGATAGGCCAGACCCAATTGATTCTTGATATACTGAAAGGTCAAGAGGGTCTTCTTGTCACTCCTGGTCTAAATTTTTTACTAGATTACTCTTCTGATAGTGACCAGTCTTTGGATGTGCTGAGGCGCACCATAGAGGATCTGGATAGATATATAACAAATCAATCGCTCTTTTTCCTGATAGCCCATCTCAATCAATAGGAACTATATTAAAAATTTAGCTGTTCAATATCCGATCGATCCCATGATGACATTTTTTTATTCTGAGCGATATATAATTTTTGACGAGTACATAGCTAAAAAAATAGATAAATTAGGTGGTCGCTTTGTATTCAATATATATTCGGCCTCATATATGAATTATTATAATCTTGTTATCCATAAGGAGTTATTGAATAAGTCTTTGGACCTCACATCAGTTGTCGAAGCTAGACTCAATTATTGGGTTCAGTTGTACAAAAGCGACAATGTTCCTGGTGTTTTTGTGTTTACTCAATTTTTTTGTCACCTGCTTAAGGACGAGCAATCAGCTGCATCATGTTTACGACATATGCCATGCGACTCCAAAATTTTTGTTGTACCATACTGTCAAAAGTATGTATTGTTTAATTTGAGTTGTGTGTATTGTTTTATTATATGCTTTATTTGTATTTTTTTCATTTACATATCATTGACTATTTGGTTGATTGCAGTCATCACTGGACTGTAATCACTAAGAGTGGATGAAGCCGGTTTGTGTGATCCAAAGGTGTTGAGAATGAACTCCTTGAAATCAACAAACCTCAATGTCGACATTGGAATGTACAAAAGCATGATCATTTATTTTCCAACGAAGGCCCTATGTGTAGCAAGGCACATAGAGATAATAGACGCACAGGTAACCAATTTTTCAATTAGTCTTTTCGTGATGCAAATTGCCATATAAAAAAAATGTGAAACTAACATTCTGTATATTGATTCTCAATCCTCTCAGCAAGTGGACTCATTTAGTTGTGGCTGATATGCCATTAAAAATGTAAAATGCTTTATGGAATGGTTCATCAGCCAAGGGGAAAATGTCGATATACATCAGGTAATTTGGGTTTGGATGTACACTGATTTTATTTATATGATTTTTTACTTTTGTGTATTCATCTAATTTGTCTATTGTTGATGATTTGCAGTTCACCTGTCCGAAATTCACACAAAATGACATATTTGAATTTCGACAAGAGATGCTTAAGATTTTTCTCTCTAATGCAACATCGGTGACAACGGATCAAGAAGCTGGGGAGCTTACACTTGAAAGAGCTCATGGAAAATAAATTTATATAGAAAAATAGATAAATGGTCTTATTGAAAGGCCAATACAAAAATATGTACCTAAAAAATTTACATTCAATGTGTAAAATGATGACCCTTTCGGGTCTTTTGATATTTGATTGTTGCTATTTCCATCATTTGATATTCTATTGTTGCTATTTCAATTCTTCATTTCACTTTTCTTGAACCTGCACATGAAAACAATGGAATTACATTTATCAATAAACAATGTGGGTTAATATAAAAGGAGCCAAAAGTTAGCAATCTAAAATTTCACAAAGAAAGTTAAGCTCACCAATATTGTAGATTTATTGATTCATCAGGGCTTTAATTGTTTCGACAATGTGATGCCACCTTATTGTTAAAAATTGAATATCAACATGAATATATCTCCTAAGTACTTGCCTTGTAGTTAAGGGCAAGACCTTTAATAAGAAACACATTACCTTGGATAACCTTTACTAGGTCATCCACACGAAACGATTAGATACGAAAAGACATGTTAAAATAGAGTAACTTTAACTCGTAGTTAAGTATACCTTTCATGGTATAATTAAACGTATTTTTAGTCTAATTGTTAACTAGACCCTTTCGTGGGAGCGACACACCTGTTGTTTTAGAGATGTGTTTGTTTACCCCGTAGAACATATATTGATCTCACACTTCAATTTCGATCATCGAGAGAGAAGAGTTTATGCATATGTAAGAGATTGAAGAAGTGAATAGAGTTCTGTGAGTTATTCTCTCTTATCTTTGTTCTCCGCACTGCTGAGTGTGAGTGATCTTGAGTCTGCTAACAATCTCTATGCATTACATGAATTACTCTCTGATCAGACAGAGATCTAGTCATTACAATCGTTTGTTGTGTATCCGTAAAGCATGCTCTAAAGAGTTGTCTTAGAACCAACTTATTCATTTGTCGCAAATACTTTCTTTTCGGCACTCGAATAACGAGTATCTTTGGTACAGTCTAGCACGATCATTGAATAAAGCTGTATGTATACATATGAGATGACAGTCCCTGTCTGAAGAATTGAGTCTTTGATCTGTTTTCCTGATTGGCATTGACATAAGTTTCTAACGTGTTCTAAAACCATTTGTGTTCTTTAACCATTAATCTGGACTTTAGTTGTTAAGGACTTCTGTCTAGAAACGAATAGTTTGCGAACGCGATTAATTTATTGTCTGCACAGTCACAAATACATCGAACAACTCTCGACTCTTGTTGACACCTTAATCAGCCAGCGTGTAGTACTGTTGTACTACTCTGACAACATCTCATCTATAGAACGTGTTTCATTTGATTTGATAGAGGCTAGATTGTTGTTTTGAAATTATTAACATTACATTTCCCAAACCATAAGTAATACTGGTTACTTTTTAATGTCTGTTGACAACCAGAATAACACTTGAAACCACTTGCCATAAAAACATAACTTTCTAACATTGTCCTCTGTGGGAACGCCATTATCTACTATAAAATCTATATTAACCCTATTGGTATAGTATGACATATACCAATTTTTGGCGCCGTTGCCGGGGATAGTTTAAGAAAGTTATAAGAAATCTGACAAATCCATCTCCATCTCTAGTGTATGTCAGATAGAGAATCCAGATTAGAATGATACCGTAAGCTTAGAGAGGAATTTTTACGAAGACAAAGTGAGAATACTAGTCGAAGAAATCTAGACGAAATTACTGCTCAGTTACTTGAACTCCTAATTAGCTTTGGTATGGAGGGCCCTGTTGCACGTTTCACTTCTATATCAAAAATTAAATACAATTATTTTGAAGGGACTTCTTTAGACAATGCAGATAGCTATGTCTCACAATTCGAGTCAATCGCTACACACACGCACTCTTCGTCTAGTGTGTACTCAATGTTAATATATATGTGAATGATCGATTCTTGATAATATAGTTCTGATATAAAGTTTAGTACACTTCTACGATCATGATCAGGGATTTGATGAAAGTCCCAACAATTTATAGTGACAAACATCCCATCCTTGTTTCCGAGTATCTCCATATTAGTTCATAATATATGACTTAGTTTTCGTGCTTAAAGATCAATAGGATACAGTATCAGTATGGCATCAACATTGTGTGTTCCAACAATGTTCCCTCTTTTTTATCTTCACAGTAACATCCCAAATTGTGTGTTCCAACAATTTTGGGGATAATATTCAGCTTGTATGTTCCAACAAGCTGATATAGGTATAATAAAGACTTATTATATATCCGACTGTATGACTTGTTCTTTATTAAATTCCTGATAGCTTAGTAGCTTCCAATCAATTATTCAAAAACTGTTTCTTTCAGCAACAATAGATTCATCACATGATTCTACTCACTTTTGCTTTTCGGTTCATTCAAATCTGACTTTAAATGCAAAAGTTATGGCCGTTATAAAGTTTAATTCATTTTCCTTATACAAAATCATATAAAGGCCTCACAAAATTATTAAATCTGAAAACTGCAATTACTTCTTTCAGTGAATATAGTTGTTAGCTTTGCAATCTCTCACTGCTCAAGAATCATAAATATTGCAGTCATTGTAATAATTAATGAGCTCTTTTTCAGAATACTTTCTTAGAAGTTAAAAACAGGCATTCAAACTTGAAGTTATTTAACATTATAAAAAAAAAAACCGTCACAGTCATTTAGAATTCTTAGATTCAATTTTTACCACAGTCTGAGATCATACTTTACCTCAGAGAGTCAGGTAGGTAATCACTGCCTTAACTTTCCAAGACCTGTCCACAGGTTAAGGGTTCTTCTCAGTCAGCAGGTAACCGGACCTTCAAATTATGGACTGTTGCCGGTCCCTTCTTTCTAGTCAGCATAGGCTTAAATCTTCCACAAGTGGGCACTTAAATCATTTGCCTGTCGTCTCTCTCACACAACCCAGAAGTAGGCGTGGGCTGGGTCGCGTGGATTCTCTCTCCACGGCCCTCTCCTCCTCCTCTCTTTTCAGGCTCAGATCGCAGCATGGGTTTCGTTCATAAGTAGATCGCTCCTTCGGAACAGCAGCAGATCAATTCACCAATCAAATTTCAGAGAGTTTGAGAAGACATTAATGATTCAGACAGCAGCGATGGCCGTATTTCCTCAAGATCAGCAGAGCAGCAAGATAGCCAGCCATAGATTTTAGGGACAGCCAGCATCAACGACCTTCGGATGGTAGTAATGACTCTCCACTCAGATTTTCAGCTTTCTTATCAGATTTACGGCACACAGCATTTTCCAAATCGCTCAAACAAAGTCATAAACTGACATTCTGTCAAGAATATATTAAACTGGACAGTAGGGTTGCATCGCACTTCAACAGCAAATTTCAGCGATCAGTCTGTCCTTCACTCAAATCCAATGCCCAGAACATCCACGAAACATTCTTGCATGGGGAAACTTCTCGCTCACGCTTCTCTCAGAACGAACTCACGGCTCTGAATCAGAAGATGGCTCCTGGTTTCTCTCACCTGCAAAGAACGAACGATGATTGCTTCTCTCTTCTTAATAATAAGCAGAAATCGCAGCAGGCAGTGTTCTCAAGCTCTGACAATCTGTAACCGCTGTCTACACTCTGCTCTCAATTTCTTCACAAGGATTCATTATGTATTCATTTTAAACATTAAGCATTGAGCACATTGGGTTGCTTCCACAATGGAAATCTGAGGGGCTGAATGCTCTGTGATGATCATCACTCTTGACACAACAAGCCTCTAAACTCGCCTCTCCTCTACGTAGAATGAACTCTTTCCTCTTTCCGTGCCTTATTCACGTGAGAGAGGAGGTGCCTCATAACTAACTTATCACTAAAGGCCTATCTTGAACATTTTGGCCTCCAAAACCATTTTCCCAGTTTCGGGTTTTCGAAACTCCGATTTTTCCCCGGATGTCGAACTGTCTCATAGGTATCACCATTCCTTCCATTCTTGCCTGTGTTATCCGTGACTTCGTATTCAACACGAACCTCAGCATCGCGTACAAACCGACACTCGGTATAATCAACCGTCATCCCCACCAAGGGAAATCACCAAAATATCAATATTTCGAACTCGGAAACTTGTTTGACATCAACCCAGCAAGTTTGATTTGAAAGTCTGCACTCTACTTTGCATCAACAATTTTTTTTTAACTGCCGTTTTCATTTCGCTTCTTTCAGTAACAAGATTTTTTAAGTCACAAACTGCTCTTCACTGGAAACCACAACTGAACGTCGTCGAACCCTTAACCTTAGGACCCCCCTTGAACTTTAAGGCAGTATCTAAAAATCATCTGGGCATTTTTTATTAACGTCAGTAGAATGAGTACATCGTCATATTACAGTCTTGGCAGTGCCGAAAAATCGTAAAAAACCGTAAAACTACAATTTACGTTAATTATGCCAATTTGAAGGCAATTATTACTGTAGATATCATCTCTAAACTTTATCGAGTAAGTAGGATTATCCTTCTTTCTTGTATCTAATGCTTGAAAAACATAGCAAGCAGATCCAAAGATTCTAAGATCTTTGAGATTCGGCTTCTTACCAAATAGAGCCTCATAAGATGTTATGCCTCCAATGGGCTTACATGGCAATCTATTACATAAATAAGTTGCACAAACAATGGCCTCTCCCCAAAATGACTTAGGTAGAGCTAGCCTTAAAGCCTTTGTACACTCAGAAAGAGTTCTATTCATTCTCTCGGCTATGCCATTTTGTTGAGGAATATAAGTACATGTATGCTCTCTTTTAATGCCATTGGATTTATAAAACTCTATCATCTTAGTGGAGATATGCTCTCCACCATTGTCACTCCTCAATACTTTTATCTTAGCATCAAGTTGATTCTCAACTAGAGTTTTGAACTTTACAAAAGACTCAAACACTTTACTTTTGGAATCCAAAAGTTCATATCTAGAGTAATCATCAATAAAAGTACATACATTAATGCACCTCCATTAGATTCTTGAGATCACTATGAATGAGATCTAATGCTTCCCCCTCTATCAGATCTTAGCACTTTGATGCGTGCATCCAGTTGGTTCTCTACTAAAGTCTTGAACTCCTTGAAGCGAGCAAAAGCGTCAGATTTCTTTTTCAAGAAATAAATCCATGTCCTCCTAGAGTAATCATCTATGAAAGTCATAAAATAATATGCTTTCTCCAACGACATGGTCTTCATTGGGCCGCACAGCTCGTTGTGAAAAAGTTCCAGTGGTTTCTTAGCTCTTGCAGCTCCACCTTTCTTGAATGTCTCCTTGTGATGTTTTCCCATGATGCATCCTTCGCATATTGCGGGATGATCATCCTGCAATGCTGGTAATCCTATTACCATCTTCAGCTTCGCCATCAATCTTAAGCTCCCATAGTTTAAGTGACCAAGTCTTCTGTACCACAACTCAGATTGAGATGCTGTTGAGATAGCCAAACCATATTCTCCTGGTTTTGCAGCATCCGATTTATAAAGGCCACAGTTACTATCTCTATAACCTTTCACCACCACTTTATGGTTGTGGTTCATATCCATCATAAGGCATCCATCCTTGACAATTTCCACCTTAAGATGTTGATTTGCCATTACTCCAACGGAAAGCAAACTCTTTTTGAGTCGAGGAACATAAAGCACATTAGGGATATTCTTGATTTTACCATCAGGAAACTGCACAGGTACATTGCCAGCACCCTGTATTTGGCATTCCTCCCTATTGACCTTATCCCCATCATGGATTGGTGAGAATTTCTCAAACCAATCATGTTTCCCGGTCATATGCCTTGTTGCGCCTGAATCTATGAACCATCTGGCGCCATCATCGGCACTTCGTGGCGCTGCTCTTCCTGCAACATGATTCCGTGGAAGTCTTCAAAAGTAGGCAATCTCTTCCTCAAAGCGATGCCACTCACAAACATCTGTAGCCCTTCCGAGACACCACTCATTGTGGTATGTACCAATTCAACATCCGTAATTAATTCTCCAATTGCCACAAGTTGATCTCTCAGCTCCTTTATCCTGGTGAAGAAAGATCCCACCGATTCACATTCTTCCATCCTGACTGCGTTCAATCTCGCCTTCAAGAACATGGCTCGAGTTGGATTGCAAGCTTGAAATTGCATTTTAAGAGCTTCCCAAGCTCCCCTAGCTGTCGTGGCATCACTTATATGGGTGATCACATGGTCTTTCACTGAAAGATTGATCAAGGACAATGCTCTCTGCGCCTTTTTATCAAAGGCCCTCAGGTCACCTAGAGTGGTATTTGGCCGGAATTCAATACCTGCCATTGTGAAAAATACAGATCCTAAGTGGATCTAAACTCCAAGATCATTGGCTTGAATGCTTGCACTCCAAACTACATAAGCTAGGAATTGGCAACACATTCTATGCTACCTAGAATGCAAAGAACTTGATCAAAAAGCATTTATCACAAATGGAAACTTCATAAACATCAAGTGCAGCCCAAAATAGCATTATACAGTCCATAATACATCAGCCTATCACTTTTGGAAAGCACCTAAGATCATACACAATAGCTTGAAGACAATACACACAACAATGCTCTCAATGGAGGAAGAAACAATGACAATGATCTATTGATCTCAATGAAGCATACAAAAGGTTTCTCCAACCTGTTTTCCACGACTTCCCTACTATTTATGGATGAGGAAGATGACTCTCTCTCCTCTCTCTAGAAGGTACTTGACCCTAGATATTCCCTATATAGGAAAAATAGCTAAAAATGGCTTATATGACCAAAATACATCAAAATGGTCTCATTTTGAAGGGTATGAAGTTTGACACTTCATCATACTGAAAAAATACAGTAAATAAAAACATTGTGGCCTGGTTCACACGTGTGAAACTCCAGAACCAAAACTATTTACAATTTTAGCCAATTTAGGCCTCAAACTAGCTAGGAAATGTTGACAATTTTCACACTCCCTCTTCAACATTGGATGCTAGTTTCAACATAGTCTTTGAGCACATTCCAAGATTAGATCTATGCATTAAATATAGGTCCTTTCCCAATGGTTTGGTGAAGATATCAGCCACACACTCCTTTGAAGAGACATGTTGAAGCTCCACCTCTTTGGCAATGACTTGATCTCTCACAAAATGGTGAGCAATCTCAATGTGCTTGCTCCTTGCATGAAAAACAGGATTGCTTGCCAAGCTTTGGGCTGAAAGGTTATCACAAAGTATGATTGGAGTCTTCTCTGGTTCCAGCAAGTGAAGATCCAATAACATCCTCTTGATCCAAAGAATCTCCTTGGTGCATGTTGTTAATGCCTTGTACTCGGCTTCGGTGGAAGATAGAGAGATAGTTGGTTGCTTCTTTGATAGCCATGAGACCACTCCATCTCCAAGATAGATTGCAAAGGCACTTGTTGACTTCCTATCCATTTGATCACCTGCAAAATCTGAATCTGAAAATCCACAAAGGTTAGGTGTAGTACCTCCATACAAGATGCCAAAATCTCTAGATCCCGAGATGTATCTAAGTACTCTCTTTCCTAGCTTCCAATGAGCCTCACTAGGATCTTGCATAAATTGACTTAGTTTACCAACCACAAAGCTTAGATCAGGTCTTGTGATGGTTAACCATATAAGAGATCCTATTAGCTTTCTATAGAGAGTAATGTCCTTGAAGGATCTTTCATTACTTCTTGTAGTTAGCTTTACATTTGATTCCATAGGAGTAGAAACAACTTTACAATCTTCCATATGAAACCTTTTTAGAATAGAGTTAACATACTTTTCTTGACATATGAATGTAGATTTAGAAGTTCTAATAATCTCTATTCCTAAGATATAATGAAGTTTACCAAGATCTTGAATTTCAAACTCTCTTTTGAGTGCCATCTTGATTTCATCTATATCTAGATTGTTACCACCACTTAAGATAATGTCATCAACATAGATCAAAAGTAAAGTGATATCATTTTCATTCAATCTAAAGTAGAGAGAATGATCATACTCACTCATAACAAAGTTTTGAGAAAGTAAGAAGGAATTGAGCTTAGCATACCAACTCCTTGGTGCTTGCTTTAGCCCATACAAACTCTTTTGGAGATAGCACACATGATTAGGCTCATCATGTGAAACATAGCCCTCGGGTTGCTCCATGTAAATATCTTCTTCAAGATCACCATTCAAGAAGGCATTAGTAACATCCATTTGCCACATATCCCAATCATAAAGAGTTGCAAGAGAGATTAGGATTCGAATAGTTACCATCTTTGCCACGGGTGCAAAGGTCTCATCATAGTCAATACCATATTCTTGAGCATACCCCTTTGCCACCAACCTTGCCTTGTACTTGTTGATTGATCCATCTTGATTTGTCTTGATCTTGAAGATCCACTTACAACCAATTGCCTTCTTGTCCTTTGGAAGCTTTACCAACCTCCATGTGTTGCTTTTGATGAGTGCTTGATGCTCATGATCCATGGCTTGGATCCATTCCTTCTTTTGAATTGCTTCATCTACACAAGTTGGTTCATCAAAAGAGGTAAGAAAAGCAAAGTTAGAGTTGTCCACCACTTGCTTTCCTTTTTCATCATAGGTTAGCCTTGATGGCTTAGCCCTTTGCCTTTGAGTCTTCCTTGAAGTTTGCTTTGGAGTGGCATCTCCATCTTCATCCAAGACATCTTGCACATCATGATGATTAGTAGGCACATCAACATCAACATCAACAACATTGGAAACATTCTCTTCATGAAAGATGACATCCCTACTTATGACAACTTTCTTTGTAGAAGGAATGTACACTTTGTAAGCCTTGCTTACTTCACTATAGCCAACAAACACACCCTTCTTTGATGAAGGATCTTCTTTAGTTCTATCATCAAGTGTGATATTGACAAAACATGTACATCCAAAGATCCTACAATGCTTGACACTCGGCCTTCTACCATAAAGAACCTCATGAGGAGTTTTACCATCCAAGGAAGCACTTGTCCATCTATTACATAGATAGTTAGCACATGCTAAAGCTTCCCCCAAAAAAGACTTAGCAAGATTAGCATGTAGTCTCATTGCCTTGGCACATTCACAAAGGGTTCTATTCTTCCTCTCGGCCACTCCATTCTGTTGTGGAGTCCTAGGACTAGACATCTCCCTCTTAATCCCATGTGCTATACAAAAGTCTTTGAACCTATTTGAGGTGTATTCCCCTCCATTATCAGATCTTAAGCATTTGATCTTTGTATTGAATTGGTTTTCCATTTCATTCTTGAACTTGACAAATGCAGCAAACACTTCATCCTTACTTTTAAGAAGATAGATCCAAGTATACCTACTAAAGTCATCAATGAAAGTTGCATACATCTTTGCCCCACCATTGCTAGTTGTACTAGAAGAATGAATATCAGAATGCACAAGTTGAAAAGCTTCTTTAGATCTAGAAGTAGATCTAGAATAAGCAAGTCTATGAGATTTGGACAAGGCACAATGTTCACAAACACTATTGTTTGCAACAAGACTTTTAGGGAGACCAAGAACAAGCTCTTTCTTTGCCATTACCTCCAAAGATTTGAAGTTGGGATGGCCCAACCTCTTGTGCCAAACTTCTTGGTTTGTCAATTGCTCCCTAGCCATACATCCTTCATGATTAGAGATCACACATGCATCAAGCTTGAAAAGTTTACCATGCCTCCTACCTTGAGCAATCAAGGATCCACATTTACTTATCAAACATGCATCTCCAATGAACTCCACATCAAGTCCTTTGTCAATCATTTGACTTACACTAAGCAAATTCTTAGTGATTGAAGGAATGTACAAAACATTTTCAAGATTTGCTTTCCTATTTGTTGAAAGGGAAATAGGAATAGTGCCTATGCCTTTGATGTCACATTGACCATCATTTGCAGTGTAGATGATGTTACCTTCTCCCTCATAAGACAATAAGGATGTAAAGTATTCCTTATGTCTTGTCATGTGAGATGAGGCTCCACTATCAATCCACCAAGGATCATTATCATCTATGTTGGCTAACAAACTTGAAGTCATAACAAGTGATTCACATGTGTTATGTTCTTCCTCATCTATTGTAAGATTTCCTTGCCTCTCTCTTTGCTCTCTTTTCTTCTTATAACATTCATTTGCAAAATGACCTTTTATCCCACAATAAAAGCACTTGAACTTTGACTTATTGTTCTTAGTAGAAGAGGAAGAGGAAGAGTGATCATCATGATCAAAGTTACCACCTTTGGATCATTTCCCTTTGCCTTTACCTTTGCCCTTGAATTTGCCTTTTGTGAAGAAAGCCTCTTCACCTCCACCTTGCAAGGATGCACCATCAAGCTTTGATTGCAACCTATGTTCTTCAGCCAATAAGATTTCTTGCAAGTCAACCACACTTGGCAAGACTCTTTGAATGGCAAAACTTTGCACAAGGTTAGCATGTTCATTTAGCAAACCATTCAACATAACTTGGACTATTTCACCATCTTTTATGTTCTCATCAATGCATGCTAAATCATCACTTAGGGACTTAACTCTCAAGATAAATGCATGAGCACTTTCACCCTCTCTTTGCCTACTAGAAAATATTTGTCTCCTTAGGGTCAATACCCTAGATGTGGACTTTGATTCAAAGAGCTTCCTTAAGGCATTCCATGCCTCACTTGCACTTTGACACTTTCCAACTTCCTTGAGAAGTTCATTTGTAACATTCATTTTAATGATATGAAGAGCCCTTTTGGCCTTCTTATCAAACCTTTGTTGCTCTTGAAGTGTGAGAGGTCTCTCTTCAATTTCTGCAACTATGTCCATGAGTTCATTCAACTCAAGTAAGGACTCCATCCTCACTTTCCAAGTAGAGTAGTTTGATGAACTCAACCTTTCACTAGACTCTAGCATGATCCCACCATTGGAAGCCATGATTCTAATGTTTCTTCAACTTTTAGGTTCTGTCCTAAAGCACTTAGCACTCACTTTTCTCTCAACAAATGATAGATAAAGAGATCTATGAAGATTTAGGACCCTAAAACACTTCTATCTTGAACCTAGATGGTTTCCAAGCATAGAAAGGAAGATTGAAACACATGCAACACTTTGCACACACTAAGAATGGATTACAAAATCAAACCAACCTGAACACACTCTTGCTTAAGCTCTCAAACTTTCCAGCAAGTGACCAAATCAAGTTATGGTGTGAAGAGTTACTTGCATTCTTAGAAAATACCCAAAACTAGGATGCCAAGATTACCTAGTAATGAACAAACTTGATCAACATATGATCAACACACTAAGATATTGATTCAACCTGTAAAACCACATGTAAACCACACTTCTAAAAGTTTATAAACTCCAGCAAGTGATAAATACAAGATTTAGAGGTGAATGAATGAGCACACTTAGTGAATCACAAGACTAGCTTCACTATCTTGTCAAATCTTGGTGTTTAGATGTAGATCTAAGATCACTTCACATGAGAATGTTCCTCAACCTGTTAAGAACCTGAAAACACACTTGCATAATGGTTAACACCTTCCAGCAAATGCTCCAATCAAATTACATAAGGAGAGTTACTTACATGCTCAACAAAGTACACCAAAATTTATGCCAAAATTGATGACAATCTTTACAATATGCTCTTCACAATGGAGCTTACAATATGTTCACCCAAAAAAGGGGATCTTTCATCCAAATGGGAGCTTTGCTTAGCCTTTAGGAGAATTACAACTCACTCAAAAGAGCATTTGTCATCCACTTAAGGAGAAGTTTCATCCACTTAAGGAGAGTGTTCATCCAAGAATGGAGATTGTCAACAATAGGATTGAAAAGAACATTGTTAGTATTGAATATGCACAAGCCTCACAATCACAAATGATTAGGTGTTATGATCTGATCCAAAATAGTTTCTTTTCAGCCTCTGATCTTCAATAGACCTGAAATATGCTTTTGATCCACAAGTTCAACTCACAAAACAAAGGTTAGTAAGATTTGATCAACAAAGCAATGCAAAATCATGCTAGAACTTGATCAAACATCCAAATATCACCAAAAATGGAATACTTACTGTAAATAGAAGCCAACCAGCTCTGATACCATGTGAAAAATACAGATCCTAAGTGGATCTAAACTCCAAGATCATTGGCTTGAATGCTTGCACTCCAAACTACATAAGCTAGGAATTGGCAACACATTCTATGCTACCTAGAATGCAAAGAACTTGATCAAAAAGCATTTATCACAAATGGAAACTTCCATAAACATCAAGTGCGGCCCAAAATAGCATTATACAGTCCATAATACATCAGCCTATCACTTTTGGAAAGCACCTAAGATCATACACAATAGCTTGAAGACAATACACACAACAATGCTCTCAATGGAGGAAGAAACAATGACAATGATCTATTGATCTCAATGAAGCATACAAAAGGTTTCTCCAACCTGTTTTCCACGACTTCCCTACTATTTATGGATGAGGAAGATGACTCTCTCTCCTCTCTCTAGAAGGTACTTGACCCTAGATATTCCCTATATAGGAAAAATAGCTAAAAATGGCTTATATGACCAAAATACATCAAAATGGTCTCATTTTGAAGGGTATGAAGTTTGACACTTCATCATACTAAAAAAATACAGTAAATAAAAACATTGTGGCCTGGTTCACACGTGTGAAACTCCAGAACCAAAACTATTTACAATTTTAGCCAATTTAGGCCTCAAACTAGCTAGGAAATGTTGACAATTTTCACACCATGATCTCCCATAACTCTTTCTCTATCAAAATGCTCTTCATTTTGAATTTCTAGATGTTGTAGTTAGAAGCCCCATCAAGTTTGCTTGCATCGCCCAAAATTGCCTCATTGATGTTTGCCATTTCCAAACTGCTTGAAACTTCACCTGTAGGCTAAAAAGTGTATGCCAAAGCCAACTGTGATGTCAGAAATAAAAAATAATGATCTGCAGATTTTGGCTTACTAGGCCACCCGCCGCTCTTCGTCAAATTGGAAGCCAAACTGTCATCGCTTTCCGAAATGCTTCTCATCGCCAACTCCCAACTACATGTCCAGTGGAATGGTGAAATCACTTCTAGTGCTCCGAACACTTTCTCTGCAGCAATCACTCTGTTTTGACATACCGTACTTGCAGGTACAGTCAAAGTGCCCTTCATTTGGAGGCTATAGCCTTTTGTTTGGCCAAAATAGGCTAAAGGAGGTGAAAATAAGGGCACCTTGAGTTTTTGAACTATTTCTTCAGTGTGAAGAAATTTCACCCTTCAAAAAAGCTTAGGACCCAACAATTACTTGAATTTGAAAATTTTTAAAGAAAGGAAGGCCTATTTTGCCTTTCAATTCTTCAGGGCCCTTTGAAAGCCCATCTAAGGGTGGTCCTCCATCCTGTGGCCCACGTTCTTCCCTGAGAACTCTATCTTGGTCGTTGATTTATTGGAGGCTTATTTCGATGGCACAAAAACTATTTGGGCATTGAAGCCCACTCCCCCACGCGCCAAGAACCTTTAACTGCTACATGCCTAACCCAGCTGGCCGCACGCGATGTCTGCGCCTCTCTCCTCCTCCTCTCTTTACCTTCCTTCTTTGCTTTCAAGGGTTTCTGGCATGGTGGCTGCTCTCGTTGATCTGATCCACCGCTCTTAACTCTCCACGGCCTCCCACGGCTGATTGTCAGTCTCTTTATAGCATCAGGGCTCTCTGTTGTAGATTCTTACAACTCACAAAAAGGTTTCTTATAGCCAAAGATTTAGCTCAAAGTTTCGTCATATGCAGGATCGTCGTTTTAGGTACCAATATTTGCGCGAGCTTGAAGGGTGACCAGCCAAGTTGTTGCAAAGTTTCATGTTTTGAGATTTGTACATTTTGATATAAAACTTCTCTAATCTATTTGCAATTGAACGATCTTCGACAATTTCTAGTATGTCAACATGAAAGACATCAAAAAAACTAGAATGTGTCTTGGACAAAAGCATTTTCTTGGGTGGTTTGTGAGCGTGTTCATGCACACGCTTATTTAAGTCGGTAGTTTGTCCGATGTAAATCAACTTGCCGACACGTGATGCTATTTTGTATAGTGTGATGTGCTTGTTCGTGGCCTTTTTGAAGGTGGAGGCGAGGCGTCTTGCAAGAAAAATGTCTTTTCATTATGAAGTTTTTCATGGTGGAACAAGATTCGTGTGAAATTGAAGAACATAGCTTATACTTTTGCATGCATACCTCGATGCTGGAAGATGGTGGTTGAGTTGTTTGTTGCAAAATTTGGAGATCCATGGGCTGCTATTTGTCAGTATGCAATGAATATTTAGGTGTGCAATAAGTTGCATGCATAACGCAACGTAATTTAGAGTTGTTGCAAATTGCAAACCTATGAATTAGTCGCTGCAACGGTTGGTGTGACAAGGATTTCTCTCTGGAGGATTTTCAACACAGTTTCAATGGAGATTGGGCCATCAGTGAGGCGCACTCCTGTTTCTGAGATGTGCCCAAGCTGTCTGCCAAGATCATTTTGAATAGCAGTTAATTCTGCACGAGTCATTCCTCTCCAATCAGAAATTGCAATATTATATCCAAAGTGCAAATTCCGGATTGCATAATATCCCTTGTCACAGTGGGCCTCGAAGTGCTGAATAGCAGCTCGATTTGTTTGTATCGAGCTTGGAATTGAAATCGCAAATAGCTTGTAAAAATGCTTTAGAAATCCTGAAAACAGAATATGGAAATCATCATATTTTCATAAGATGAAAATGTTAATAACAAACACCATAAAAAAATGTGCACAAAAAGAAAAGAAATACAAGTTTGTACCTTCCGATAGGATCTCCATGATGTTGATGCACATAAGCTTCTCTAGCATGCTTTTGTGATGTAATAAAGGTGCTCATTGTGTAGCTGCTATGGAAGCCATTTTTGTATTCGCTCGGTTCAATTCCACATGCATTCAAGAGAAACATCTGTCGTGTGGAGAGATAAATACGTACCTCATCCAGTTGCTCGGAGGTCACAAGTTGTGATGTTCTTGTTTTCTCTTTCAGTTTTTGAAATAGCTATCAAAGAATTTGAGAATATCAATTGTTGTCATAGAATAGAAAGCAAAAAAGTTGTGCATATATTTTTTGGGACATTGCATTTACACAAATGAACAAAAAGGAAATAATGTACCTCTTCCGCCTCTGTAATTTCATGTGTTGTCATGTCAATGACCTGTTTTTAAACAAAAGGAAAAAATGGCAAAACATGTGCTTTATGTATGGAACACGAAAAATAAATACTAAAAACAAATTTAAGAAAGTGCACGCACCTGGTTCAATCCCATGAAAGGCATGACATCGAAGTTGTATTGGTAAATGAAAATTACATTGGTGAAATGGTTTCTTGGCTTACAATACGTGGCACTGGATCAAAATCGTCAGGAGTCAATCTACGTGTGATGAATATGTGTTCTCGTTTGGTGACTCAGGACAACATCACATACATTAGGCTTGGACTGAATGTTTTTTGAATATCAAGTATGGCGGTGCGATGGATCGTTGTGCCTTGTGATTTATGGGCTGTGATAGCATATGCCAATTTCAGTGGGAAGGTACATTTATAGTAGGTTTTTGAATCATATCTAATTTTGCGCACTGTGGATGGAGTGATTTTTATTTTTTTATTGGTTGCATTGAGTTTTATCGTAATAGAGTCTATTTCCTTGTCATTTTTAGACTAGATGAAGTCTTCGATTGTTCCCGTTGCTCCATTCACAACGCCATTTTGTATGTCCAAATTTGAAAGAATTATTATTTTTGCATTCTTGGCAATTTCTTCTAGTTGGTGGAATGTATGATCTTCAAGCCATGATTTCAAGTCCGTGTTGTCTGCTGCATTTGTTTTCATGGGCACTTTCGTAATGTCATTTTCTTGAAAGATTTTTTGCAATGCATATTTGTTATATTTTCTTACATTTTCTTTGTGTGTACATATGATAGTGACATCAGAGTTGACCATTTGGAAGAGTTGGTCTTCTGGAACAATTTGTCTGTTTAACGTATTGTCAATCTCTTGAAATGTGGGTTTTCGAAATCTTATCGTGTTAAAAAATGATAGGTACAAGGTGTCAGATGAATGTCTAATAGAGTGACTCAAATGCTATTGAGTAGCCATTTTCCAATATACAGATGTCGAAATGTGACATGTTGAGCATAGACTTTCTGTTCGATGTCTGCATATTACTGGCAATAGTACATGATCACCGACTAATAATAAAATATAATTTTTAAAAGGTGCATTGCATGGGGTGGATTTTATTTGATTTATTTGATGCACAACAAGCCGTAATGTCTGTGCGGTTATCATGAACATCTCATCGATAATGATATATTCAGCAACAAGTATTGTTATGAAACGTATGTCAGTTGGCATTAAATTTCGTACGTATAAGCCATTGACAATGATGGAAAACATGTTGTGCATTGTTGTTGCACGTTTGCTAAGTCTTGATGCAACGACACCAATAGTAGCACAAAGCAACACGGGTCTGTTCCATTTGTCAAGTGAGTACGCTAGATACTTTATGAAATGTGTTTTTCCACTTCCAGGTGTACCCGAAAGCACAAAAATACCTGAAGTTTCTGATATCAAAAGTGAGTAGATATTTTCTTGTTCCGTTGTGAACGAGGTATTTCCAAAAGATTCAAATTCGTGTACAATACCCAATGCATCCTTGGTATCTTTCGCCAAAGGTGTCACATTGTCATCTACTTGTTCAGATACAACTTGAAATAGAGAGTCACATGAAAATGATTTGTGTTGCAATAGAATGTTCACGATCTGTTGTCGCTGCTCATCTTGCAGCATCTGTTTATTTGTATAATCCTGAACATAGCATTCAATATCTTTCTCGCTTCGAATGATATCACGCAATATGCATTATGTGTAATAAGATCCATCTTTGTTGACGGAGCTCAAAAGCTCTCTTTCTTTTCGAAATTCGCATTTTTCCAACAATATGTTAAAAAAAATCCTTCAGTTTGATATGCTGGATGGTAATTTGTGAATCTGACTATTCTATTGTTTTTTTATATATAGTATTCTAGCTGATCAATATATAGTTCTTTTT
Organism: Diphasiastrum complanatum; assembly: GCA_029204225.1. Lineage (NCBI taxonomy): Eukaryota > Viridiplantae > Streptophyta > Lycopodiopsida > Lycopodiales > Lycopodiaceae > Diphasiastrum > Diphasiastrum complanatum. Next base: position 56,640,874 of record CM055103.1, read on the forward strand.
GAAGTGATCTTTTATTTTTGGTCACAATGAATTGATGCCAATAGTTACAAAAAGTAATGTTTTCGAGGACTTCGGGCCTAAATGTGTAGATATCAATTGGATGCAATAAGATTGTGTTGTTAAAACTGACAAATTTGCGACGCATTTCTGGTGGTGAACTATCGATGTATTGGATTGTTTCACTTCTCTTGATGACAGGGATTTGCAAACACATGAAACTAATTTCTGGTAATCATATCGGTTTTGTCAAGACATAACTAGATATCAATTTCAACAAGTTTTCATCTGAATGATTCAATCCTATTCCTTTGGCATCAGTAGCATTCAGGTTCAATGATCCTATAGGTTCTGATTTTATTGCGTATTTTAAAACATAGTATGACCAACCCGTGTTTGTGATTCGTTGTAGATTCATGTGTGCTTGCCATAACAAAAGCATTGTCGGGTGATAGGGTACCACATTTCGATCTTCGTACCTTGGCCGAAAATATTTCCATCGTTCAGTTTTGGTGTCCAACTTAGTACAAGATACACATGGGTCAAATGAAAATCCATATTTACAAGTCTTTGCAGTTTTGGGACTATTTTTTATTGCGCAAGAGGATCGACAATGGTGTATCTGTTTTCGCACAACAAGCTCGTATAGTTGTTTATGAGCTGGGTTCAATGGAATCTCAAATTTTTTGTTGTTTGATTCATATTTGACAGGAATAAATGCACTGATTTCATTTTCGATTCTTGTAACATCTTTTTTTTTTTAACCATAACATGATGTGCGCATGCACAGAAGCCCTATTTTGGAATTCATAGTGTAACATATAATGTTTGACACGGCCTAGAATTGCCTTTCTGGAAAGAATGAATGTTTCCATGAACATGTCTAGTTTCTTAACAAAAAGCATTGAACATTCAACTAGGCAATTTCTCCAATCAAAATTCTTGTTGTATTTTCTCACAAACTCTTCTATTTTTGCAATCTCCACCCATCACAGCTAGTGGTTTCATCGCTTGTCAATGTTAGAAAGAAATCTGGCAAGCCCCAATATCTCACCATTGCTAGCAAGTCCTTGAAATTCCGTCTATGCCATGATGGTGTTCCAGGGATCTCGCGTGGCAAAGTGAATTTCAAAACGTTTCTGAAAATCTCTTTCTCATTTGCATGTGGATGTTTTGTTGCAAAATCAATTATGTCTTTTTGCAACACAATAGATGGCACTTTTGTTGTGATCAAAATTGCTTGTCCTATTTGATACATGACAAGTAAATATGGTGGGAATAATGGCGAGAATAGTGTGGCGACTCTCATTTTTATGTAATCTATATAACGTATTTTGCCATCATAATACCCATGTCCAAATGGAAACAAGAATGGAAAGATTGCATTTTCTAGAGTGATAAATAATTTTTCTCCAAGCAGGAATGGCAAGCCAGATATGTTAGTTTTGAATATTGATGTTTCGTTTCTTCCATGTGTCAAATCCCTTATTTGTAAACTTGAATATGTATATATGTCATTTTTTTGAATGTCATGTGCTTTGCTACAAGGCGTTATGTCTTTTAACAATAAGTACACTCGTTCAAATGGATCACTTTGCATGTTTTAAAATCTATCCATTTCTGTGTCCAACATTTTTTCAACTGATGGTAGAGATATGAATGGCAAGCTCTGAGTCTAAGAGGCATATTCATATAAACTCAAAAGTGTTTGCAAGATTGGATTACGCAAAATATTCTGTTCTAAAACATTTCATATCTCAATTGTATCATGATTCCTATCGTATCTGCTCAAATTGCAAGCAATAAGATTGTCAAATAGTGATCTTTTTTCAATACGCCCTGTCACAAACAAGAAAATGCGGCGCATGACATCTACTGAAACATCTATGATCGACAACAATAGCAAGTTCGATACATGTATTTTTAGAATGGTTTGTATATATGTAGGAGAGAAAAAAGACTACGTATTTGATACGATTTGGATAAGCCTTACATAAAGGACATGTATGCCAACTCGTTTGGTTGTCATTTGCATATGTATACTCCCACATAAATGTGTTGGCTATTGCATATGGTGGGATAGCTCGACCCATATTCTTAGCTTTCATGTCTTTCTTTTGGTTAAAAAACGTGATACTTCCGCATATCGAACAACACTTCATTAAGCCAAGGATTTCATCGCAAATATTTTTCCATAGATTTTAAAACTAGCGATGTCGAACCACCCATCAGAGTAAGGAGCAAATATTGTTTTTTTTTTTTTCCATGATTTTTTCTTTGGCTGCTTTGCGTCTTTCATTCAATGTGCGGCTTGATCGTAAATATGATGGTTTTTGCATTGTCTATAATAGATTTATAATGGGAGATGCAAAGGTGAATCAAAGAATTGGGACTAGTTTTCAAATTTTTGTAGATATCAATTTGCAAGCTGCTATCTTCTGCTTTTTGCCAATCTTTTCGCAATTATAATTCGGGAGATTCATATGTATCTCAAATCTATGAAGCTAATTTGCTTTCCATCTTCGTGAGCTATTCAATCACATGCATTTTGACAATCAGCTGATGAGAATTCAAAACCATATCAAGATACACTTGGAATAGCTCTTGTGTGTACATAGATGACTCTAAAGTCGAGGTCTTGTTGTCAAAAGAGGGATTTCAGAACTCTATCACTTGTATTGTTCTATCGACAATTCAAGTAGGGCCAGGATTTTTTTATGCATTTGAATGACCTTTTCATCTCAAATGACATTGTTCATCATGTAACATTGGATCGAATTTGCAGACATTGATGTTCTATGATTGTCAATTTTGAAGAGAATGAAGTAATTCCTTTTACAATTGCAATATCTAACGAATAAGAATAGTTTAAATTTCAATTCGGAATCAATTTTAGAAATGGAATCCTAAATGGATATAAAGGTAAGGAAATTGAATGCGCACGAGAAAAGCGTATAGTTTTTCATAAAGGGATCTAAGTCACTGCTAGCAATGAATTGTAAAGGTTCAGATAGATTCAAAATTGGTCTTATCAGTTTAATTTATCGTAGGAGGTGAATCATTGAGGACTCTCTCCAAATGCCATTGGAGAGCCACATGAACCTAAAGTCTCATGTGTGGTTTTGGAATAGAGATGTTAACAGCAATGTCAATATGGACTATAATTATCTAATAGCTTGAATACAGTTGCTATAGTTGAAGCACAATCTAAATATGGTTTTTGGGGATGGAATTTATCACGTCAGTCCATAGGTTTCGTAGCTTTCTTAGTTTCCTCCCTATCAGAATGTGAAAGATTGCCTTTCGACTTACTAGAAACTAAAGAGGAATTGGTTGCGGGTTACCAAATCGAGTATTGAAATTGGTTGCGGGTTATCAGACTGAGTATTCACATATTAAATTTGACTCAGTCTATGTTGTTTCTTAACAAAGCTTACTAAGTTCCTCATTAGCTGTAACGATTTTTTATTTGGGCGAATGAAATCTTTCCGTCTCATTAGTACTAAATTTTGGCTAGTCGGGATGGAATGTAATCAATGAAAGTAGTGGGTTTTTCAGTATCACAATACAAATCATAATTACATTAGCAAAAGCTTATTTGGTTTTGTTTATTTCTATCGCAACGACAGGGACTTTACCCAGAGTAAGAATGGATCAACTGGTTCTTGGTTGGAAATTCTTCTTGCTCATTGCTTTGGTTAATCTATTACTAACAGCTTCTTTCGAAATTTTTCTACCATGAAATATTCATTAAAATAAACTCTTACAAATGTTCAAATTGATTCAATTTGTAAGGTGAAAGACACAAACCAAATAATTCATTCCAGGATATTTAATATGTTTTTAATGGTCAAGGGACTCCAAATCTATGGTCAACAAGCAATACAAGCCGCAAAATACATTGGTCAGAGTTTCATGGTGATCCTGAATCACATGGATCATTTACCCATTACCATTCAATATCTTTACAAAAAATCAAATCCACCAGAGCGATTCCACGGACGTATTCACTTCGAATTTGACAAATGTATTGCTTGTGAAGTATGTGTTCATGTATGTCCAATTAATTTATCTGTTGTTGATTGGGAATTCAAGAAAAACATAAGAAAGAAGCAATTAAAAAGTTACAGCATAATTGATTTGGATTTTGCATATTCTGTGGAAACTGCGTCGAGTTGTGCCCTATCAACTGTTTGTCAATGACCGACAAATACAAATTTCCAACTCATGATCGTAATGCATTGAATCATGACCAGATTGCTCTGGGACATTTGCCCACATCATTGATTGAAGATCCTACAATTAGAGCTATTTTAGGATTAACTCGATTACCTAAAGAAATTTTAGATGGACAATCTGATTTGCAAAATGTCACCAATTTCTTGCACCAGGTTCGTATTCAAAAGTAACAATAGAATTTATTTTTTAATAATCTTCCAATACAATAACTCATACAACTCGCATTTCATTTATTTGGTACGTAGGGAAAAAATATATGAAAGCGAGACAATTCCTTATTCAAGTCAACTGGTAAATCTGTGGTACAGAGGATTCTACTTCATTGTGAACATAACTAATTTACCAGAACCATTTCATAAGGCTATTTTGCGTAGGGGCTTGTCATACGGATGTATTAGAAATGATATGCTGGCACCGAAGATTAGGAATCGATAGATTTTCCACCAGGGCTGATCTTACTTTTAATCAAATCTAAAATGACAAAAAGAGAGGTGACAATTTTCCTCTCAAACTTATAAACTAGGAGATTCACCTTTCTATCAAACAACAATCCAATATGGAAAATGAAATTTGAAATTGCGATTTGCAAATTGCTATGAAATATTTCAAATAGTCTACAAAGCTCGTGCATTGTTCTTCCAACTAATTGTTCATTATAGTGTCTTTAAAATCTGAGTCATGAAAATAGATTGTCACACTATCATTTTAGAAATGATTACAATGCAGAATTGATTATTCATTAATTATGTGCGTCAAAATAATCTTAGCATGTTTCTATCACAATAGCATATATAATTGGACATTCAGTTAGAATGTTTTATGATTAAATACAATTCCTTTTTCATCTTCTTTCATATGTTATTGTGAAAAAAATTATTTATAGCCCATTAAAATGATTTATGAAAAGAAAAGCCCATTAAATCTCTAAAGTTACATAAAATTTATCGTTGATATTCATCCTTTTTTTAATTTTAAATCTCTCGTCTAATGTTGAGGCAAACACAAAATTTTCCCGAATTGGGTGTCTGACAACAAAGAGTCAAATTAAGCTTGAAGAAATAAACGAACTGCACGACCTAGATGAACAAATATCACTATTCCAACGCATGAAAAACAAACAACTGCAAATCAGTCTCACAAATAGTTAACAATTTAACCATTATTCATCATCTACGATTGCTTTAATACACTTTCCTAACATGCAATTAAGTCCTTGATGCATATTGCTAATTGTTTCAAAACGAATTCTCTTAGAGAGAGAGAGAGAGAGAGAGAGAGAGAGAGAGAGAGAGAGAGAGAGAGAGAGAGAGAGAGAGAGAGAGAGAGAGAGAGAGACTGACTTGCAAAATGCTCAGTGCCAGATGTTAGACCAGCTTGTATCTTGTTTCAGAACGAAGCAGTCCTGACTCCTAAACCCAATCACAGTCTTTTTGCTTGAATGTTCTGTAGTGCAGCTTTTTATTATGATAATGCTTCTTATCTGAACTTGGGGTCCACTGTTCCCTCTCATTGAGAATATGCTCTACAAAACAACCCTACCTCTTTACTGGTTCGTTTTAATGAGCATGTAACACACACAACTAAAAGAGAACATTAAAACAAAAAATAAACAACTAATACCTAAGTAGCATTCCTAATAATCCTAATCTTTTTATGAAGATGCAGTTGTAGTTTTGAAATGCATGCAGTGATAAGCAAGAAGACTTCAGCTTTTAGACTTTAAAAACTGACAAGATTTCGTTCATGCGAACCATTGCCACTAGCTACAACAAAGTTGCATGTTGGCTAAAATCCTAATGTTTTTATCGAGATGCAGTTGTTGTTTTGAAACGCATGCAGTGAAAAGCAGGAAGACTTCAGCATTCTAGATTTTGAAAACTGACAAGAATTCATTCATGAGAAGCATTTCCACTAGCTACAGCAAATTTTCGTGCTCGCTAGTGTACCAAAAAAATAGGTGCTACTACTCCAAAAAATCCATCTGCAAAGCTCTGCTCCTCTTCTACTCCTTACAATTTTCACACTTGAAAAGAAAAATTCGCAGCTCCTTTTCTAGCAAGAACGCTTGTTCGAAAGATAGTTGTGCCATGAAAAGATTTCTGGAAACTGTACACCTGCGTGCAAAACACCTCCAAACCACTGATAATAGAGACAGAAGATGTGAATGGAAAGTAGTCGCTGATAAAAGAGAGACATAACCAGTGTTTAAAGTTTACGAACACAATTTTATGAATCTATTACTGACACTTTGTCTGGAAAAAAATAATCAATGCATGAAAAGCATCATGTGTTACTCATCATGATCCTCCTTTTTTATGAAAAAGGATTGATTCACTATATACACAATCTACATTTGTGCAAATGAAAGTACAAGAGAGGGCGTGAAGTGGTTGTGCCGTCTGTAGGAGATCGTGGGTAGCTGCTGTTGTTGTCAAATCTAGCTGCACAATACATAAAATGAGTGTGATGAGGTGGCAACATCGGGCTTTGCCAGAGTGCCATAGGTAAAAGTGTGAACAATGCGACACACTTCGGCCTTTGGCCTTCCTTGGATAATACTTAGGTGAATATGGTACTTTGTCATAATTGTCGTATTTGTCATTTGTCTAAGTGTACATGTATTTATGCAGACTGTGCAACTGTAGCATTTTTTTTGCCTGTCAGATTTTACATGTATTTATGCAAACTTTGCAATTGTCACATTTGTCACATTTTTTGCCTGTCAAAAATTGCGAGTAAAAAAATGCAGACTGTTGTGACAAACAGTTCAAATATGCAGATTGTGGGACAACACAAGTAAACTGCAACAACATGAATGGATGCAGATTAACATAGGATTTAGAAAAATAGAGGAGATAAATCCAACACCCCCCCTTAATCTGGATCCGTGAATGCCTTGATCGTCAGACTAAGCGATGCAGTACAAAACTTGTTGTGTGCATTAATACTTAGTGCCTTTGTAAATATATCTACAACCATGTCCTTAAGCTTATTCCCTTGTTGAGAACCTTGCCTCTAATATAGTGATATCGGATCTCAATGTGCTTACTCCTAGAGTGAAATCTAGGGTGGGCCGATAAGGCAATAGCACTCTGATTATCACAGAATATAATTGTAGGGCTATACTAATCAAACTCACACTCACAGAGAACTCTGTCTTCTTTCCTTAGTTCCTTCTACAATGATGGTGCATTCCAACCTTGTCGATCTGTGGGACGAGGTGGACATTGTCAGGCGGGTTCCCGACAAGTCCAATAAGTCCAATGCAAAGATCGTGCATTGTCGATATTGTCTGGCCGAGTTCGTTGCCACCCTCACTCGCCTTAAAGGCCAACTACTTGGCGCACGCGCCAAAGATGGTGGCACACTGAATGCTGTCCCATGTGCCAGCATGGTCGTTCCCATCAGGCAACGACTTCCGGATACCTACGGGCCACATCTTGTGGTGGGAGAGAACACTATTTTAGAGGGTCGGTTTTGCACTGCTCCTTACACGGTCCCTTTTCCCCTCATCCCCCAAAAATCTGGACTAAGCCGAGTCAGTACCAATGACTATAAAGTGATCAGCATGCCTCACTTTTCACAAACCAATGAGCTTTGGATCACTCATTTGCTGAGAAGTTGTTTGCTGATTTGAGCAAGCCCAACCACCACCCACATCAATCAACGTCACTTTAAGGCCATTTCATTCAAGAAAGGTGATGAGGAAGAAATTATTTTTGAAGGCCCAATTATGTTTGAAAAGATGTATTACGAATTCATGCGTGTTGATAGAGCAGAGAATGAGCAGGTCTACACAGACACTTACCCAAAGGAGGTGGATGTCAAATTGGATGGATTGTGTAAAAATTGCTTTTTGTCGTATTGTATTTTTGAGCCTATCGACGGTCAACATTTTTGTTATGCATGTAATGAATTGGCAAAGGCTGCATCAAATCAAAATAGGATACATCCTCGGATATTTGATGTCACCTTTAGGTTTGTGCATGCCAAGATATGTATATTTAAAAATGCATCTTATTACATTCTTGAATTGGATAGACTCAACCACGAGCCGGAAGAGAAAAGAAAAAAGAGTAGTCTGCCAGAAATCATGGAGCGTGCACGTGATCTATGGATCTCATTGAGTCGACCACACTTTGTTAAAGGAGTGAAGCTAAATCCTGAACAACTGAAATAGATGAGAGCATTTTATCTCGCTTTGCGCGGTGTTCTTGGCAGTAGTGATGTTGGATCTTTGTCTAGACAACACACAGATACATCTTTGTATGAGAAATCGAGGAGTACACAATAATAATCTTTCATTCAGATGAAACATTCAATAATTATATGCAAGTCATGAAATTGTATGTAAATGATCAAATTTGCTATGACAGACCTGCATTGGGATCGAGGAAGACAAAAAACAAACCGATATCTATTCAGTTGTTCAGATGTTTGAGGTATATGCCCGACGCCATGTGCAATCGTATCCTAAAGAAGCCTGTAAATGGAGAATTGTATTTTGGAAGAAAAAACAGAGAAAAACACATTGATGACGGAGTTCTTCTTATGGTTCGTGAGATGGCTGCACTAAGTGTTGTACAATATCTGCTTACTACAAAAGACGACTTGCCTTCAGATGTAATACAATAAAGAGAGCATAAAACAACTCTCAAAAATCATCGACCCTACTTTTTGTCGGAATTGGGTTAGAGAGCACTATGGAAAAGCCAAAGGTATAACTTTAAGATTTATTGGTGTTATACCTAATCCCTTGAGAGTAGTTGTAGAAACTATAAAACAAAAATATTTTGTCGTCAAGCATGAAACTGGGACCTCTAGTAGCACCGAATGGAGGTTCTTCTGCAAAGTAAAAACCTAAAAAAATGAGGAGGCCATCTGTTGTGGAGCCGAAGAATCAAGTTTCATGACACTTCCTTCTTCATTGTGGGAGCGTCCCACATTGTATATATTTGATAACTTGGAGTCTTTAGACTTCAATTACATTTTGTTGATGGTCTGCCATTGTTTGACAACTCTCACGCCACAACATAAAATCTGTGTGATTGTTCTCTTTTTGGATCACAACAGGAAAGAGGGTATCAAATCAAGCATCAAAGCAATGCATGATGTACGTTGTTCTGTTTTTGAGGGTAACTATGAGTTGGCAACTCCATTGAGAGAGAATAACATAACTGTTCCGAACTGGCAGCCTGTTCTATTTGTTCTTTACAATGCTGAGTTCCCGAATGATGTCAGTGAGTGCATGCAAAGAAAATTTAAACTCTTGAGGTTGTGTTTCGGAGATAGTGAAAAATCGGCAAAACATTTTGTGTCATGTAAGCCAGATCACAAAAAGAAAACAAAGCATTGGTGAGGTGTTAGCAGCATTATTGAATCCTTTTGTGCTCCAAGTTGGTCTGTGTGCTTATATAGAATGTCATATTGTGTGGCAGAGCTCATGAACGGCATTGGTCGCACTATTGTGACTATCGATATTCCAAAAAATATAGATATGAATCAGTCCTTTCTAGCGCATCAAGACCGTTTGAAATCACATTCAGATACAAATTCACTTGAAGACTCAAGTTCTGGGTCCGAGGAGTCTAATGAGGGTGATATGGATATAAATGTAGAGACATTATAGTTTGTATTGGTTCTTATGCTTAAACCGTAAAGGCAAATTAAGTGTTTCATACCTCAAGCAGTCGGGGTTGTTATCGCTAATTTCGACAATATAACAAAGGAATACAATTTGAATAAAGATTTACTATTAATGTGTCACTTTTTATGAATGTTATATACTTTTTATTCGATTTGAAAAGGTTTTCTACTATGATATGTTTATGAGAAGTTTTATAATAATTGTGTATGCATGAGTTTTATATTACACAATCATGTCATACCCAATTCAAACGTGGTTCACATACTGCTAAATTATCGAATTTTTGTAAATAAACATTGTCTCAAAATTCTCAAGTCCATTTTCAGTAAAATTTGAGAGGGTCCCTAATGCGACACTCTGCGGTCCTAATTTTGTCCCTCTATAGTCCTAATGCGGTCCCTCCTCCCTCCTAATGATGTCCCTCTGCGGTCCTATGTGACCCTCTACAGTCTTGTGAGGTCCCTAATGTGCTCCCTCTGTGGTCTCTAATGCGGTTCATCTGCGGTCCCTGATGCGGTCCCTAATGTGGTTCCTAATGACGTCCCTAATGTGTGGTCCCTCTCCAGTCCTCTACGGTCCCTAATGTGGTCCCTAATGCAGTCCCTCTGCGGTCCTAATGTGGTCCCTCTGTGGTCCTAATGTGATTACTCCTCCCTCCTAATGAAGTCCCTCTACGGTCCTTTGGCTGTCCTATGTAGTCCTTCTACGGTCCTTTGCGGTCCCTCTGCGGTCCTTTGCGGTCCCTCTGCATTCCTATGCAACCGTCTGTGGAAATTTTATTGAAATATATATATATATATATATATATATATATATATATATATATATATATATATATATATATATATATATATATATTGGAGGCTCCACCCGCCGGTGGCGGGTGGATAGTAGAGGGTCGCATAGGACCTTAGAGGGACCTCAGAGGACTGGGTGAACCATAGAGGGTCGCATAGAACCTTAGAGGGACCGCAAAGGAACTGCATTAGGGACCGTAGAGGACCGCATTAGGGACATATTATGGACCGCAGAGGGAGCGCATTAGGGACTGCAGAAGGACCGCAGACGGACCACATTAGGGACCGCATTAGGGACCATAGAGGGACCGTAGAGGACCGCATTAGGGACATCATTAGGGACCACATTAGGGACTGCAAAGGGACCACATTAGGGAACGCATTAGGAACCGCATTAGGGACTGCAGAGGAAGCGCATTAGGGATTGCAGAAGGACCGCGGAGGGACCACATTAGGGACCGCAAAGGGAGTGCATTAGGGACCTTAGAGGACCGTAGAGGGTGGTCGCATAGGACCGTAGAGGGTCATAGAGGACCTCAGAGGGACCGCATTAGGGACGTCATTAGGGACCACATTAGGGAGCCTCCACCGCATTAGGGACCGTAGAGGACCGCATTAGGGACGTCATTAGGGACCGTAGAGGGACCGCATTGGACCCACGGCAGGTGGACCATAGAGGGTCGCATAGACCACAGAGGGACCTCAGAGGACTGCAAAGGGACCACATTAGAGACCGCAGAGGACAGCCGCAGGGATCGCATTAGGGACCGTAGAGGACCGCATTAGGGACGTCATTAGGGACCGCAGAGGGACCGCATTAGGGACTGCAGAAGGACCGCAGAGGGACTGCATTAGGACCGTAGAAGGTAGCATTGGACCGTGGCGGGTGGACTGTAGAGGGTTGCATAGGACCACAGAGAGACCTCAGAGGGACCGCAGAGGGACCACATTAGGAACCGTAGAGGACCACAGAGGGATCACATTAGGGACCGTAGAGGACCACAGAGGGATCACATTAGGGACCGTAGAGGACCGCATTAGGGACGTCATTAGGGACCACATTAAGAACTGTAGAGGGACCGCATTAGGGACCATCTCAAATTTTTGTGTCAATTTTTGGAGGCTACACCCGCTGCGGTGGGTGGACCTCCAAAAAGAAATATATCTTTTGTAAGACAAGTATCAGACATTACCAAAGTTCAATTATTTTGTGATTAATTAACATAGGACCGCATAGGACCATATCGGGCCGAAGACAGGGCCGTATGAAGGCCCATATCGGGCTGAAAGAGGAAGGAGAGAGGAGGGAGCCCACCTGTTGCGGCGGGTGGGCTCCTCCTTTGTTTTCAAGATATACAAAATATGAGCGTTTTTTGTTAATTGAAGTATTGTTGTTTGAATTTAAAATTATTGCATTTGATTTTGTCAAGTATCTTTTTGTTGATCATAGTCCATAAGAAAACAAATTTCATCACAATCCAAATTTCTTGAGTTCATTTGAAAAAAATGATTTAATGATCGTCAGAAAATTTGAATTTTTTTTTTTTTGGAGGCTCGCATATTTCAATAAAATTTCCACAAAGGGTCACATAAGAATGCATTAGGACTATAGAAGGACCGCATTAGGACCACAGAGAGACCGCATTAGGACCGTAGAGTGTCGCATTGGACCTGCGACGAGTGGACCTTAGAGGGTCACATAGGACCGCAAAGGGACCTCAGAGGGACCGCAAAGGGACTACATTAGGGACCACAGAGGGACCACATTAGGGATTGTAGAGGACCGCAGAGGGACCGCATTATAGGGACGTTAATAGGGACCGCATTAGGGATCACATTAGGAACCGCAGAGGGACCGCATTAGGGACCGTAGAGGACTGCATTAGGACGTCATTAGGGACTGCATTAGGGACCGCAGAGGGACCACATTATGGACCGTAGAAGGACCGTAGAGAGAGCACATTAGGGGCCGTCTCAAAAAAAAAAATTGGAGGCTCCACCCGCCACAGCGGGTGGACCGTAGAGGCTCGCAAAGGACCGGAGAGGGACCTCAAAGAACCGCAGAGGGAACGCATTAGGGACCGCACTAGGGACCGTCTCAAAAACAAATTTCAATTTTTTTTCGAATTGTGGAGGCTCCACCCACCGCGGTAGGTGGAACGCAGAGGACCGCATTAGGGACGTCGTTAGGGACCGCATTAGGACCGCAAAGTGTCACATTCGATCCGCAGTGGGTGGAGCCTCAAAAAAAAAATTCAATTTTTTTTTCAAATTTTGGAGGCTCCACCCACCACGGCGGGTGGACCTCCAAAACAAATATATCTTTAGTAAGACAAGTATTAAACATTGTCAAAGTTCAATTATTTTGTGATTAATTAACATGTTGAAATTCTCTTGTCCATCTTTAAAAATGGATTTTGAGAAAGTTTGAAATTAGTTGAGACAATGTTGGATGTTAATGGCACTCGTGGCCTGTTGTTGATGACTCGTGATGGCGCTCGAGAATTTGTTGGACTAATTGAGAGCAGACGCAATGAGTGGAAGATCGCTAAAAACAAGCATGGAAGCACAAAGATCGCCAAAAATCTGTCTCTAGGAACATAAAAAGAGTTTGCACGTCAATGAGGTGCAAATGAAGTTGATTTTGGACACTTTATAGTCATTGGTACTGACTCGGCTTGGTCATCGACTTCTTCAACATTGAAGTCTTTGACTTCGACGTTTGATCAAGGCAAGTTATGAAGCCTTCGACTTCCACGTCATCAATTTCATTGACATCGAAGTTTTCCAAACATTAATGTCATCAATTTGGCGGCTCACTAGTACATTTGTCACAGCCGAACAAATTCTCCAACGGAATCAGATGTTGTCCGAGTGCGACTGCCAACAACACATAGTGCTCTAATCATGTTTGTAAATCACACATTAATCATTCTTTTAATCGATTAGCCATGTGTATACATATAGCTACTTATCAGTTGCTTTGGTTAAGCTCCATGAACAGTGAATCAGAGCGCAATAGTTTTTGATCTTCCTCTATGTTATTACAGAGTATCGTTTTAGGAAGATCGCGACTCATTCAGCATTCAAACTATATTCTCCTCACGACTGAATAATTTTTATTCCAATAATCTAAGTTGCAAATATTGTGTTGAGTGCTCATTTTCATTCATGTTCAAAGTGCTTTGTACTAGCAGATTAATCATTTTGTAGATTAAGTCATTTTATATGACTAATAATATTGTTTGATTTCTTGCTCTAATAACTGTATTTAAAACAACGCTTCCACAAAGTTAAGTTCTATTTAATGTAATTTTATGTCTAGGGAATCAAATTAATCGATCTGGAAATGTCGAAGTCAGGTTGATCACTGAATCGATAGACTTAATTTCATGCACCGAGGACTTCCTGTTGGTGCTCTTTTGCTATAGCAAGAATTGTCAGGCAATTCGACCGTTGTCCCATTCCCACCAAATCTCAACATGGTATCAGAGCCAGGTTCTCTGATTCCTAAAGGCAAGTCTAGAGCATATAGTGTAGGCAGTTGCTATTATTATTTTCAGTCATATTAATCTAGTATCTACATATACTCATCTTAAAATTCCAAATAACAGTCATAGTCTACTCTAATGGTAGAGAAACTGGATGGTTCGAATTACCATTTATGGAACTTCAAAATGAGAGTAGTAATGAATTCTGAGAAGAATCATCGTGCTATTCTTCCTGACAAATCAAGTTTAGGATGTTAAACAAATGTTGTTTTCTGAGTTCGACATGACTGATCTGGGTGAAGCTTACTTCTATCTAGACATTCAGATCCATAGAGACATAGCAAGATGACTAATCTACATTACTCTACAAAGGTATCTTCATAATGTTCTTGTCAAATATAATCTGGTTAACTGTAAATTAGCTCACTCACCGATGGATCCAGGCCTGCGACTGTCAAAGGACCAATGTCCTTAGACCAAGCAGAGAGAGGAGCAAATGAGAGAGTATCCTTATCAGTCAAGACTTGGATCTCTCATGTACGCAATGCTCTGTTGATATCTCTTTTGCAGTAAGCTCACTCAGCCAATTTATGACTAATCCTGGCATCACCCATTGGAAGGCTCTCATAAGAGTCATGAGGTATATTCGAACTACCATGGACCAATGCATCTGCTATGGAGAAGTCAACAACGACAATCTTCATCAGCTCAGTGGATATTCTGATGCAAGTCGGGGAGGAGATGTAAATAATCGTAAATCAACATCTGGATTTACATTCTTCCTCAATGACTGTCCTATCTCATGGGACAGTCGTAACCAAACCTCAATTGCTCTTTCATCTACAGAAGCGGAATACATTGCTGCTTCTCAATCTATTAAAGAAGCATTTTGGTTGAGAAATTTACTGTCAGACATTAGGAGTCGGAAGGCTGGAAAAAATCACAACAAAGGCCAAAATATCAATAGCAGGGGCGGACGTGATCAGTGCAACGCGAAGACAGTATGATGGCAAAGAGTGGGCATACAACAAAGAGGGCGCGAACAGCAGGGAGGGCGTGGACAACAGGGCGATGGGCAGGGAGAGAGATGAAGCGAGGGGGGGGAATAGGTTAAAAAAATATATATAAATATATTAAATATTAGAAAATATTATATACTAAAAAATAATAAATATTTTGGTACCGCGGATCAGTATGGATCCGCGGTACCACAGTGGATCCGCGGATCCTGGTACCGCTAGATCTATGATATATATATATACATATATATATATATATTTTTTAACAAGAGAAAAATTTGAAGAATCCACTCGCCGCAGGTTCTTCTATTTTCCTCTTCTCATGCTAATATTGTTTATTTATGAACATGTGCAGACATTCTACGTAGTAGAAAAAACTGTCCACATGCCTGTTGGTGATGCGAATCCAATTTTCTTTACAAAGACATGGAAAATTGTTCATAAGCCTAGTCAGCTTGTAGTACATGAAAGTCTTTGTTGTTGTCTCCAAAGTATCTATTGGTGAGCCTGGTTTCTCATATTGAAACTATAGGTGTGGTCCGGGCAATTATAATGTCATAAACGATGCTGATTGAAAGGGTTGAATTTATGACCCGAAGTTCTAATGGTGAAGAACGCCATTTTGTTGTATCTTGCGCAGATACGGTTCATTATACCGAGGCACCCGAAATTCATGACTGAACTGGTGCATTACATCGATATCATGGGAATTCACTCAATGGGATAATTGCACTACATAACTTACATGAAATGATGCGGGAACATGAAGAGACAATGATGGAGATAGCTAAAATTGCCACAGTTGTAGCTGACGAGCTAGCAGAAACAGAACTAGTATTATTTTTTGAGACACAACCGGCACCAACTCTATCTGGAGGCAGAAAACAAGCACGACAAAAAGTTGCATCGAAATGACGCCACCTTGAGGAAACAAATGTCAATCTAGATGCTTATTCCACAATGCAAATGCACCAAGTGATCTGAACGCTTGTGTGCATAGTAAACTCAAGTTTTTGAGTCTGTGTTTTGGCGACCAAGGGAAGGTGCCTAAAAAATTTGTGACCTATAATCCGACTGCTAAAAACAGGGCAAAACAAAAAGGCATCAACTCCATTGTTGAGTCTTTCTCTACTCTTCAATGGTTGGGTCTGCTTGTTCAGGTTATCTTACTATGTGGTGCCATTATTAAATGTCATGGATCGCAAACTTATATGTGTCGACACTCCGGAAAACATCGGGCGGACTAAGTCTTATCTCGATGTTGTAAGATCTTTGCAGTCGGGTTCTGAAAGCCAATCTTCCGGAGAACTGCAGTCGAGGGATGTGGGTTCTCACGATGTAGAATTAGATTCAGGTTCAAATAATACTTAGGGCTATGCATAGATGCATATATTTTGTAATACATTGTAAATGCTCTAGGCGGTCGGGGTTGTTACCACCATTTTCCATAATATAATAGACAAACTCATTTTCAAAATCAGTTATGGATGTTTGTTGAATGTCTCATAAGATGTTTGAATATTTTCATTTGAATGTGAGATTCAAAATTAGTTGTGATAGATGTTTGATAAATATCACATAAGATATTTGAATATATTCAGATGCTAGTCATTTGTTGTTGCAGTTATACTAAAAGTACTGTAAATTTAAACAATGTTTTTATCGTTAGATTATATCAATTTAGATGGATGAATCAAAGTATCAATTATATCAAAAATATTTTTAATTTGGTGTGCTGTAAATTCTGGAGTCCATTTCTGAAAATGGAGTTTGGGAAAGTCCAAAATTAATTGAGACAGTGTTGTTCAATCTTTTAGCAACTAACTTTGAAATCATAAGCACTAAAGTGATTATGTAGCCAAATAATGAAGTATTGAATTATTAGACAAGATTATAAGAGTAGATCCTTTGGCATGAACTTGATGAGAAAACCAACCAATAATTCTAAAATTACAACAATGTCACCATAGCCAAGACAAGGCTTCCTTGATTGAAAGCCATTTCCAAGCATCAAGAAGAGCTTTCCACCATGTATCCAAATCTCAATTTTGAGAAGAAGAAATACCATAACATGAGGCACTGGATTAAAGGTCTCCAAGAAGAAAAAG
Source organism: Diphasiastrum complanatum (assembly GCA_029204225.1). Taxonomy (NCBI): domain Eukaryota; kingdom Viridiplantae; phylum Streptophyta; class Lycopodiopsida; order Lycopodiales; family Lycopodiaceae; genus Diphasiastrum; species Diphasiastrum complanatum. Next base: position 56,658,172 of record CM055103.1, read on the forward strand.
CTATGGAAAGTCCAGAGCTGCAGTAGAGGTTCATTTCATATTTGTGCCATCAACGGATCCCATGCAAAGATCACATCAACATACGAATGTTAACACTCGGCTACATCACCATGAAGAACCATTCAAGATGACTGAACCGTCGCAAACAAAACTTACTTTGAATATTCTATCAAGTAAAATGAACATTACTATGGGAGATTCTTGAATTTGGTGCCTCATGCCAAAGTATTAGCCGAGAGATTGATGAACATTGAACTAAAGGTCCAGCAGGAACAATTATTTTGTGTCGGATTTGAAGATTTAAATGAAGTACTCAATGTAGACGTAGTCTGGGAGCGTGAGTAGAGAAATATCACCTTGTCAATACAACATAAACAATGTAGTCAAGAGGTAGCCGTGATAGATGGAACTTCAGGAGTCAATCTGATCTCAATAAAACTATGTGCCAAATGGGATCTTACAAAGATTAAGCCTGCCAATTTTGCTATTAAGTTAGCTGGTCATAATATAGTTTGACCTAAAGGGATAATGGAAGATATATCAATGAAAATTGCGAATATCGAGTTTGTCATTACTTTTGTAAGAATGGATTTATTGGACGCACCATCGGTTTATCGCATTTTACTGGAACTCCCATGGTTACGAATTGCGCAAGTAATTCATAACTAGGGAACGGGGAATATTACATTTCAAAATCGTAAACATGCAGTCAAAGTTGATCCATTGACATGGACAATCAAGCCAGCAGTTCAAAAGGAATATGATGATATTTGTCATTCACAGATCATTCTTGTGATCGAGCAAATAAAGCTTTGGGAGCTCATTACGACTCTCAAACAGATAATGTTAACTGGAATCAAGCTCTTGCAACTATGGATTGTACAACAAATTATATGTGAAAAAGCTATGACAAGTTGGAAGAAAGTGATATTCTTGTAACTAATCATACCCTTGATACAGCAATAACATTTCCAATCAACTTGATGAATGTGGCATGGATATCGACTGATCCGATACTATTGAAGATATTCATGTCAGTCATTCTTTATCTTACGATGATAATGCGGAACTCACTGATCATCAAATTCTAAATCATATGGATCCTACGAGGTTTGGAGTTCGATAAAGAGTTGCAAAGATTATTGGAAGCGGATTTTATTTATAAAATTGAGCATACCAAGTGGGTCTCATCAATTGTCATCGTTTCTAAGAAAAATGGCAAGATGAGAATTTGTGTGAATCTAAAGGCACTGAATAAAGTCATGCTTAATGGAAAGCATATTGGATCATCTTGCTGGAGCAGAAGCATACAGTTTTTTGCCAATGGATTCATTAGTAGATATAATCAAGTTAAAATTGCACATGCGGATTGACATAAAGCAGCTTTTGCAACAGAATGGGGGACTTATGCTTATAAAGTCATGTCGTTTGGACTATGTAGTAACACACTGATTTCTTTTCAACGAGTTATGCAATTTGCTTTTAAGGTGTATTTGCAAAAAATTGTTAAAATTTATGTGGATGATCTTGGAGTCCATAGTCTTGATACAAACCATTTGGATCATTTGGAAAAAGTGTTTGAACAGTGTCACAAATACCAGATTTTCTTAAATTTTAAAAATATGTCAAATATGAATCACTCATGGAGTTGTTCTTGGCCATGTGATTTTGAGACATGGAATTGCTATAGATTATTCCAAAACTAAAATTATTGTGGAATTGCCTCCACAATGAACAATTAGAGGAGTATACATTTTTATGGGTCATGTGAATTACTATCGAATATTTATCTATTCTTTGCGGATCTTGCACGACCTATATACAAATTGATAATTGTAACAATTTGGACAACTGAGGACTTGGAAGCATTTGAAAAGTTGAAGAAATCCTTGTCTTCTGCACCAATCTTAAGAGCTCCAAATTGGACAATTGAGTTTCAAGTTCATACTGATGCGTCAAAATATGCTATTGGATCAGTCTTGACACAACTGGAGGAGTATAAGAAAGATTTTTTGATCAGATTTGCTAGTCGACAATTGAATGATGCAGAAATTAATTATTCAACTATGGAACAATAAGCGTTAGCTATGGTGTTTTTAGAAAAAGGTTTCAGCATTATTTAATGGCTATGGATTTTGCTTTCTACACTGATCATCAACCTTTGCTATACTTGGTATACAAGACATGCAACACAGAACACATTGCATGAATTTGAATTTCGAGTTGTGGTTCGGAAGGGTAAACAACATTATCTTGTTGATCATATCTCAAGGATACAAACAATACAAGTTAATACTGAAGTGAATGATGAACTTCCGGATGTTGCATTATTCAATCTTGAAGCAATACCTGAGTGGGTAGAACATATTGTTGAATATTTGATGTTAGGCCAGCCTAACAAATCTTTGTCCAAAGTTCAACAGAGATGATTGATTTTAAAAGCACAACCTTACCAATTGATTATTGGTCAATTGTATTGTCATGGAGCTGATGATATTCTATGTGTTTTTTCACATGAACTTTTAGAGCTAATCATGTTCAACAGAGGCGATTGATTTTAAAAGCACAACCTTATCAATTGATTATTGGTCAATTGTATTGTCATGGAGCAGATGATATTCTAAGAAGATGTGTTTTGCCCATGAAGTGTCTGATCTAATCATGTTTTCTCATGATGGAATGGGAGCACATTTTTTATTCGATATTACTATTTGAAATATTTTACAATCAAAATGTTGGTGGCCTGTGAGAGATTCAACTAGTTTGATCATATTTGCTATATTTCCATATTTGGCATATTGAGGCTAACTTTGTTTTTAGACTTATAGATTGACTTTTCAAAGTTCATTAGTCTATATTTCATTTGAATAAACAATTTTTAAAAGTGTGGGAAAGTTAGAATGCGAGTTTGAGTAAAATCAAATTTGAATGTTTGGTACTTTGAATCTAGACCCGAAAATAGTAGGGTTAGCATTCTGGTGGGAAAGCCAAGTGGCCAGATAGGGTTTGGACTTGTTATAAAAGGATTTAACTCATGGAGAGACATATCTTCTCTCTTATCTATCTCATTTCATGCTTATACATGGTTTTCTTGGGTTCTACTATCCGTTGGTGCACTATACTTGTGATTGCTTGCAATTCTATGCGTAAAATGATCTGTAATTGCTATTTTGGATGTGGAATATAGTATCTTGTTGGTTTTGTACGGAAAAAAATAGTACTTTATCATTTGACTCATGTTTGATCAAGTTCTATTAGAGTTTGCATCTCATTTTGTGTGTAAATGCTGATTTTTCTACATTGGTGAGATTGGTAGAGTATTTCTCTTTGTAGCCCAAGATCTTTCAAGTGGATCGGATCATAATGATCTGAAATCTTTCAGATGGTATAAGAGCTTGTATTTCATATTATGAAGGAGGGAATCATATCTATCAATGATTTGGTGAAGATATCAAGGCTAGAGCATGCTACAGGGGATTCTACACCAAAATCGAGCTCTTTGCATTTGTAGATTGGATCTTTGGTAGATCAAAACCCTATATAGGTCTATAAACTTGATCAATTTCAATTTTTGGTTTCACATATTGGATTTTACCAAGTTTTGGATCATTGGATCAGCCTAAGTGGTGGCTAATAGATTGCATGTCAAATTTTCAGCATTTGCATGTAGATTTGGAATAATCAATTTTTTGTGATTTTGTCAAAACCCTAATTTTGATTGGATCTCTAGATAGTAAGGTTGCTGGACCTCATTTGACTGGGTATCAATATTAAGAAGTGGCAAAAGTTTTTAGATTGAGGATAGATCATAAGTTGATCAAGATTCCATGATTCTATGTCCTAGAAGATAATTGTTGAGATAGTTTCAAATCTGTGTGATATCTTTTGAAAACATTTGTTGTTGTCCAAAGGAGTGCTTTGTGCATTGAAATAGGTTGAAAAAGAAGATCAGGTCATTGCTACATGGCAACCTTAATTGGAGTCATGCTGGAAGCCAATGACAGGCTTACCTCAAGTAATTATTCATTGTGGAAAGTGAGGATGGAATCACTTCTTGAGATGAATAATGTTTTGGATATTGTTGTAGGTTTGGAGGAGAGACCAACAACACAACAAGATCAAATGAGGTATGATAAGAGGGCCAAGAAGGCTCTACACATTATCAAGATGAATGTTACCAATGAGCTTCTTAAGGAAGTTGGTAAGTGTACTTCATTTAAGGATGTTTGGGATTCATTGCAGAAGCTATATGAATCCAAGTCTACTTCTAGAGTGTTGACTCTAAGAAGGCAAATCTTTTCTTGTGTGCAAAAGAATGAACAAAGTCCAAGTACTTTTGTTTTGAGGATGAGAGCATTGAATGATGAGTTGGCTTGCATTGACGAGAGCATTAAGGAAGGAGAGCTTGTTCAAGTGATTCTTAATGGATTGGTGGATGCTCATGCTAACGTTGTTCAAAGTATTGCTATTCAAAAGACTTTTTCAAAGTTTATGGATCTTCAAGAGATCTTGATCAATATAGGCTCCAAGCAAGAGGTGGATCTACATCGACACTTCAAGATGATGCTATGTTCACAAAGGGAAAATTCAAGGGCAAAACCAAAAGTAAGTGGTCTAAGATCAAGTGGATGCTTCTTCAAGTGGCAAAAAGAAGGATAGATCAAAGCTCAAGTGCTTCTATTGTGGCATCAAAGGACACTTTGCAAGTGAGTGCTACAAGAAGAAGAGGGATCAAGGAGACAAGCAAGTAATCCTACTCTTGATGAGGATGGTTTGGATGTTCAAGATGCAAATGATGATGCTTTTGTGATGTATTCATGTATGCTTGCTAATGGTGGAGATCTAGTTCCTTGGTGGATTGATAGTGGAGCAAGTTCACACATGATTTTTCACAAAGAGTACTTCACTTCTTTGTTGGCATATGGAGATGACAAGAGGGTGATCTACATGGCCAATGATGGTGAGTGTGCAATCAAAGGTATTGGCACAATTCATATTTCTCTCTCTACAAATAGGAATGTTCATTTGGAGGAGAGTCTTGTTTATTTCATCTATTAACAAGAATTTGCTTAGTGTGAGTCAAATGCTAAGTAAAGGCCTCAAGTTTGAGTTTGATGGGGATGCATGTATGGTCAAAAGGAAGATGTCTTGCTTGGAAAAAGGTAAAAAGCAAGGAAAGTTGTTCAAACTAGATGCTTGTGTTATTTCTAACCAAGATGGATGTGTTGCAAGAGAGCAAATAGCTATTCAAGAGGTTTGGCATAAAAGGATGGGATGCCTCAACTTCAAGTCATTGGAGGTAATGGCTAGAAAGAAGGTTGTGATAGGTCTTCCAAGTTCGTTAAGTGGCATCAATCATGTTTGTGAGTCTTGTGCTTTGTCTAAGTCACATAGACTACCTTATACTAGATCTACATCTAGATCTACAAAGTCTTCTCAGCTTGTACATTCAGATATTCATGGATTTACTACAATTAGCAATAGTGGAGCTAAGATGTATGTAGCATTAATTGATGAGTTTAGTAGATTTTGTTGGATCTATCTACTAGAGAGCAAGGATGAAATGTATGATGTTTTTATCAAGTTCAAGAATGCAAGGGAGAACCAATTTTTCACAAGGATCAAGTGCTTAAGGAATGACAATGGTGGTGAGTTCATATCTACCAAGTCCAAGGGCTTCTGTGATGAGCATGGGATCAAGAGGGAGTATACAACATCAAGGACCCCACAACAAAATGGAATGGCTGAAAGGAAGAATAGGACTTTATGTGAAAGTGCTAAAGCCATGAGGTTAACTGGTAACCTTGACAAACAATATTTTACTGATTCCTATGGATCTCACAAGCATTTCTCGTTAAGTAAATTGTTTTTGCTTATGAGGAGATTTTGCTTACTTTCATGGATAGTATTCTACTACATATTGTCTCTCTTCTCCTGTTGCTATCACATGGCATGGCTTGGGGGCTAAATCCAGGACTGATCTAGGTTTGGTTGGGTGGCTTTTCTCCATAGTCTCTCTTGTTGTGTTTTCCTATCCTCATCTTAGGGGTTTTCCCTATTGGTCTTTACACTGTCCAACCAAATGTTCCATAGAGTAATGATCCTAATACATTGCCAATAATCATGGACATTTGCATCATCAAATTTAATATCATTTAACAATAGATCAAGGTGGTTGAATCTCTTAAACCTGGCATGAAAGCATGCAATAAAGAGATCAATCACTATCTTCCAAAGTGGATCATAGCAATGAAAGAACAAATGAATCACATCCTCATCAGATAATTTGCATTTAGAGCAGACATGTGACACATCCCCTGTGTAGTTTGCACGGACAAGAAGAGAGAGCGGAAGGATCCTCAAGGAGAAGATTCTAAGTTTGTCTGTCTTAATTTTAAGGTTACGATGAAATCTAGATTTCCAAATGTGGGGAGAATCAGAAACATTTTATTTTGAGTTGTACCAAGAGAAAATGAAATTGGATTCTTTTCCGATTGAACACTAACCGTTTGATCATCGTTATCTGAAATTTTCTTCATCAAAGTGACACTCACACGTTACAACTTTTGACCTTTGATAATTTCGGATTTTTCTGATTTTATTACAATAATAATCCTTCCATTTACTTGATGTTCGTCTAGTTCATAGAATCGAATAATGTGTTTTAGAACATTCTCAATATCAAAAAATATATTATTGCAATCATTGTAATTGAGATCACCACATTTTGATTTATATAAATCCGTTTTATGAAGTGGTTGGCCAATGACTTTGACATTCCAACATTATAATAATTTCTTGCTAATCTTATCCGATATGGACTAGGAAGATACGTTTTCTTCACCATTACTTGACAAAAGGCTTTTTTAACTATTCTAAAAAAAGTAGAATAAGCATTTCTGCTAATTCCAAAATCATCACATGCACCTGTATCACATTTTCATCCAAGTAAGTTTGAACCTTATTCAAAACAGTCTCTACAATTTCTTTTTTTCAAACCGATCATTTTCTTTGCTGACTTTCTTGGTAAAACATGACTTAAAGATTCTCCAATGCATGAACAATCTGTTAAATAGTTTTTTGCCACCAAACATGATCTGTGACAAACATATAAAACTCAAATTATATTTAATAAATTGATCATGCATAATATCAAATGTAAATCAAACTTAAATGACAAGTACAAATCAAATAAACAGATTATAAGAAAATATACTTCAATGTTTGAATCTTTTTTTTCTGATTGTTGCTACAATGTGTAGATAAGTCATCAATATTCTTCATCGGTACTCTCTTTCTTTCTCTTTTCATCATTGCCTTGTTATAACTTGTATATCAACAACAGATTTTAAACTGTCGGATCGCAACTTTTTCATGGATTTTAACATAACTTTTTTTGAGTCCCGAAGACTAGTGACTGTAGCATTCAACTTTGATATAACATGCTTGAGTGCATTACTTCTAGCACTCTAAACTCAACTCAATCAATAGGCCAGAAGTTATATACTCATAATAACTAAGTATCTGTCTATAATTCATCAATCACAAATAATTAGACTATGATTCATAAATCGTAATTCACTGAAATCTAATCCCATACTCAATTATTAAAAAACAATGGAGTGTATGTCCAACCAAACTTAGTTGAATTTCAAAAATTCATTCTACCACTCTTGGAACCATTATGATTTGGTATCCAATTGAGCACTCTGAGATACAATCACTAATAAATTGAGTCTATTCCTCAACTAAGAAGTACTCACCCAAGAATTCCTTCTATCCTATGCACACAATTTTTCTTGATGAATCCAAAAGACTCATAAATCATGTGTCTTACAAGCAAGAAACACAAAACAAACCATTTTCGGTGAATTCTCTTCACATTGACCTCTTTACCAATTAACTTCCATTGGAGTAAACCAACTACTCAAATTAATTGCCGATGAGTTATAAATCTCAAATGTCTAGGTGCAGATCTTAATTATACTGGTATAACACCGCATTTAGATTCTTACCCAAATCATTTTTAAGTAAACCATTAAATCTTTCCAAACAAGATTTGTTAACTCTGCAAGTATTTGTTCAACCCAATACTTGATCATATTTCTATGTTCACTAGCTAGGTTAAGTGCACCAAACAACCCTAGTAACCAAGAATACATAGTAGATCCATACAAGATTAATCGTGCACATATGAGAATAATCTCACTATGACCTAGTACATAAACACATCTATCCAAATATGGCATATTCTTTCAAAATTTGCATAAGTTACTCTCATATCTCACGGAGAATCTTGTAACTCAACTACAAAAGAATTCTATTTTTCTTGAGTAAATAACACATCTGGGAAATCTCTGAGACTAAGAACACATTCTCTCTCATGAGTTTTCCAACCCACTTACTTCTTGCCACCAAATTTTTTTCACTTAATCAATCCCACCCAGATCCTAGTACTCTAACCAAGATCAGATTGATTTAATATATTCCAAGCCTTATCCAAGTAGTAACCTACATGATTATAAACAGTCCTTCAAAAGATATTTTCATGTTGGAAGGATCATATGAATTTTTATCTGAAGTCCATATGCGAGAAATCCAAAAGAAATAAGGGTTCTTTTAAAAGTGAGAAATTGCTTTTAAGGGTTTTTTGGAATTTATGAGATACCATTTAGAAATCCGGATCTATATCTCATAACCTCTCCAAATACCCTAATGGTCTCAACCGTTAGCATTACTAATAATGTAAATACTAACCATTGGTTTTACAAATCACTCTCGCACAAGAATTTCTCTTTGAAATATGTTATCAGAAGAATCTTTGGCAACGATGCCAATGTTAGCAGAAGAATCTCCCTGTCTCTACTTCTCTGTTAGTGCCTATTCTTCCCTATTAGCAGCTAATATGTCTTGTGTACTACTATTTTTCTAACAACAATTCTACCAAAACAACAGGTCTACTATGGCTTCTAGCAACAGGTCTGCTATGGCTTCTAGTAACTGTCTGGTTGTAGTACAATGGTAGTGTGTCCCGCCTATCAATGGCACACCTACGACCTGATTTCGGTCCTTTGTTGGCAATGGTAGCTCATCTTGGATATAGGATCTGTTAGGAACTCGTCTTCTACTTTCTACAGGCTGTTTCAGCTCTTTCATTGTTCTTACAGACTGTAGATTATTGCTAAACTATTCTACTAAAACATCCAAAAACTAAACTAAATCTACTCCTACTGGAATCATAGAATCAACATAACATCCTCTAAACTAAAATCATAGAACCTACCAAGTGATTCCTACAACTGTCACTAAATAGTTGTAAGAAGAACTCCTCAGGGAGCTAGAAATCGAAAAACATCGAAACTTAGTGGAATGGTGGATCAATCTCCAAGTCCTGCACATCTACCTAATGCTAAAACAAATGGGAATCCTACAAAGTGCTTTTTACAACTGTCACTCAACAGTTGTATGAAGAACTCCTCGGGGAGCCGATAACTAAAAAGCATCTGAACTGAGTGGAAAGATGGATCAGCCTCCACGCCCTACACATCTACCTGATGCTAATCCCAAACCAATCCTTAAGAGAGAATTAACAACAACAAACACATTCATACATCAGTACCTAAACCATATGCATGAAAATGGAGCATGGAAAGAAATGCAAGTAGTAGAATCTTCAATTCAAGGAGCAACAACATTTCAATATATAATACATGCTATAGAACTCGTGGAGGAGGCCTATATCTATACCCACGAGTTGGTGAATTCAATAGAGTGAACCCCAATCTATAAGGATTTGAGCTACACCTCTTACATAACTCAAGTTGAGAGAGTCTAAATTACTAGCTCCCACATGGCTATCCATCTTTCGGGAATTAATATGGGGCTCATAGGCTCGGCTCTCAACTTCATCTCTGCTGGAAACTCTTTTTTGGGTGATGAGACACTGCATCGACACGTCAGGGGCACGGCATCAGCCAACATTATCCTCCCCCTATAATGTTGTAGGTCCCACTACAATGCCTTAGCTTTGGCGCTTGATTCTTGAAAAGGCATGGATTTTTCATTTGCTTGCGTAAAATCAAGAACTTATTGGTTGATATCGTCTCACTTTTTGGCAACACTTCAAAGTCACAGCATATTATCAGGATAGCCCTGCATAACCGAGAGTCTCTTGCTTGTTCTTTTTAGCTTTCGTTTTGTCAACAGACTTCTCGTAGCTTAACTCCTTTTCGATGGCTTCAAATTTGATGAATCTCATTTTTATGCTCAATAGAATAGGTCACAGATAAGGCCTAATCACTGGTATAAATTTGTCAATTTTCTCGTAGATCTTGCCAAATAATCATGAATTGCCTTGGCATTCTTTGTATTCTCCTTTCTGCTTCTGGGCGTTTCCTTAGTTTTTCTTCCAATCGAAGTCCCGACCTCATCGACGCTCTTGTTTCGATGAGAAGTGGAGAACCTTCAATTGGTAGGTCGCACAAACCTTGGGCTATCAGTCTTCAAGCATTTATAAAATTGGTGGTAGAAAACATATAGGTTGATGAAGGTAGAGAAACATGATGAGGGGTTTGGTGGAAGGTGAAGGATTTGACAATATTATAACTGCAACTTACACCTTTGCAGTGTCGAGCTCACTTTGTCATGCAAGTCCACTGTCGTCTTCATCTTTTCCTTTGATCTGTTATTTGTTGAGGCTCAGCCAAGATTTTGTCTACTACTTGATCTTTTCTTTTGTATTGGCCTTTTCAGCTGGATCTCTTTGATTCTTTTTTCTTTATTTTTTATTATCTTTTCTTACAGCTTCACCTACTTTCTTTCTGATTCAACAACCAATGTAGGTGGTAGTTGGGCTCTGCAACACACTATAATCACCTTTTAGCTGCCTCAGAGTCTAAAAAGAGATGAATAGTGAGATGGTGAAATAACAGAAAGATGTAAAGTAGGGTGATGATGGTGGTGGTATTCTGATGATGAAAGTTATGGTGGATGGTGTGGATGATATAACAAACATGGAAGTAGATACAGATGTCATGGCAAGAGAACTGGATGACAAGAATGTGGATGGCGTGGATGTAGGAGTGGTTGAAGGAGAAGACTGAATACCCAATACTTGTATTTTTCTCTCTTTAAGAATCTTTGTTCTCGATGCTCGAAACCCAAGGTTTATGATTGGGGTGCTCCTCCTGGTTGAGTCTCTTTGGATTGTCCGTTTGTCTTTTTTAGACTTTGTCTTCTTGAGTGGGATCGACTGCAAGTGTATCTTTTGCTTGTGGTTGCAAGCAGCTTCCTTTCTCCCTCCCCTAAATCTATTGCCTAGGGTGGTAGTTGGAATGCTACTACAAAATTAACTACTTGTTGGATGCGAGGGGACAATGTCAATAGTGGTAATGTCCCGGTGGGTGATTGGGATCTGGATCTTCTAGCAGTAGGTGATTGCACTTGTGGTGATTGTGGCTATTGAGTATCCATAAGCTGAAGCTATTTGGAGGAAGTGGCAAGTGATGTTCGTCTAGTCCCTGGCTCATCTGGTCTGCAATCTACGTTCCTCTTCATGAGCATTGTCTCACTGCTGCACATTTGATAATATAGGCACATGTAACTGCTAACTTTGGATCTTCGATAGTATACAAATTGGACTTTCATTGAATGAAAGACTCATTTGACTGGTCTTTTGGTTGATGCCATCAGTTGAGTCTTTGGGTAATTGCTCCGGCTAGAATCTCTTCGTTGAAAGATGTTGTTGATGCTTAATCAAGAGATTCGGCAGAAGTCGATTTGATTGTAACACTCTATAAGAGCACTTGGTCATGGCACTCAGGTACAACATTTGGTGGAGCACTTAGTTGGAACAGGTGGACCAAATTTTTCACAATTTTTCTATAGTTGACTCGAAGACCAATATCTCAATTATATGTAGGAATCAACTGTGAAGTGACATGGATCTCTTAGAAATTTAGATATCTATAGACATCCTGAACTCTCTAGAAGGTAATTTGGAAATGGATAAATAAATAAAAAATTCATTCTTGAGCTATTCTACAATTAGAAACTTGAAAACAAATTTAAAAACTCGCAAAATTGATAAAATCCAAAAGAACTCGAAAAACTTAAAAATTCGAAAAAAAAACTCGAAAAATTGAAAAATACAATAACAATCAAAAAATTTGAAAATGTCGAAAAACTCAAAAAAAAATTAAATGGGCGTCGGATGCAAAGTAAGCTGGGCAACAGATGCAAAAAATGTGAGAAACAAGATGTAAAAAAAAAAAAAAAAAACTAATAACTCAAAAAAATTGAAAAAAAAAATTAAAAGCTTGAAAAAACGTGAAAAAAAATCAAAAATTGAAAAAGTTTAAATAACTTAAAAATACTAAAATCCAGAAAAATGCAAAAGCGTACAAGAATCAAAATATTGGAAAGAGATAAAAAAAATTTAGAAAGGAATCAAAAAAAATTTAAAGGGATGGAAAGAACTATAAAGGGATTGAAAAATTTTACTAAAGCAAAAAATACATGGGAATCGAAAAAACACTGTCAGACGCAAAAAATTGGGTCGAAAAAATATAGTGGATGGAAAAATTACAAAGGATGGAACAATGTACGAGATTGGAGAAATACTAGCTCGGATGCAATCAAAGTGGACTGGCGAATGCAAGTGCAGAGGGAGTCAGATGCAACTGAAAGTGGTGTGGTGGAGGGAAAGCTCGAAAAGATTGAAAAAATTCGTGAAACTCAAAAATGGGATAAACTCAGAAAACTTAAAAAAAAAATGACAAACAATTGGAGAACTCAAAAAATTAAAACATCGGATGCAATTGGGGATCAGGACGACGGATGCAATGAGGGCATCAAATGCAATGGTTGAAAGACACGGGTGGATGGTATCGTCGGCTCTAGAGACAATGGCTTATTGGATGAAACTTTTTTAAGAGCTCAAAAAAGTTCGAATTTTCAAGAAACTTGAAAAACTCAAGAAGCTCGAGAACTCTAAAAAATACGAATTGCATCGGATGCAAATTGACGTCGGAAGATATTTGAATGGTATTGTCGGATTCAACTAGGAAGCCTTTGTCGGTTCATCGGATGGAATGGTTAACTCAAAAACTCGAAAACTTGAAAAATTGAAAATCTCGAAAAATAAACTTAAATGTGAAAATCCGGAAAACTCAAAACATTGAAAAATTTGAAAATATCAAAAATTTCAAAAAATCATCGGATGGGATCGTCATGCAATTGTCAGAGAAAGTCTTGTTGTGCAGTTCGTCGGATGCAATCATCAGATACAATTTTTTTGAAAAAATTTGAAAAAATCCTTTAAGAAATCGAAAAATCATGAGAAACTCAAAAAATTCTTGAGAGACTCGCAAAATATTTTTTTTTTTTTTGGAAAAAACTCTTGAATAAATAAAAGTCTAAAATCTCAAAAACTCAAAAAATAAGAAATATCAGACTGAAAAAAATGGCAAATGTAGTCAGTGGACGAAATTTTTTCATTTTTTTTTTTGTGTTTTTGACAATCGTCAGATGCAATGGTTAGATAAGATCATTGGATAGAGTTTTATTTTGGTGTTTTAAGTGGTCGTCAGATGCAACGGCAGATGAAACTTGTGAAAGTTCGAAAAAAATCGAATATCTCAAAACAAATGAAAAAAAAATTCGAATCGTTAGATGGAATTTTTGAAAAAACTCAAAAATCTTAAAAATGTCGGATGCAAATTGCTGGCGTATGCAAATTTTTTGTAGATTGGCAGAGGAAAAAATTTGGAAAAAATGGAAAAAAAAATGATGGATGCAAAAATGAAAAAATTGAAAAAAAAACTCGAAGAAATGAGAAACTCGAAAAACATTAAAAAAAAATGAGAAACTTGAAAAACTCGAAACAATGAGAAACTCGAAAAACATTGAAAATTCGATTTTTGACTGTTGGTGTCCAGAAATGCGAAATAGCAGTGCGACGATTGGTTTTCGAAAAGTCTGGGATGAGTTCGCACAGATCTAACTGATCAATAGAGACGCTTTGAAACGATCACGATCTAAGAAATAATAATTTAGAATGCGTGCTTGGAGAAATGAGGAATGCAGGACATAAAGCAAGCAATCATTAGCGAACAAGAACTGAAAAATGAGCTTGTAAAAACGAGTTCTGGATCAAAATGCAAAAAGATTGCCAACAGCAACTGGCGCCAATCTTAGTAGAAGAATCTCTCTATCTCTACTTCTTTGTTAGCGCCTATTCTTCCCTATTGGCAGCTAATTTGTCCTTGTGTGCTGTTATTTTTCTGATAGAGATTCTGTCAAAACAATGGGTCTGCTATGGCTTCTAGCAACTGTCTGGTTGTAGTACAATGATAGCGTGTTCCGCTTGTCAATGGCACACCTACGACCTGATTTTGGTCCTTTATTGGCAATGGTAGCTCATCTTGGATATAGGATCTGTTAGGAACTCGTTCTTCTACTTTCTACCGATTATTTTAGCTCTTTCATTGTTCTTATAGACTGTAGATTATTGCTAAACTATTTTACTAAAACATCAGGAAACTAAACTAAATCTACTCCTATTGAAATCATAGAATCAACACAACATCCTCTAAACTAAAATCACAGAACCTACCAAGTGTTTTCTACAACTGTCACTCAACAGTTGTAAGAAGAACTCCTCAGATTGTCAAAACCAGAATACATCAAGAATCAGTGGAATGGTGGATCAATCTCCAAGTCATGCACATCTACCTGATGCTAAAACAAATGGGAATCCTACAAAGTGCTTTTTACAACTATCGCTCAACAGTTGTAAGAAGAACTCCTCGGGGAGCCGATAACTAAGAAGCATCTGAACTGAGTGGAAAGATGGATCGGCCTCCAAGCCCTACACATCTACTTGATACTAATCCCAAACCAATCATTTAGAGAGAATTAACAACAACAAACACATTCATACATCAGTACCCAAACTATATGCATGAAGATGGAGCATGGGAATAAATGCAAGTAGTAGAATCTTCAATTCAAGGAGCAACAACATTTCAGTACATAATACATGCTATAGAACTTGTGGAGGAGGCCTCTATCTATACCCACGAGTTGGTGAACCCAATTGTAGCATAATTTGGATTCCACCTCTTACAACAGAGTGAATTCCAATCTATAAGGATTTGAGTTCCACCTCTTACTTGATAATAGGAGGCCTCTTTATTAAAAATATAACTCAAGTTGAGAGTCTCTAAATTACTAGCTCCCACATGGCTATCCATCTTTCGGGAATTACCATGGGGCTCACAGAATATTCATTTAGCCTAGCACTAATAATTCTCGTTTATAGTACAAATGTGAACCAAGTGTCCATTTTCACTTCCAAATCACAATTTCCAGTAACAATTCATGGTCCTATAGATATCCAATATGAATTCAACTTAACAAGCTCACTGACCAGTATTATGCAATTTTCTTACAAGGATTATCAGCCAATCCAAATTACACAATCACATTCACAAACTCAGGTGCCTCATTTTCTTCCACCCTTAGACTTTTCGGTCACCCAAAAAATTTCATCAGCTAAGGCACCAAAAACTCCTTTGACGCAAGTAAATGCTAGGCTGCTTCTCTTTTTACTACACTAGCTTAAGCATTACTTTGTTAAAGTTGTCTGTAACTAATGGAAAATTCATAAAATTTGTATTCGGGTACATCTTATATCGTAGTCGACACAAAAGTTTTTTCGAATAAAGAGCTACCTCCAAATATTATCGCTTTTATTCCATTTATTCACTTTAACAAGTATCTCAAAAGCTTTAGCTTGCCCAATGATCAAAATTATCGAGAATGCAATAACAGCCCCATTGGTGAGATGGAAAAAAAAAATACAAACACCATTTAACTCCATTTATTGAGAGTACCACTACTCCAGAGTTTGAGTGACTGAAAAGCATAGTACCAATGAATCAAATTCTGTAGCCGGATACATGCTTGAGAACTGTACCACTACCATCGTTTTGTCAATATCGGTTTAGAAAGATTTTCTTCTGAGAACCGATTAGTAATGCTTGACACAGATAAAATGGTACCAAAGTTCCACAATCAAATTTTAACTCTTTTTCCTAGGAGTAGCCTTAACTCAAGAGTTAAACAGTTGAATAGCACAGTACCGGAAAAACCAAATTTCCACTCGTTTTGGGAACAATATCATGAAGAACTATTAATTTGCCATTAATCCCAAATTTATGAACATAAATCATAACTTCGCAGGTAGGATTAATACATAGGCAAGATTATTCCTTCAACCTATTTCCATTGCTACAGAAAGGAGAATTGATAATCCTATTTATACTATAGATTAAGGTAGACTTCCAGAAAATCACCAGCTTTCTACATGGCTAAGACCGGACGTGACTCAAAAATGCTAAACATCATGTAATCTAATACATGTTGAGAGTCATGCAATTATCAGGTTGGCCGACATTCTGATCTTTTTTCTACCAAAAGAACCCATGCAAAAGGTAAATGCAAATCACACAACTCCCAAGGCCCATACAAACCCCTATCCAAGGCTTCACAAACCAAGGCTCCGATATCATCTAAAGAATATGGGCCATAGGGCCATGCACACAAACGAACCCACGCGAGCTACATACTGGGATCCCACCCCCAGATGCCTAGCCACCTCTAACCCCCAAAAGGACTGGTACCAGGGGATTAAGGATATAAAGAAGCCCCAATTTATATATGAGAGAGTTCAAGGCAAGCATTTACTTATGGGATATTGAGAATTCTCAAGGCGTTCATTAGGTGCTCAAGCCCATGACACAAACCTGTGCGTGGGGCTTGCAACTAAACATTCCGCAACACCCCCACTCAAGCAAGCACAGGCAAAGGAACCCCCCCATTGGCTCTGATACCAATGTAAAAACCACTAGGGAAAACCCCTAAGATGAGGATAGGAAAACACAACAAGAGAGATTATGGAGCAAAACCACCCAACCAAACCTATATCAATTCTAGATCTAGCCCCAAGGCATGCCATGTGATAGCAAGAGGAGAAGAGAGCAACTAGTGACCTAAACCCAAGTTGTCGACATGAGACTCTCTAGACATGAATAGTAAAGAACTTGGGAATGGTGATTTTTACATCTCCCCTCTACTCCTCTTTAAAGAGGCTGATAAGCTTATGCTTATTTAAGTTATGCTTTGTTTTATTTTGTAAAAAGTCAATAATCTATTCAGTTTTTCTCGAGAGAAAAACTAGAGGAATATCTACAAAGTATGGACTTTCATGCAGATTTCATTTACAAATTCTAATATTAAATTTTTGGTAAGAAATATATTAGATTAAGCATTAATTATATTAGATTATAACCACACTATATAACCAGAACAACAAAGAGGCATTTGATGATGCATTATCAAAATTGTTGTGAGAAGAACAAGCTTAACGACTTACAAAATTTTAAGATTGGATTCTATTACTTTTGAATTTCATATGCAATGGGCATACATGGTTGTCGTGGTACAATGTAAGTCGGTAAACCTAAAGCTACTGGGTAGAGCTCTTAACTCCTACACCCTAGTTGTTGTGCACAATCTTAAATTTGATGCTCAAGCTTATTGTAGTTTGGACATCACCAAGTTAAATCTAGTACTGCAGTTTGAAAGTTGAAACATTAAAAGATTGGAAGTTGGAAAGGTGAAGTTTGACAAATAGATCGTGGATCATTCAAATTTCAGAGTTGGAAATTGAACTTGACAAAAGTATGGAGTTGGATGTTGAAAGTGCACTAGCCCATTGTTCAAATCTCATGGCCATGCTGTATGCTAGACCACGAGTTGTGTTTAGAAAATGAAAATTGAAACAATAGCCATGCTAAAGTGAAGTTTTTGATGCTTAAAGTGTGTGAATTGTGATTGCGAATATTGGCAATCGAAAAGAGTCAAAATTTAAATATTAATCATCATTCATATAGTTGATATAATGTATTTTTGAAATGGCTTATCGATCATCCTCTACATCAAGGAATGGGATTTTCCCTAGCCTTTCTAGCAGGTTTCTTGCCATAAAAATGGCTAAACATTACAACCTAGCTGACTATCTTTAATGGAGAAATTTGTTTAATGGAAAGGTCAGTGGGAAATCCATGTCCCATTCATAAGATCCAAAATCAAAGACAAAGAAATTGTGTATAATGAAAATAAAAATATTGCACTGCACTTTGGCAATATCTAAGGGAAGGGCCAATTCCACCTGTTCCATGCCACCAATGTTGAAATTTGACAACTGTCAATTCTTCCAAAGGTCAATTTCAATGCATTTGATGCCCCCTTGAAATTTTGCACCATCAACATTGAAGTGCATAATTTGTATAAAATCGTCCACTTTGATGATTACCATTTACTTTAGACAACAAAATTCATGAGGTAATTGATGATTATATGAGTCATAATTAATATTTGAAATTTGAAACTTTTCACCTGGCCTAAATAGCTCCTACACCCTAGTTGTTGTGCACAATCTTAAATTTGATGCTCAAGCTTATTGTAGTTTGGACATCACCAAGTTAAATCCAGTACTGAAGTTTGAAAGTTGAAACATTAAAAGATTGGAAGTTCGAAAGGTGAAGTTTGACAAATAGATCGTGGATCATTCAAATTTCAAAGTTGGAAATTGAACTTGACAAAAGTATGGAGTTGGATGTTGAAAGTGCACAAAATCGTCCACTTTGATGATTACCATATACTTTAGACAACATAATTCATGAGGTAATTGATGATTATATGAATCATAATTAATAATTGAAATTTGACTCTTTTCACCTGGCCTAAAGCTAAGGAAACTCTCTTCAACCTGCTTTAGTCCACACTTATCTCTAGATGTATACCATGATTTGTAGAAGGAAAACATTATCGTGGACATTAAGTGAATTTATGTCTGATCTAGGACTTCAGGATTGGAAGGCTCTTAAAAGAGTCTTCAAGTATATTCAATGTAGCAAAGAATTGGCATTATGTTCTAATGGAAATGCTTCTACACCTACAATCTTTTATGGATTCATTGACTCAGTTTGGAGAAATAATCCAAATTCTAGGAAGTCCACTTCTAGATAGTTGTTCTAATTGGTAGGAGTCCCATTTTTTCAAATATCAAAATATAGAAATGAATTTCTTTGTCCTCAATAGGCATAATATTGTGGCACAATTCAAATTCAAATGAAGGCAATATGGATTCAACCAACAATATTGACGCTTACTATTCATTTCTAGCCCAAAACCGTCAAATTTGACCAACTGCAAGCCCAAGCACTGATACCACTATAAAGATCGCCTTGTGTAGATCCTTAAGATTCTATTACAAACACCAAAAGGAGAGCTGTGGAGCCAAAGCACCCAAAGAAAGAGAAAATGAAGATCAATCCTCAATCACTATCGTCCCTGGGCCACAATGATTGAATAATGAGAGGAGAGATTTTTGATAACTGAAAACTAGAATCTGGAAGTGGAGTAGGGCAAGTTTCTATAGGTATACATAGACCACAAGGGCCTATAGTAAATTCATAATAGCTTATTATTCATAGTCCTATGGATGCAAATAGTCGTCTTGCACTTCTCCGCATGTCCAAAGTGGAGTGCACTACTCCACATGTCCAACTTGGAGTGCTTGGGCCCTCACGAGGTAATTTTTATATTTCTAGCCTATATCATAATTTCAAGGCATAACTAATACTCTCATATACCTAGTAGCTTTAGGTTTACAGACTTACATTGTACCACGACAACCATGTATGCCCATTGCATATGAAATTCAAAACTAATAGAATCCAATCTTGAAATTTTGTAAGTCGTTAAGCTTGTTCTTCTCACAACAATTTTAATAATGCATCATCAAATGCCTCTTTGTTGTTTTGGTTATATAGTGTGGTTATAATCTAATATAATTAATACATAATCTAATATATTTCTTACCCTAGTCTCCGCAAGACACTTGCACTGATCTTTTAGCCGCTTCAGTAAAACTATTAGACTTTGAAAAAACTGGAGATTTCTCAGATAAATAGTGATAGGATAGTATCAAAGCAAAGTTTCAATATTCAGATTGATAAAGGTTCTAATGTAACAGAAATTCAATATTCTAAGTGATAAAGCTGCTTGATTTTGTAACAGTAATTCCATTGCGACAATATCCCATCGACTCCTGTATTTGTGTATCGCACCACTACAAAGAAGGCCAACGTCCCAGGACCCACAATAGATGCCAACGCGTGGCTAGAAACATATATCAGGTGGAGAATCATCTGCCTCAACGTCATGTGTTCCCGCTAATTGATTACAGTCTTGACATAGCTAGGCCAAAATACGGTGGTGGAGTTCCTACTGTGGAACATGTGCATGGAGGCATCAACGAGCCAGAAAGCGATGGACATTCACATGGCTGGTTTTTTTATGGCTTTAAGTTGAAGGGAGCGATGTGGAGTAAGCGAGTCTACCATTACTTTAACATTCAATAGCCAGAGAATCTCTGGTATCACGATCATGCCATGGTACTCAGAAGGCTGAATATCCTTGCTAGTCTATATGGCGCCTACATCATTCGTGACCCAATTCTTGAAGAACTGCTCAGAACACAATACGATCTGACTGGAGTTTCTATCTCCATATACTTTCTTTTAGTTGGGAACAACCCACATATACATCCTCAATGGCAGGTGGGATATCAGAGTAGCAATTTACTATTGTGGAACATTGCTGGTCTATATAAAACACATCAAGCATAGAAGAAACGTGAAAATGCTTCAGCCCTTGAGAAAAAATATGTACTCGTAATGCACTTGTAGAAGTGAGATATAATACAAAGTTGAAAGTGTAATAAACTTGACATGATTGCTGCTGTGAACTTCAGCCAGAGTACTTTGGAGATGTGCTATTGTGGTGAATGGAAAAGCGTGGCCCTACTTGAAAGTCAAAAGGAGAAAGTAATGCTTTAGAATTGTGAACTCTAGCAATGCACACCTCTTCAGATGGACTATCTTTCACTGAAATTGGTGCTGACTCTTCCTACTTGGAAAAGCGTGTGAAATTGCAAAAGATTATTGTGGCTCCTTCAGAGCAAGCAAATGTCATTATTGACAGAAAAGTTCACGACCAAGAAACAAGCAAAATCCCACAACGTTTAATCCCAACTCATAGACCCAAACAAGAGGATGCAGCTCAAACAAGGATCATTACTATGTTTGATATCATATAACAAACTGAAATAATTACCATCTCACAAAGTGGTGAACTTGGTGGGTGGGCCATGCTTGATGCTCCATCACATTAGTAATTTGAGTGCATCATACTTTAAGCTACACCTTACAAAAACATTGGAACTTGGATCTATGCACTTGGAACCTTTTCAATTCAAAGAGTCCAGGAGGCATGTGGACGAAGATGCTAACAAAGTGAGAGAACAAAGTGGAGGATCATAAGGCTTTATGGTCTCCTTTTCCCTTCCTTAATCTTGCTTCCTGTTGTCCCCATCCATAGATACGTATGTGGGATGTGATCTAAATCTTCCATCCACAGATATTGTTGTCCCCGTCCATAGATACATATATGGGATCTATGTGATCTTAAATCTTTTAGATTATCAAAATGCAAGAGGCTAGAACCCAATTTCCAACTGACACAAGAAAGTAGCACATCAATCTCCTCTCCTCATCCTTGCTCCCCCCGTCGTTGAGCCTTAAAGGCACTGCCCTGGGGTTTGGCCGCAGCCCAGTGTTATCGCGCCACGTGGCACAGGTAAGGGCAGGCAAAAAATTGGGCGCCACGTGGCACGGGTAGGGGCAGGCAAAAAATTGGGTTTTCGCGGGCGCGAGTGCCAGGCTGAGCGCGGTCCCGGGAAGGTGGCGCCGGGCAGCGAGCGGCCGCGACATAGTGGCGTCGGGCAGCCATAGGATGGCCAACATGGATGGCACCGGGCAGCCCTATGTGGTGCCGGTCAGATGCAGGGGTGGCGCTAGGCCGCGCGTGGGAGGGGTTTGGCCCCAGTGCCCCCCAACGCATGACGTGTGCCCCGTGCTCGGGTGCCCGCCAAATTTGGGGCGTGAGAGGTTTTAGCGAGCGGCGCCGGGCAGCGGACCCCCACAACGCCAGGCTGTGGCGTCGGGCAGCCATAGGGCAAAGCAACGCCAGGCTGCGGGTCCCGGGCAGCCAGGGGGTGGCGGCGTTGGGGCAGGGGTGGCGCCGGGTACCCAAGCTCTCACACACACACATGCAAGGAATTGGGTGTGTTTCTCTATATATATCCCCTCCCAATTCCCTTACAAGATTGCTTATGATATAAAAATTGGCTACCTGAACACGTGGCGTCCAGGCAGCTAGTTTTTTAAAAAAAAAAAAACATGTGGTCAGGAGGGCACTAAGGCCAAACGGCCACAGTGCTCACAAGATGGTAGGACCCAACACAAAACCAAGAAAAAGCCCCATAATGGGTGGTGCATCCCAGAGGTCGCCACATTTTTTCGTAATCCCCTTCCATGGCCATATCATCCCTGCCTTCGCCTTCTCCAAACCCTAGCTCTTCGAGTCTCTTCGTCTCCTTCCTCTCCCCTCACCACAGGCTCTCGCGCATGCAGGAGGCTCTCGATCGCGGTGCCCATCCCCATATCCGCCTGGTTGGATTGCCTGACAATATCCCTGCTGATCAGCCCGGCATCGATGAGGGCGTCAACAGCATCAGCTGGGCAGCCGATGTCACAGAATCCATGGTTGATGTGTTTGATCGCTTCATTGAAACCTCCATGGCTGAAGCAGCACGGGATCAAAGCGCTCCTGCGGCTCCTGTTGGGATTATCAGTGACAATCTGCTCTCGTGGACGCAGGATGCGGCGAATTGATGGCGCATTCCCAGGTATGTGTTGTATCCATCCCCTGCTGCAATGATGTCGGTCTTGTTTTACTTGCCGCCGCTGCTTTCGAAGGGGCTGGAGCCTCCTAGGTCAAGGCACATTGAGAAAGGGTTAGACGGTGAGGGCGAGGTTGAGGTTGTCACCGTGCCAGGGCTTCCGCCCCTTCGCACCACCGACATTCATAGTGCGCTTATGAACACGACGGCAAGCTTCGGCCGTGATTTCTATATTCGACACTGTCTTCGGCTTCATGAGGCTGCAGGGATTCTTATTAACACCTTCCATGAGTTGGAGCCGAGCACCATTGCTGCTCTGGAAGCCAGGCGCAAAACCCTAATTCGGTTCCAATTTTGCCTGTGGGCCCTCTCTTGCCTGCAGCATACCTGGATGAAAAGGCGTTGGATGCCTTCAGAAAGGAGGCTGATGCAAGAGAGAATAAGCATGAGTGCTTACGATGGTTGGATGCACAAACAGACGCTTCTGTTCTGTTCATCTCTTGCAACCTTTCCTTTGGGTGCTGCGTTCCCCACCTTCATGCCCCAGTTCGCTGCCCCCTTCACCTGCCACGCTTCTTCCAGAAGGTTTTCTTCAACGAACCGCAAATCAAGGGTTTATCATCTTCTCGTCTTGGGCTCCTCAGCTGCAAATTTTAGCTCACTCTGCAGTTGGTGGTTTCTTGACGCAGTGTGGCTGGAATTCTACTTTAGAGAGCATCTTGATGGGCATACCTATGCTTGCCATCCCTGAGTTTGCTGATCAGAGGACAAACTGCAGAATGTTAGTGGACCAGTGGCAGATAGGTCTGGAAATTAGAAAAGGAGTACATGGTATTGCGTGCAGGGAGGAAGTAGAGAGGAAAGTGAGATGCTTGATGCAAGACGAAGAGGGAAAGAATCTTAGACTTCGTGCCAAAGATTATGGGAGTTTGGCGAGGGTTGCCACAGCAGTAAATGGTTCTTCGCACAAAAATCTGGAGCTTTTAGTGCAGTGGTTGCTAAGAGCTTGTTAATGCTAAATCAAACAATCGTTGTTGAATTCTTGGAGCTCTACTGTAGCACGACTAATAATAAGCAGCAAAATAGAGGATTTTCTAATCATCACAGAGAGATGGTTTATTGAAAGTGTGCTTGCAATGTGTGATTTGGTACAGCAGCAAACTGTTTAAATATATGCCATTTAGTATTATGTGACATTGAAGCACCAGTCAGATCTAAAGAAGATTTGGCAAGTGCGTTGAGACCCTTGTCCATTTATTGATTGCCATCATAAGGCATTTATGTAACAAATGACTTCTGTATCCATTGACAGCAGTTTATTTGATATCAGTATGTGGACCGGTTGTCATCCACATGCAAAAAACATTCTCTGGGGACAAATTTCTCAAATATTTATTGAAAGAACTGTGTCGTTAAGTAACTTTGACTTCACCTTTAGCTTGGTTTTATTAGGTGGAATATCATCGACCTCAATGAATAAAAACCCCGTGGTATTGGATTTATCTGTAATGATATGTGATTCTTTTAGAATTCTCTGTTCTGATCAAAGATGCAGTACGCATTCCAGGAATTCCCGTTAGGGTTCCCGGATCGCAAATTTTTTTGATTATTTTTTTCAGAGTTTGCCAATATGGGTATCATGTGAGGATTTTAGAAAAGCAGTTGTTATGCAATTCTGTTTCTTGGTTTCAGATGGTTAAGCAGCCCACAAATCAGAAAACTTTTCAAAAAACTTGCTGGTTGTCAGAAGTTTCTGGTTGTTTAGAGTTGGCTGCATTCATTGGCTTCAGTATATTTGCATTTACTGTACATATCTGCAGCAATAATGTGCTCTTCATGAAGATATATCTGCATTCACTGTCCATATCTGCAGTAGTAAACTGCTCTTCATTTCAATAGCAACCAGCAGCGGATCGGAACGAGGAAAAAATTTGAAATTTTTTTTGCGATCTGGGACCACGTTTCTGGTCCCGGATCGTCCCCCCAAGCTATTAATGCAAATAATTTACTCTGGTTCTGATACAAGTACACTTCAGATTGTCTACTATCAGATTTGCTCGAAAGATTCCACTGAAGTTCATCCAGATATTTCTATATTCGTTGTAGTTGATTGGAAGTGTGCGCCTGCTGCTTGTTCAAGATTATCCAGTTGAATCAACCTGAATTGAGAGAGAGAGAGAGAGAGAGAGAGAGAGAGAGAGAGAGAGAGACACACACACACACACACACACACACACCCACACCCACACGGACAGTTTTTCTCTTGCCATAGAAGATTTGCGAGGAAATGGTTTTAAGGTCATGTGGTCAGTTTCCACCGGCCAAAGTAGTTTTGACATGCCCACCATTCTCTAAAATTATGAGCACATGCTATTCTCAAAGTTGTGGGGATTTTGATAATTCTATGCATGTTGAAGTTGATGATTTGAAACTGTGAAATGGACTCCATAAGGCAAAGGATTGAATGCCTCCTTTGTTATGTTAAATGCTATCCTAGGACCTAGACATAACATCGATATGTTGTTTGACATGTTGCTATGTAATGTTTGGTAGCTTTGGTATTAATGAGTAGAATTTTGATTATGTTGTATGAGCTTATGAATGCATCTTGATTAGGGCATTTCCAATTCCTCTCGATTCTGATTTGGTGGAAGGCTTGAGGCTAAAGTGTTGTACTTGAAGGCTCCCTGGCTGGCTAAGGTTTGATATTGATTGCTAATTTGCTTAGGTAGTGAACTTCAATTATCAAGAAGGGGCTTGGTAGATATTATATTGATGTGTTACAGACATAAAATGGCAATTATGCTTGCTAACCAGTTTTAATTGACAATGTGGGCACCCAATTTTTCATGGTCAATTTTTTGTTTTAAGGGCCCATTTAATATTCATTAAATATAGGCTTTTGATAAGATAGTGGAAACCAACATATGGTATTTGTCATTTAGTTTGGGGTGACCTAACCTTAATTTGTAGGCTATATATATGTGGTTGCTCTATCAAGTTGGCAGCTTACAATTCGGTCCTCGACCTCTTTGAAGGTCTTCGATGTAAGGGACTAATTATTGATGTTTATTCAATGTTATCATCGTAGGAAATTGCTAATGATATAGCCTACACGATCATGTGATATCACATATGTGATTGAGTTCATAACATAATGTTAGAGCACTTCTCTTGGCCTGTGGAGATTTACTTGTGGTAATTGAACTTTGCTCAACAATTGGACAACAATTTTATGTAGTGATTGCTTGTGGCAATTAATTGCAATTGGCAATTCTCTCTGTGGCAGGAATTGGACATTGCTCCACTTCTGCGTACCTTTGTTTCTTCTAATAGTTAGCTTTGGTTACATTCTGGGCAACGATTCACCTCCATCAGCCTATCTCTTGTAGAGATTGATCTGCATGAGGCTTTTGTGCTTTTTGTTTGCTTCAACAATTCATTAAGATTCACTTATAAATAGGTTTGAATCTCTTTAACATTTGGTTTCCTTTTACCATTTATGTTAGTGATATGACCTTTTTTCATTCTTTTCTTCAACGATTAGCTTCTTGGTAGCCTTTGGAGGAACATTCCATATGCTTATTGGACCTTGTTGCAACAATGATATATATGTAGCCTCAATTACCTTCAACTATGAGACTCTTGGGTCATTTTTTGTTAGCTATTGAGCTTCTAGAGGGTCTTTGTCAACATTTCATCCTTTTTTGATCTCATTGGCTAAGGATGGAAGATTTCTACATTGGTGAGAGCTCATCTCTCTACTTCAATAGCTAGCAATCAATTCCGCCACCATTAGTAATCAATTTTTTTATCCTCTTCTTCGTTAGATAGCCCCCAATGGTGTAGGCCAATTTGTGCAAATGTAATGGGGGCAGGCGATTGTGGTTACATTGTGACCCCCTCCTTATGTAAGTTTGACTAAGTTTGTGTAAGTGGGCTCAAGTGGTCATCATCTTATCCATGCATCTACCTTGAGGACCTTGCCTCCATGATGGCTAGGAGCCTCCAAAATAACGTTTGGCACTTGTGTGTTGAAGTCTAGCTTGAGCAATTCCTTTGTGTTTTTTGTTCTCCGTCATTGCTTAGTTATCTCTCTCTAGTTTTTATGGTGTTATGTGGGAGTTAAGGTACTCCATAGCAAGTGCCAATTTTACAACTAGGAAGAGTAGCCCACCAAGCCTTTGAGTAGGGGCATCAAGGGACCCTAGTAGGTGCGCCCTCCTACTAGTTCCCCATGACTCTTATGAGATGGCTAATTTTGGCCCAAGGACTATTATGTGATCATGGCTCAAGGTTGAGGCCCAAGGTCTAGGAAAATGACCAATACCCATGGTAAGGTCCTCCTAACACCTCGCTAGGTTTCATATCTCCATCCAAGGCATAGACACCTACATGTCCTTATTCAAGGACACAAGTAGCTTAATTCAAAAGCACCTATCCTTAATCCAGGGGTACTTCTTATCCAAGGGTGACTCGCCATTTACCCCCCAGACACTAAATGGGCACATAGGGGTTACTGAAGTACTACTAGTTACATAGGTATGTAACATTCCTTCCCCCCTTAACTTAAATTTTTTCTTGTAGGAAAAAATTTTAGAAATTCTTCTGGAGATCAGCCTCCTTTCCCCAAGTATCTTTCTCTTCTGACTTGCCCCTCCACTTGATTAAAAATTCTCAAAGCACTCTACTCCTTAGAGTTTTCTGCCGGCTATTAACAATCGCCTCGGGTTCAGGTGGTCCACTCGTGGACTCATCACGAAGAAGCTCTACTAGATCTTCCACAGGGACCAGGGTTTCTCCAACCCCCAACGAGGGTTTTAACTTACTAACGTGAAAAACATGATGAATTTCAACGTTAGCTGGAAAGTCTAGTTTGTATGCAACCTTGTTAATCACTTGGATAACTTTAAAAGGACCGCAATATCTAGGTGCAACTTTGCACACTTACCAGTTTTCGATTCCCTAGAGTGACTAGGGACCCTCAAAAACACCATGTCATTCACCTTGAATTTCTTGTGCTTCCGAGACAGATCAACATAGTGTCTCGCCTTGTCTTGGGCACTTCTTATGTTGTCTTTAGCCAACTGTAACATTTCTTGTATATTTGCAAGGAAATCAGCTGCGGCTTGCACCCTTGAGTTTTTTATGCCAACATTAATCGGTGATCGAGGTTGATAACCATACATAAGCATGAAAGGGCTGAACCCAGTCGCTGAGTGTTTTGCACTATTGTATGAAAATTCCACCAGTGGAAGGTAATTTCCCAATCTGACTGCCGATGGCCCACATATGCTTGCAACATGTTTTCCATCGTCTGATTAGTCCTTTCCATTTGACCGTCTGATTCATGATGATCTGTAGAACTCATAGTTAAAGTTGTTTCCAACTTTTCAAACACTGCTTGCCAAAAATTTTTAGTGAATTTTGGGTCACGGTTATTGACAATATTGCAAGGCAACCCGTATAGTCGAAAAAGCTTCTCAACAAAAAATTGAGTTAATTTGAAGCTTTAACCATAGTTTTAGCTGGGATAAATTGAGCAAACTTCGTAAGTCTGTCAACAATGACCCAAACAGAATCATGGCCCTTCTTTGTACGTGGAAGCTCGACCACAAAATCCATAGAAATACTTTTTCACTTTCCAGTAGGAATATCCAATGGATGTAATAGGCCACTAGCGTTTAGCCTTTAACTTTATTTAATTGACACTTAGTACATCTAAGTACATAAGCCTCTACTTGACTTTTCATCTTAGGCTACCAAAAGTGCCGCCTAACTAAGTCAAGTGTTCTTTGTATACCCGGATGTCCTACGCATGGCCTATCATGACACTCATGCAGAATTGGGCCCTAATTGTGTCATTCTTCGGTACACAAACCTTGCCTTTACGAAACAAGATCCCATTTCGTATAGCGAAATTCAGTTTAATCTTTCCCTGATTCGAGGAATCCTACTCACTCGAATCGACTCCATAAAGTACTTGTTGCCAATAAATTCCCAAAAATGGGTCGGACTCAAAAAGTTCTAGGAGAGATTGAAATAATCTCGGTTGTATATTAGTAAGACTGATTAATAACCGGTAAACGACTCAAAGCATCCGCTAGAGTGTTTTGACTTACTTTACAATATCGTATTGAGAAGTCAAATACCTGCATTAGCTCAGCCCATCTAGCTTGTCTCCCTTTTAAATCTGTAGCATCACAGATATAACAGAGTATTTGATGATCAGTCAGAACATCAAATTTGGCTCCATACAAATAATGTCGCCAAATTTTCAAGGTATGAATAATAGCAAAAAGCTCATTTTCATAGGTAGAATATCTAGATTGAGCTGGATTGAGTCTCTTGCTTTCAAAATCAACATAATGTCCATTCCTGCATCAAGACAGTCCAATTGCATAATCACTGGCATCGGTCCTAACCACAAATGGTTTCCTAGGATCATCAATGATCAAGATTGGTCCAGTTGTCACACTTTTCTCTCAAAACTATTGTTCATATCCTCCGTCCACACCACTAGTGGACTCCTAGCCCTCCGGCTAAGTTTTTTGAAAGCCTTTCAAAACTTGAGCGAGAGAAAATGCCATCCTAGCAAATTGGGGTATATGTGGACGGAAAAATACCACGAAACCCAAGAATGACTTGATTTAATGCGAATTTGATGATACCCTGATCTTAGATCTATCTTGGTAAAGTACCTTGCACCAGCAAGGTAATCTATCAGGTCATCATCCATTCGTGGAGACCTATTCTTAATTGTAGCTTTGTTCAAAAACATCATTGAATTCTTGCTTAAGTTCACTATAGGCTTCAAATTCAGGAGTGTTCTCACTAGGTATATTCATGGCATCAAGTTTAAGAATCTCATTATTGCAACAAATTAGCTTTTTGTAAAAACATAAATAAAAATTTATACTACTGTGTTCTTTATTAAAGAGTTAATCTCATGCTTAGAGTAAGGTTTAGTACTTGTAGCATCAACACTTAAACTAGCACGAATCTTTATTAAAGAACAATCATGCATAGAATTTAAGGATTTTTCAACAAAATCAATCTTCAAATATTTATTTTTATGATAATGCCATTGTTGCCCAAGAACAACATCCACATTTGCCAAATCAACGGTATGGAATTCTAGTTTTTCAGAATAATCTAGTATGTGCAATGGTATATTAGAAACCACATAATCCATGGGTTCGGAATTACATTCAGACGCCATTGTCACACAATATTTTTTCTCACTTTGCATTTATGTGGTTTAGCATCTGCACCAAATTTGCATTTATAAAATTATGAGTGGAACCCGGTCAAAAAGTACATTAACAACGCGTCCTCCAATTTTACCCTTATTCCAAATTAAGTCATTAGGTCCATAAAACATTGAACTAAGAAAACAAGTATCCATCTCATTACTTTGAGATATGATACATGAAGTTGAGGCTTTGTTTTTGACACAATCCCGTGCAAGGTGACCCTCTCCATTGCACTTGAAGCAAAGATTCTTTTTCCGAGCTTCCGCTAGGTCTTTCTTGCCATTTTGATGTTTATTAAAGTGGTGTTTGGGTTTTTTAGAATTAGGATTTGAAGATGCCTCATAGGTAACTTTCTTATCCTTTCTTTTAAATTGAAAACCCTTTTTCTGCTCATTAGGGTGATGATTCTTAGGTGGCTTAGGAGTATCATCAAAATTTGTTGCAGCCCTAATAACATTTTCTAGGGTGTTAGGTTGGTTCCTTCTAACATTCACTTGATAGTTTTTAGGTAACCCATCAGTAAACATGAGCATCTGTATCTTTGGAGGTATTTCACAATAAAGAGGAGTAAGATACTCATGAAAATCTTGAATGAATTGATCAAGGCCTTTAGTCATGGTTAAACCCGAAAGCTTTTGGAAATGTTCATAATCATCTAACAAGGGAAGGAAGTATTTCTTACGTCCATCTCCAGTATGTGGAGTTTGGAATAATTCATGACATGGATAGCCAGTCACTCCAATGTATAAGATTACTAGTTATGCCTCATCATTTCAGGCTTGGCCAATAATGTAATTAATAATCTTATGAGGGCCCAAACTTATATTTGGACATAAGAGCACTTGCATGGTATTTGACTGCTATAATGCAAGAATAGGAGGTCAATTGCTAATTCAGGTTGCATGGGGATCCTAAGAGAAATATTCTCTCCTCATGAGAGAGAATATATACTAGTGGAAACTCGTCCATCTACCTATTGGATTTTTTTATCCTTGAAGCCAAGAGCCCCTCTTGTCTTGCATTCATTCACCATGGCATGGGGGTGAAGTGGTAAGAGTATTGACTAGCCATTTTATGTTGGTTGAGTGGTTTTGTTCCATAGATGTCCTTTTGGTTGCATGCAACAGGATCTAGTCGGATCTTCACTAGGCGATCTTTATAGTGGTATCAGAACAATGTTTGCATCAATCAGAAGGTGGAGTTACTTCTTGCTCTTTCCTAGTTTTTTGGTATTTCCTCCTTGCTTTGTACTTTCAGGTGGTGAAATTGGCTTTCAAGTAAGTGGCTTCTCTGATTTTGGTTTGATTTCAGCCTATTGATCATGATTATGGATTTTCTCCATAGATTTTGATGGAAATCAGTGGATTTTTGACAGTTTTTTGTGAGTTTTCACCTACAATTCAAGATTTTTGCATGGAATTGATCAAAGCTATTGATCTAGTACTTGCTATTTTACAATCATTATATGTTGGTTGAAAAGTCAAAAGAGTGCTTAGATAGTGATTTTTAGCCAAAAATTGGGATTTTTTTAAATTAGAAATGGACTATTAAAATCATAATTGACTGAAATTATAACTTGTAGTGCTTGCATGTAATTGATTTACAGGGATTTGGATCTGATTGCACTTAATTCCAAATCAAGCAGAAGGAGAGAGATATTCGTTGTAGTTCTTGTCTTGCCTGTCAGAGGACACTCAGATTTGGTCACTCTTACATCGTGTCACATGCAATCAAACCAACATGCAACCAAAATGTTCAACCAAATGATCAGCATGCAGTCCAGGTGAACAAACCATGAAATCTACTTCTACTTTGTTACAAAATGAACTGCATCAGATCTTAAACAGTACTACATTTGCATAAATCCACAAAACAAAAAACAAGAAGCTAATCTACAGCATTTCAGAAGTCCAAGAATCAAGAAACCAACCAATCTTTTGATTATTGGACATCCCAAAAACATCAAGAACTGGATTGTAAGAGGATATGCAAGAATTACACCACAAACCCAATCTATTTAGTTTACCTGAATGCTGATTCCTACATTAATCCACAAACAAGAAATGAAATCTAATCCACTCTAGGAAAGCAGAAAAACTAATCTACTCTAAAGTCCACAACCACACACAAGGGATGGAAGGGCATGATCATAGAAGCATCATTCAAAAAAACCACCATGATCAAGAAGCTTAGTTGTATCAAAACTCGTGGAGGCTCTTATCATTTGGACATGGGGTAGATAGAATGTATAAAAAGCTCCTCTTCTCAAAGAGGGAGTCTCTTAAATAAGCAAGAGAGCTCTTTATGTAGCGTCCTAGTGGCATTTTCACATTACACAAATTATAAGTGGAATAATGCTCTCTACTAGAGGTCAACATCAAAAGGTGACTCACTCTACTTTCTTTAAGAGAGGTCTACTTGCATTTATTACTTGCCTAGAAATACTAGTTCCTACATGGTCATTCCATTTTCCGGGATTCACCATGAGGCTTACATAGTTCTTGCTTGTCATTACTAACTAGTATTCCTCAGCTCTCATACTCGGCTCTTAGTCTTCGTTCGTCTCGTCTTCTCATAGACCTCTTCGGTCTAAGGTGAGAGATGCTCTTGAGTTGCTCTGGTTGAGTATCTGGGGATTCGTCAGAATCAGCCAACATCATCTCACCCCTAATGTGTTCCAGGACCCACTGCAACTCATATTGAATGATGTCGTTCCGCTTCCGCATTGGCATCTTCGATTGTCACTTGGAAAAACGTAGATCCTCGTTCGCTTACATAAAATCAAGTGTTTATTGTTGCCAGTCTTTATCAAAAAACTGTTTTCGCAAATTGCAGCAATTTAACCAGAATGTCTTATTGCTACAAGTGGTTGACATTCTTAAAATTGGAGAGCTCCCAGTAGTTTGACAACTCTGCATGCCTGAGTGCTTCCCTCGTGTCTTTGTCTTATTTATTGTATCTACCATTGACAGTTTTATCTTTGATTTATTGGCAGGTACTAACTTCTGGGAGGTCTGCATCCTCCATTTTGCTTCTAGGCATTTTCGCAGTTCTTCTCTTAGTCGAAGTTCCAATCATGTCAATGCTCTTCCCTGATAGGTTGCACAAATCTTGGTTATCAGTCTTGAAGGAAATGAACTCATCGACAAATTAGTGGTAGAAACAGATTGGACGGATGGTTTGGTGACGTCAAGGAAACATGATGAAGACTTGGTGGAAGGGTGAAGGAACTGATAGTTCTACAGTTGCAGCCTTGGACCCTTGCAATGTCGAGCTTTGACCAAGTGAGGAGCTCATTTTATTTTGCAGGCTCACGGTTGTCTTCATCTTTCTTTTTCTGTAGCTCTTTCTTTTGATCTGTTACTTTTGGATTTCTTTGGACTTCATAAGAAGTGATTCGACTATCATTGCTCCGGAGAGTTTCTTTTGATCAAGATCGATCTGAGTCAACTGTTGCTTAAGTTTTGTCCTTTTCTCCTTAGCTTCTTTGCTTAATTTTTTATGTCTTCTAGCTACTTCGCTTGCTTAGATCTTTTCTGGCTGATCAACCATTGTAGGCGGTAGTTGGTCTCCGCAAGACACTTGCAATGATCTTTTAGCCGCTTCGGTAAGACTATCAAAAACTGGAAATTTTTCAGAAGAACAGTGAACTGATGATAAACAAACAGATGGAAGGAAGGGTTGTGGTGGTGGTGACAACGGTAGATGGTGTGGGTGATAGGCATGAAAATGGTGCAGAAGTATGGCAAGAGGGCTAGTTGAAAAAAGAGACTGATTTCCCAATACTTGTACTTCTCTTTTTGAAGAATCTTCGTCGTGACTGGGGTACTTCTTCTGATTGAGTTGCTCTCTTCTTAGCCTTGTCATTATCGTCTTTGGTTTTGTGACCTTGGTTGTTGATCTTGTTGATGATGTTGTTGGCAATGTTGCTGCTCCAGTGTATGCTTGCATATCCACTCTCTCCCCCCCCAAAAAAAAATCTGTTGGTGGGGATGTTGTTGCTGGTAACTGTTCATGTTCAAGATTGGATCGGCGTGTGGAACACGTAGTTGAAAACATGTTGAATATGTGACTGGACTAAAGATTGAACAAATTTTAACTAAATTTGTTTCGATCTTGTAGTAGTTGACTCAACGATGAATATGACGATGAGATTCAAGAATCAACTCTGAAGTGATAGGGATTTTTTCAAATTTGAAGTATGCGCAAAGATCCTAAACTCTGTACAAGGTGATCTGAAGATGGATAGATGAATGAAAATGTGTTCTTGAGATGCTCTATGGAAGACTCTCGCGCAGTAGCTATTTCTCATGCAAAAATTAATCACATACTAGGAATGAAGAGAAACAAGAAAATAAATGAACTGTACAGAGAGTGAAAACTGTATAGTGTTGGATTATTCTTCTTCTTACCAATCGACTAATCGATTTTAATCTTCATCCATTGTTAATCCAGTTGTACGGATTTTTCTGTGTGTTTACACAGTCTGCAGAATTACAAGTGTTTTTACACACTTTGCAGAATCACACGGAGTTTACGACAGTGTCGCATTTTTCACCTGATAGAAATCTCGTGTAAAAACATAATGTCGCATTTTTCGCTTTTTTTCAAAGAGCCTCAAATGTTAGGAAAATGACTCTGGCAAAGTGTGGGACAACCCTAAATGAGATTTAAGGGCACCTTCAACTTTTTCGTCTTTTTCGCAAAAAATCCGACAGTGTGGCATGTGGCTGTTTTAGTTCATTTCTGCAGACCAACAGTTTTGGTTCATTTATGCAGACAGAACGTTTACGACCAATTTCATCGCTTATCAACAATCAATGATAAGGACCGGATGGATGCCAGCTGATCACTAGCCAACTGGTGATCACATTTGATGATCTAATTTCTTAGTATAAATAGTTGTTCATATTCATACAGTTAAAAATAATAATAATAATCTGGAATCATCTGAAATTCATTGAAAGTCAAAATTATCAGAAGCATTTGAATAGTTAGCTCTCTCTCTCTCTCTCTCTCTCAAGCCTACGAGCTTGAACACTCCTGATTTTAGATATTGCTATTGCGCTGCTGCTTACCAGCATTGCGCATTAATTCACACTATCATTTTAGCCGCTCAGAGATAGCATAGAGTACGTAGCTTAGATCCGTAACTTATTGTACTCATTTATTTCTGTTACATTATAATACTGAATCAATATTATCCTTCATTGCGTTCAGTTTTCGTCTCAGAGAGTATGTGTTTCTGTATTTCTTCGCAACTAATTCGCAAAAATTCGCGACCAATTATTTGTCTGATAATTTTCGATGCTTAATTGTTTGGCTACGTGATCACTGTAGTATTGGCGATTTCAAAGTTAGTTACTATAAGTTCAAACGTGATTTCTATCACTATTGTCTTGTTTGAAATTGATAGGCATAGTCATGCATTGGAAAAATGAAGATAGTTTATTCCGCCATGCACGAAAAGTTTTCTTTCTAGACACACGAATTATTTTCATTCGTTTCTTTTCGAACTAGACCTATCTTCTGCACACCACTTTTTAACATGGTATCAAAGCGTTTCACTACTTCTTTATCTGATTCCAACATGATATCAGAGCGAAAGCTCTAATACTTGATATTTTTCACGATATCAAATTGATATCATACTCTTCAATTCTTTTCAAACTTTCAATATTAGAGAATTGATTTTCTATTGTTGGCATTACTGCATCTTAGCGTCATCGATATAATCGACAAACTAAGTTCCAAATGGATTCTCAAAGTAAAGTCGGTCTTATCACAGACAAGCTGAATGGATCTAATTATTATTTGTGGAAATTTAAGATGACCACCTTGTTAATTGCCAGCAAATTATGAGATGTTGTTATAGGTATAGAAGTAAAACCTGAAGATAACGACTCAAAGTGAAAATCGAAGGACGGTAAAGCTTTCGCGCTTATTATTCTCAATATATCAGATACACAGATTGGACACATAGCTGAAGCTAAAACATCAAAAGACGTTTGGGACATTTTGAACTCACTATATGACGTGAGGGACGTAACTACTAAGTTACATCTACGAAGGAAATTTTTCACATTCAAAATATTTCTTGGTGATTCACTTCAGAGTCACATTAACCAATTTAAGAATCTTTTGCAACAGATGGCCGCTGTCGGATCAGTCATAGATGATCAAGACGCAACCATGACATTGCTTTCAAGCTTGCCCTCTACATATGAGAACTGGGTGATGATCATATCGACACACTCAGATTTAAGTCTTACTAGAGTTCTCACTATGTTGCTACAAGAAGATAATCGAAGAAGTCAAGACACTTCGTCTACTTCCTCCTCTCAGACTCTATTTGTCAACAAAGGCTCGAAGCGACAGAAGCAGAAAAGCTCTAAGAAGGCAGATGTTGACTCAAAGTCAAGCACAATCATCAGATCCACAATCGAAGAAGAAGATGTTTTGCAGGTATTGCAAGCGCAATAACCATGAGATCAAAGATTTCCGAATCCTCCAAGCGAAAAACGTAGCCAACCAACCTGATCAACAAGCAAACACAGCCTCATCATCTCCCCAGGTCGAAGTGGACGAAGGCGCATTCATGGTCAAAGATCAAAGCGCATTTTTAGATGATTCATGGTTTTTTTATTTTGGAGCAACTCAACACATGACCAATCAACGTGAGATCTTTAACTCCTACACGCTTTACAGCACAAAGAAATTTGTTCATCTTGGTGACAATATTACTCACACTATTGAAGGTGAAGGTACTATAAGATTGCGGTTCCAGCATGATCAATTCAAATTACGATCAAAGGTTTTATATGTTCCTAAACTCTCTACAAATCTATTATCAATAAGTTGAATTACAGATTTAGGTCATAATGTAGAATTTGAATCTGATCAATGCAGAATTATTGATAGGAGTGATAAGATCCTTGCACTCGGCAAGAGGCATGGTTACTTATATAGATTGGTACACTACTATTTTGAGTCTAGTCAAGTCTTGAAAACTTTTGTTCTAGTCAATAAAGCATTACTATGACATCATCGCTTAGGACACGTGAATCATGCATCTATGAACATGTCCAGACAATCCATGGTCCTTGATCTCGACTATCCTTCTGATAAGGTCGATCTCCCTGTCTGTCATAGTTGCATCTTTGGAAAGCAGGCTAGAATTTCTTTTAGATCAAACCATATGCATACATCAAAAGATCTGTTAGATGTTGTTCATACAGATATATGTGGATCTATGCAAACTCGTTCATTGCTAGATGCAAAGTATTTCATTATCTTTATTGACAAATTCTCCAGAAGAATAGCTGTTTATTTCATTAAACAGATCTCAGAGGCTTTCATCAAATTCAGACAATTGAAGAGCATGCTGAGAATCAAACTGGCAAACGAATCACAGCACTGAAGTCAGATAACGGGGGATGTACATCTCCAACAAATTCAAGGATTATTGCCTTTACAACGACATTGAAGAACAATACATCACTTCCTATTCGCCTCAGTCAAATGGTCTTGCTGAGAGAAAGAATAGAATCTTAGTTGAATCGGCAAAGTGCATGTTATCACATGCGACACTTCCGAAGTGCTTCTGAACTGAAGCTGTTTCAACAGCAACCCATATTCAAAACAGATGTTCTACTAAAAGCCTTTCAAACAAAATACCATTCGAAGTTTGGACAGATACCAAACCTTCTTTATCAAACTTATGAGTTTTTGGATGTACTGCTTTTGCGCAGATTCCTCGTGATCTTAGAAAGAATCTCGACTTCCAAAGTATGAAATGTGTTTTCATCAGCTACACTACTTCAGATCAAGCCTACAAGTTGTTCGACCCCATCGAGTCGAAGATATTCACTAGCCGGGATGTCATCTTCATCGAAGATCAGTTTCAAGACCTCAAAGGAAAAGACAGTTTTCATGTAGCTGAGCTATCAGATTCTCTTGACGCTTTGAACTTTCCAGTTTCTCAGTTGACTATTTCTATTGAAGGTCCAAGATCCTCTACTCTTGACGAACAACAAATCAACGACGAATCAGAAGATGATGATGTTGCAGATCAGCAACTATAGTATGATGGAAATAATCAACTTCTTGCATTACCCAGAAGATCTTCAAGAACCAGCAGACCACCTAACCGATATATCGACGAGTTTGTAGCTTATCTTGTTCAAGAACCGACGTCTGTCCAAGAGGCACTCAGTCAGCCTGATTCCAATCTTTGGAAAAAAGCTATGAATAAAGAATATTCATCTCTTATTAAGAACCAGACGTGGACGATTGTGGAATTACCTGCTAACAGAAACATAGTTGATTGCAAATGGATTTTCAAAGTCAAGTACAATGCATATGGAAGCATCAACAAAAGAAAGGCACAACGTCGATTACACTGAGACCTTCAATCCAGTAGTCAAGCATTCTTTTATTCGACTTTTGTTATCATTTGCCGCTGCAACAGATTTGGAAATATATCAAATGGATGTACAGACATCATATCTCAATGGAGTCATCGAAGAAGAAATTTACATGGTGCAACCTGAAGGTTATATTATCGATGGTAAATACAATCATGTGTGTAAACTCTGTAAGGCATTTTATGGCTTGAAGCAATCTGCTCGGACATAGTTTCAAAGGATCAATAATTTCCTTACTGATCACGACTATACATCTAGCTCTTCAGATTCAAACGTTTACTTCAAAGCAATGCAGCAGTTTTTTATCATTATCACTTTGTACGTAGATGATACATTGCTTTTTAGCAACAGTACCGATTTGATATAATAAGCCAAAATAATGCTATCTTCTGAATTCGACATGACCAATCTGGGTGAAGCTCATTTCTGCCTTGGCATACAAATCCATAGAGACAGAAAACAAAATTTGGTCTACATTACACAACAGAGGTACATCTACAACATTTTAGTCAGATATAATCTGATGAATTGCAAGTTAGCTCTCTCACCAATGGAACCAGGACTCAAATTGTCAAAGGGCCAATGTCCCCAAACAATTCATGAGAAGCAGCAGATGCATGAGTATCCTTACCATTCTATTATAGGATCTCTTATGTACGCCATGATCTGTACCAGGCCAGACATAGCTTTTGCAGTTAGCTCTCTCAGTCAGTATATGACTAATCTTGGTATGACACATTGAAAGGCTCTTATCAGAGGCATGAGATATCTTCAAGCTACTATGGACTTTTGCATTTGTTATGGAGCAGTCGGCAACGACAAACTCAATTTCCTCAATGGTTACACAAATGTGAGTTGGGCAGGAGATGTAGACACTCGTATATCTACTTCCAGATTTACATTCTTCCTCAACAATGGTCCAATTTCCTGGAACAGTCATAAGCAATCTTTGATAGCTCTATCTTCCACTGAATCAGAGTATATCGCAACCTCTCAAACTACAAAGGAAGCAATTTGGTTGAGGAACTTACTCTCAGATATCGATCTGAATCAATATGCTCCGATGATATTATTTTGTGATAATCAAAGTGCCATCGCTTTATCAGCAAACCCTAGATTTCATTCCAAGAGTAAGCACATTGAACTGAAGTATCATTTCGTCAAAGAAGAGGTCAAATTGCAGTACTGTAGAACACAAGATATGACAGCAGATGTTTTTACTAAAGTATTAAATTTGGAGTCCAACAGAAGATTCTGTGTAGAACTAAGGTTGAAGGTCAAGGCATTCAAGGATTCAGATTAAGAGGGAGTGTTGGATTATTCTCCTTCTTACCAATCGAGTAATCGATTTTAATCTTCATCTATTGTTAATCCAGTTCTGTGGATTTTCCCATGTGTTTACACAGTTTACAAAATTACAAATGTTTTTACAAAGTCTGCAGAATTACACGGAGTTTACGACAGTGTCGTATTTTTCGGCTGACAGAAATCTCGTGTAAAAATTCAGTGTCGCATTTTTCGCTTTTTTTCAAAGAGCCTCAAATGTTAAGGAAATGACTCTGGCAAAGTGTGGGGCAACCCTAAATGAGATTTAAGGGCACCTTCGTCTTTTTCGTCTTTTTTGCGAAAAACTCGACAGTGTCGCCTGTGGCTGTTTTAGTTCATTTCTGTAGAGCAACAGTTTTGGTTCATTTATGCAGACAGAACGTTTATGGCCAATTTCACCGCTTATCAGCAATCAACGATAAGGACCGGATGGATGTCAGCTGATCACTAGCCAATTGGCGATTGCATTTGAGGACCTAATTTCTTAGTATAAATAGTTGTTCATATTCATATAGTTAATAATAATAATAATAATAATCTGGAATCATTTGAAATTTATTATCAGAATTATCAGAAGCATTTGAATAGTTAGCTCTCTCCCTCTCAAGTCTGTGAGCTTGGACACTCCTGATTTTAGAGATTGCTATTGCGCTACTGCTTATCAACATTGAGCATTAATTCAGACTTTCATTTTAGCCACTCAGAGATAGCATAGAGTACGCAGCTTCGATCCGTAACTTATTGTACTCATTTACTTTTGTTACGTTTTCATACTAAATCAATACTATCCTTCATTGCGTTCAGTTTTCATCTCAGAATGTATGTGTTTCTGTATTTCTTCGTGACTAATTCGTGAACAATTCGCGACTAATTATTTGTCTGATAATTTTCGATGCTTAATTGTTTGGCTATGTAATCACTGTAGTATTGGCGATTTCAAAGTTAGTTACTATAAGTTCAAACGTGATTTCTATCACTATTGTGTTGTTTGAAATTGATAGGCATAGTCATGCATTGGAAAGATGAAGATAGTTTATTTCGCCATGCACGAAAAGTTTTCTTTCTAGACACATGAATTATTTTCATAGCACTTGTTGAACAAAACTTGCATTTATCAATATGTATAATTCACCTTGACAATTTTATTTTTCTATTGATCTTTTAGGGTAATGAAAAAACTCTCATAAGCTCTTGTCAAAAACAAGACAGAAATGGGGACACTGAATCTACCATCGTTGATAGTAGATGTTGTAAGATATAGTTTGAGATGAAGGTATGGTTGAGGTACTATGATTAACTCTCTGAGCAAGAGATTCAGAGCCGAATCTCTATCTGGATTTCCGATTCCTAGATGTATAATCAAGCTGTATAAGGTCTTACAGTACAGAGTACCATAAAGCAAAGCAAGTTTTAGGACACCCAACTGTTACCTACCACCATCCCACAAAACAAAACCACGCGAGTTAGTTAAGTGAGGAAGACAGGTGTCATAGCTGAGCATCAATTGTTATCCATGTCTAAAACAAGATTCGCTACTTTATCAACAAGACTGCAAATTCAAATGAAATGTCCAATCTTCCCAATCATGCAATTTATGCTTAGCAATACACTCTTCCCTTTTTACGAACCATATCAGGGCAAGAGCCAAACTGATCTGTATAAGGGATAAGAGAATGTATTTTTTCTACCAATTTTTCGTATTTTTCATGTAAGAAGCCACTATTTAAGTGCATAATTAAAACAAGTCATGACTTTAGCATCAGTGCTAGGTACTAGGGCAGATCCGTGCCATGCTAGCCCGAGTCTAAGCACCTTGCGGCTTGGGCAAATCCATGCGATACAAGCCTACCATAGTCAGTCTCAGAAAACAGCAATATAGCCTACATTCACTTGCAATTCTACGTTATATACCTTCATGCTTTGCATATATCATATTCGAACCAACCTTCATATGCCAAGGGTAAGTAAGAAGCGCAAGCTTGTAGAGATTATATGCATATAAGGACTCATTCTTACCATGTCTAGATGTCTGCATCATATGTGCATTTATAAAAATTCCAATATATCGCATTGGTCTAAAAATATAAAACTTCGTACCTGGATATGAGCTGACGACATTTCCTATGAGCTACCCATCTTCCTCAACTAAGGCAATATCCTCCTTATGTACAAGTGTATTCAAACCGAAAGGACTAGGTTAAAGCATGTGTAGCATTCTAATAATCCTCATCACATTCTTAGAATAATAATTGCATTAGTCAAGTGTAACTCATACATATGGTTTAAAGAGCTATCACGTTACAATAAGATTCTTACTCGCATTTCCAGCAAACGATAGAAGGTATTAGTGACAATGATCATCATAATGCTCGTAGTAAATAACAGTGCTCCATAGAATCATTACTAGTTGTAGCAATATGCTATCACATGCAGTGATACTATTAGTATCCTCATACAGGTCTTATTACCAATATCACATGCTCCATACTTATCATTATCGAAGCCCATCAGCGCGACAATGAGCATTCTTGTAGGGCGGCCCGCATCAAACCATGCGTAGACTAAGTATTCAATATGCAATCAACGCATGCACGTTATGAGCGCATGATTTTCTTTGAAATCAGAAGCTAGTAATGCGATTAATCGCATCTCAGATCTGTGGCCACCATCGAATATACAAGAAACCCTTCTATACAATCGCGATGGTCTGGCCATCGGTGGGTTGTTGGCCATTATTCCATATGCCATGCCAATCAATACATTCCTTGTAAAGTATATATCAATGATGAACCAGTATATATCAGCGATGAATCATTAATACTAAGTTAACGTGGTATACCTGCGATTTAGTTCCAAATCCACTGTAGGAACAGCGTCCAAATGCGACTAGTTCCAACATGTATTATGAATCTAGAGTGCTATTCAATCACACCATTATCATATGCTATATAAGTTTCCAAACAAGTGCTTAAAAAGTACGAAAAAACCTTTTGTATATGAAAGGTTATTAAGCTTCAAGCTTGTTCATACTCTTACCTTTCTTTGTAGTATGTTTCCAACTAGTATTCTTCTAATATCCTTCCCATGCGTCAATCCTCAAAGCTGTGGTAGGTCGTAGTAGGAGAAGCACAACCAGAGAAAGAGAAAAAGCAAGAAAGAGAGAAGGAAGGAAGTGATTTAGGTCTGTGTAATCTTCCCT
Organism: Diphasiastrum complanatum; assembly: GCA_029204225.1. Classification (NCBI taxonomy): domain Eukaryota; kingdom Viridiplantae; phylum Streptophyta; class Lycopodiopsida; order Lycopodiales; family Lycopodiaceae; genus Diphasiastrum; species Diphasiastrum complanatum. Next base: position 56,701,252 of record CM055103.1, read on the forward strand.
TGTATAAGGAAGTCCGTACCTTTGAATGCACTAAGTGTTTGAAGATGCTCACCATCCAATCGTTTTCCTACAATGTGCACAGATCATAGCCATTCAAAGGAAGGCAAGTTTCCCTCTAAGACCATTTTTATAAAAAAACTTCACAAGGTGTCCCATTTCCAAGTTTGGCAAAGTAAAATATTTTAATCAGTTTGGTATCATAAGGGAGGACCCATTCCATGATGTTTTAAAGCGTATATGTCATGTAGCTATTATATAATAGAGCCCATGAGAGAGAGAGAGAGAGAGAGAGAGAGAGAGAGAGAGAGAGAGAGAGAGAGAGAGAGAGAGAGAGAGAGAGAGAGAGAGAGAGAGAGAGAGAACCCACCAACCGTACCCACAACTTGCAAGGTATCTCAGGGGGCAATTAGCACCCTTGAGATGGAGTGCTAACTGCCCACCAAGAGAAAATCCTCATTTTTTGGTAGTGCAAACATCAATCCAGGGAACATATTGTGTAAGAATATTTTGTTGATGATTCCGTAAAGTCTTTAAATCCATTTTATTGAAATGCCAAAACAATGTCATTGACTTTGCCAATAAAAGCAGTTAGATCGTTACAACAATACATAGCAGCAATCATCTGTGCAATGATAACTTTATAAGAGTTAAAAATCGGTCTATTGAATGCCAAGTGACTGAACTGGAAAGAGAGAAACCATTAGAGAAATTCTGAATCGAAAAAATACCCTTTAAGGAATGCCACGTAGGTTGACAAAGTTTATTAATGTAAATTACCAAAATAAATTCATTTTTCGCCCAAATTCTTTCATTTATGCCCGCACTAGTTTCGATGCTTAACCATTCTATGTACATTACCGTTTGTAATTCATTTAAAATAGCATAACTTTTTAATTGTAATTTCGATTGAGATGAAAAATTATACAATTGAAAAGTGCTCAACGAGAGCTTTCTAACGATATCCTAATGACCTACTTCTGAGCTATTGTTCAAAAGTTATGGCCGGTCAAAGTTTCAAACCCAAAAAAAAAAGTCCACATATTTCTCTTGTGCGCGGATAGAGTACCCTCTCAAAAGTCCACATATCTCTCTTGTGTGCGGATAGAGTACTCTCTCAGTGAGAGGGTACTCTATCCACGCACAAGAGAGATATGTGGACTTTTTTTTTTGGTCTGAAACTTTGACCGGCCATAACTTTTGAACGGTAGCTCGGAAGTAGGTCATGTAGGTACCGTTGGAAAGCTCTCGTCGAGCGCCTTCCAACGGTATAATTTTCTCAATCGAGGCTACGAATAAAAAGTTATGTTATTTTAAATGATAATTGCATATTATACTATGAATAACATGTCATGCTTGCGGGCTGCCCCCAGTGCCGAATTATAGCATTATTAAGAAAACTTTTTTTCAATTCTAATGAGCTACGTTACGTAGATTTCAAATTTGAGTATTTTGATTGGTCCATGTGTAAGCAAAATTTGAGAAAAAATGTAAAAAGTATCTTTACAAGGGGTCTTTTTTGGATTTAGAACTCCTCTAATGGGTAGTTCCTTCCTTTTATCAAACTTTTTCATATAAAAAATGCCGAACTCAGAATCAAAGGTAGTAGTAACATTCAAAAAGTTTACCGTATTGCCATTAGACTCCTCGCTTTTGATGGTCAAGTACTCTAGAGGATAAATCCATTTAGCATTATCAAGGTACGCGGTTGTTCTTTATCCAAAAATAAAAGCGCAACTGGATTGTTAATAAAACAAAAGTCATCTATATTCCGAAAGGTATTCTTGAACACCCATAGATATTCAATTTTTTCAAGTCTGGCAAGTCTTTTCATAAAATGTAATTCATAAAATAACAAGTACTAGTTACACCACATACTGGAACATGCAAAGCCCATGGGTATACCACAGCTTGCCTCCAAACTTTGTTTCCGAGTCTCACAACACAATGGTCAATCAATAAATCATTCTATTGGCAAAGTAGTAACTTGTCCATATGAGTCCATTTTTCAATTGGTTTGCTTATCCATTTCCATCTACATTCCTCATAATTAGATTTTCATTTATAGGCAAGATTTTCGTTCTTGCTGAATTTGAAAGCATACAAGATCATTTTCCGTATAATAGTCTTAAGTCCATCCAGGCCATTAAGAGGGATGTTTTCATAGCACTTAGTGATGTCATAACATAGAAGTGATCTTATTTGGCACATTAAGATAAAAATCAGTAAATGAGTTGCATTGCCAGAAGAGGTTGGTATCCACATTTAGGTAACTCCGGTATGAATGTGTCTTAAGGCCTGCCCCCTCCATGAGGAGTGGAGACAGAATACCAAGAGCTCCAGAAAGAAATGTGGCCACCTTTGAAAAGTAGCAGCCTTTAATCCATCTGAAGGTATTTTTGTGTGCTTTAAAGGTGTAGAGTAGAAACGATAATTCTTCTTTCCCTAGAAGGTGATCTGGTAGTATATTAGAAAAAGTATGCTTAGTAACAGTCAAGGCATTATCAATGTTATTGTTATCAACGTTTGGAAAAGGGGCAAAATCTAGACTAGATAATCTTTGCAATGCCAAGTTTCTAACTAAGTATATGCACATGAAACAAGAATTATGGTGGGCTTTATCTACTCCATTCACATAAAAAAAGGTAGTAATCCAGCCACGTTCATCAATAGCATTTTTTAAATCCTTCTTTGCGATGTTACTAGCTTACTCATACAGGCTGCACTTCCATAAAAAATTCCAAATCTTTCAAAGGATAAAAAAGCCAAACTTAATAAGATTTGAAGCATGATATCCCAATAGTTGAGTTTAGGTACAATAGTTCAAAGCATTTTGTCATCGGGTATAGTTCGTTAATGTTGATTTATAGATTTTAGCCTTGTTCACTTGTATTTATCAAATTCAATAGTCTCAAGGTGAAGTTGCAACCGACTTCATGTAGGCCATGAAACAAATGTTGCAAGTGGCTAAGGAAAGCATTTGAATGGCTCATTATCAAGCCCAATATTATGCTAATAAAGGTCATTCACGAAAATTCCAAAAATTTTAAGGTACTACAAATGACAAAACAAAATGCCCAAAACTATCTCCAAGACATAATGATCTCTACACGACTATAAAAAATCTCAATCGGTTTTCATATTAGTATGATCTTACTTAGGGGACGAGAGTTCATCTTGTATTCCATGTTAGTTGTTTAGAAAGATGACCACGTGGAACGGATAACACATTATTCTAGAAAAGTGAACTAGCTCAATTCAATTGGAGGATCTAACATCCTTTGTACTCGTGGAACTAGAGAAAGTTACAGATGTATGTCATTAGTTTATAAGAAACTATCTGATTTTTTAAGATAAGTTGAAAGACAATGACACCTGAGAAAAATAACTATATCTCAAATTGAAATATCCTAGTTTGCTCTCTTGAGAATGAAATTTTCAAAGGGAAGGGAACAATTGATATATGAGGACATAATAAAGGTGACAACCTCGATACAAAGTAGAACATTGGTCTAGGGTCATGGACATTTTAGTGCCATGTGTCAAGATACACAATTGTCGCAAATCTAGGCGTGGGCTATGGTTGTGGTGGGACCTACCTACATTATGTATATAGAGCTAGGAGGCGTCGTTATCATTCATTCTATCATCCGGGATTTGGTGGATGGTACAAGCAAGTTTATAGTTGGGATGCATTCTCTAGCATTGTGATGATGCTAGGGAGAGTTGAGAGCAATGACTGGTGGTATGAGACATCTATTATCATTGGAGACACATGACATTGGTGTCAACAACCTCAGTGCACATGTGTGAGTCTACATTGGTGTCAACAACCCCGATGCACATGTGTGAGTCTACATTGGTGTCAACAACCCCAGTGCACATGTGTGAGTCTACATTGGCTTTATAGATGGGCGTTAAACGAGCATTTTTCATTTGACAATGTGCAAATACCTGACAAAGATTGGCTTAAGCGTGTCACACATTTAGAAATCTACATCCAGCACTATAAGGTCTAAGTGCTAGGTGTGAATTTCTAAATAGTTGTCCACATGAATTTTCTGTAGAAGGTATGACTTAATTAACATTCAGTATTATGATTTTTAAATTTACATATTATTGATCTTGTTTTTAGCTTTGTCATGATGGCAGTAAGCTATTGTGTAGATTTGTTAAAAGTTGAGTTGTCACTCTTTGAATACGTGAGTTCAAGTATTCAAATGAGCCTTTTTTCAATGCAGATTTTGTTTTGTTTTTTTAATACTTTCTATTGACTTGAAGGCCCTATGTAAGCCAAGGCTTTTTGTGATGTTTTAATAGCCTTGTTTTTTATTTTTTGCATTTGGCATCCATGTGAGAGAAGGCCCAAGGATTCAGGCCTTCCCCTCAAACAAAGGTCATCCCTTGGAGGAAGTTGCTTCCCCCACACAAACTATGTAAAATCTCTTGAAATGCAACCACAAGAGATAACCAACCCTCATAAGAGAAGACGAGTGACTTAAATCTGGACACTCAAGTGTTGTACTCTGTCTAAAAATGACGATGTGTCAACGATCCGATGGAAGTTCATCTACACATGACAATATAAGAATGTTCAGGCTGACCTAAATACATGCTGACATGTATAGTAGAAGAAAAGTAGGCTTACACAATTAGTTCTTGGAGGTCAGCTCCATCATGCATTAGAATGTTCATTATTTTTAACGATATTATTGGGTTCGGATATTTGGGTGGCATTGGTTTTTAGCTTTATTGTGGAGCCACAAGCTATTGTGATCATACACTTAAGGATGATGTGCAGTTGTCTGGTGAGTTTAAGCAAAAGACTATTTGCTTTGTTGGATTAGCAATAAGCCATTGTGTCACCATTGATCATTTGCTAAAAGATGTGTGTCACTCTTAGTTGAGTTTGAGCATTCAAATGATTTTTGTTAATTAAATAATTCTTCTAAATGCAATCTTTGTTCGTTTTTTATTTTCTAACAATTTAAACGCCGCGTGTAAGGCAAAGCTTCTAGGAGTGTAACTTATCACTTTGTTTTATATCATATAACATTGAAATCTCCTTTTTTCAATCATTCTTTTACTTTATGGCAAAACTTGTCTTGTGAGAAGAGAGAGAAAGGGGTTGCCAAGAAATCTCTCTCTCTCTCTCTCTCTCTCTCTCTCTCTCTCTCTCTCTCTCTCTGGGCTTGGCCATGTACAATGCACATCTGTGATGGACATCTTAGACGATGAGTTAGTTTTGATCATGGGTGGTTGGTTTTAAACACATGCTCTTAGCACATCCAAAAACCATACCTAAACAAGGACTCCCAAGAGCTCAAATCAGAGGGTGCTCAACATAATAGGCCGAATTTCGAGATCAAATCCCAGGATCAATGAGCATAACACAACTATTTTGCACATCCCATGACCATTGCACAGTCTTGAACAACTTTCTTGCACATCACATAACCACTAATGCTCTCACTAGATGCCCCCGATCTAAACTCTTGCCCATCCCTCAAAGTCCAAGCAAAAAGTCATCACTCCATGTGAGCATTCCCTCTCTCCTTTTTTTTTCATCTCCTCTCTCTCTCTCTCTCTCTCTCTCTCTCTCTTTTCTTATTCATTTTTGCATGAAGTGTGCCTCTATTTGACTACTTTTGGTCTTTTGGTGTGTGTGTGTGTCTCTCTCTTTGATGTATCTGCCTAGAAGCTTTCCTTCTCCCATCCATGCACTGTCCTTCCCTCCTTCCTTTTCCTTCCCTTCCCTGGGTATGATCATGATCATGATCATGGAGATAAGAGGATGATGATGATGGGTTTCACAGTTTTACTAGTTTTGTTCAGGATCAGACTCCCTCTGCCATGGTATTGACCTCTGTCCAGGTGCTCTCTGCCTATGGCTGAAGCAGCGGGTGTGGGAGTTTGCAGTGCTCTGCAATCTCTGTGCAGATCATGTCACATGTTGAGCAACTTCTAACAATGGTGTTGTGGCTGTTGATCAGGGGTCCATTTCTTGTTGGAAGAAGGCTATGATGTCCTTTATGCTGTATTGTGATGAGATTCTGAATTGGGTAGTGGGGAAAGGATGAGGAAGAGATAGGATCGGGAAAGAAATGGTAAAAGCTTTGAAATAGAACAACAGGACACTAGATTATGTCAGGAATACTGGGCTTAGATGCGGATTTGAGTACGGAATTTGGTAGCGATAGGGTATTATGGCGTCTAGAAGAGATCATATGGAAGGCATCCATGCGGCCGGCACTCATTTGTCCAAATGTAGGCTCAAATTTGCGGCAGCGCAAGCGGCTTATGGAACATTCATGGGGCAGCAATCCGCCGTGGTAGAAGCAGCAGCACAAGGCTCACGCAGGGATGTGTCTCGGCTGCTTGAGTCAGGGTTTATTCCGACTCAGGAGTTGAATTATGCTATATTTCAGGCAGCGAAGAGAGGGCATAAGTATATCTTGCAGGAGTTAATGGAGGCCGGAGGGACAGATTTGGATGCGGCGATGGAAGCTGCGGGCTGGAGCGGGCATACGCACATAGTGGATGAATTGATGGTGTCAGGAAGGAGTGTGAACATTGGTAGGGCATTTCTTGGGGCAATGCTTGCCTGCAGAAGGGAAATGATTGACCATTTGATCAAGGTGGCTGATGCTGAGGGGCTGGAAAGTGGGTTGAGAGTAGGGGCAAGTCTGATCTGGAGTCGCACGGCCGATGAGGTAGGGTTTCTGAGCGATGTGCTCGAAGATCTGGTGAAAGCTGGAGCGAAGAATTTTGCAGATGCTCTGCTCTCATCCTGCAATGGAACAGCTATTTTGCATCTGAATGGAAGGAGGATTCTTCATAAGAGCAAAATTTTTGATAGATTGGTGCTAGAAGCTAGCAATCTTACAAGGGATTTCTACAATTCTCTGTTGCTGCAAACATGTGTTTGTTTTCTGTACAGAATGACAATACTGGAGGCTGGGGACGCAGCTCTGTTGGATCATTGCGACGTTAGTGTATTTGTGTGTGAGTCAGTGCCCTTCTTACCCAAAGTGAAAAGGATGCAACACATATTGGAATCTGCCACAGCCACTCAAGATATGTTGGACATCTTTTCCATCTTGTTTCGGAACGGCGAGAGTTTGATCAGCGAACGGCTTTTCCAATTCACTGATGGGAATGTTGAGAAGGCAAGAACTTTGCTTCAGGTCAAAGGTAGCAATTGCCAAGTTGGTCAAAAAAGAGGAAGATTCTCATCTCTTGAGAGTAGGGCAGAGTGGCCTTTGAAAATGATGAAGTTTCTCCTGACTCAGTGTGGTGTCACATCTGAATTGGCGATCGAGCAGGCTGTTGCATCATCAACCCATTTGGGAGTCATGCTTCCAGTGCTTGAGCTTCTTGTGGAATGCAATTGTTTATCTATCACAGATCCCTATGTTGTCCTTGCTTTTGCCACAGCTTTTAGACAAACTGCAGCTGTGAAGTATCTTTTGGACATTATCCCCAAGCCGGTGAATATCCGGCCCATGATGGAGGCCTTCAAAACAGCGGCCTCAGAGAACATCGGTCCAGAGGGAGTGCTGTATCTCCTCCATCTCAATTTTCTTGATGATCCTAAAGCAACGTTACGAGCGGCGACCATGGTTGCAGAGCTGGAGCACACAACACCAGAGCTGAGGGATCGGCTGAGAGAAGAGTGGTCCCAGGAGGCATACAATGTAGGAGCTGAGGAGGGCAGTAGGCATTACCTTAACATAATGCGCATCATCAAGAGAGGCCAGTCAAGATTATGTGTGAGAGAGCTTCCTTTGCAGCTTCAGGTTGCAATTGGCTATTTACCTTTGTATAAGGACTGCTATAGGACTCCTGGAAGTCTTCTATCTCAGAGGCAACGGGGAGAGCTTGTTGAGGCCGTACGCCACCTATATCGAGGAAGCAGTACAGTTACTGAGGTGGATGTCCATAAGGCAGATAAAACAAAGTTGTTGGCTTTGCTTGGAGCATTTTTGCCAGAGTGGAGCCAATCGTTTACGGATGTCGACTCCAGGAAAGATGAGATAACTATAGCTCATAGCTAACTTCTGGAGTCAGGTGGGGTAAGTTGTTGTGCAAATCCTTTCCAATCAATGTATATTTCATTGGAGATAGATGCTACTACCCCACCAAATTATCCTATGATTTCAAGGATGGAACATATTCTGAAAATCAATGTGTAAAGTGTTCATGCCAAGCACCTGGACACTGGTTTTTTTGGCCTTTGAATAATTATTCAAAGCAATGCCCTAATGATTCTTAAGTCAACTTTTCCCAGCGTGAGGACATGTTGATCTGCATAATTTGATTCTTTAATACTTGAATACTAGCTGTCAAAAAGGAACTGGTCGTAATGACACAGCTAGAAGCTTTGAAAGCTGTGTTGGAAGCTACAGTCAGACTGACTTTTTTGTTGCAGCTCTAGCACCGTCTTTTGAGCCTAAATTGGGGTATTATCTTGTTGTACTTAAATTATGCTAACATCATTGAGTATTTGATGGATCAAGGATCTGCTTTATCGGTCTCGAATTTGTCCCATAGTTTGACAAATATTATTAGTATGAGAAATTACCTTCCACTGAATGCTTTTAATGCTGCACGTGAGCGATTGTCAAGTGATGATTTATTTTTTATTCTCTATTGCTATTTACAATTTGGAGGCATCCTCTGAAGCAAGGAGGATAACATTTGAGATTATGCGATGTTTTGACTGATTAAGTATAAAAAAATTATATTGTTGCAGTGCCCCTGTTTGTTGATCTTCGTTGAAGGACATACTTGTCTCAATGAAAAGAGATGTGCAACTGCTTTTTGTAGATTTACCTTTATACTTCATTTTCCACTTTTTTGTGTGTTAATATTCTTGCTAAGCATAGGTGATTTCAAATTAGAGAAGAAGTTTGTGTTGGTGGAACTAGTCGGTGCTTTTCCAAAAATCAAAATCTTGACATCCTGTGTACGAACCTGCATATTCATGGGTTTACACCTCACAAGATTTATAAAGGGATCATAATTCAGTCTTGCAAACATGATGTACTATTCAGGAGTGGTCATTCCTATTGCAGCATGAAAACATGTCTACAAAGGTAAGGCTTTGGCTCTGGTACTAGAGACTGAACTAAGATGAGGCATTCGATTCTGAATTACAGTGTATATGAAGTTCTGCCAGCAGTTGTTTTTTCGTGAGGGAGAATATATGCTACTGAGAAGCAAGTCCATCATTTCTTTGTTGTTGTGCAGCGAGTGTGTTGACTAGTCAAAGCAAAGAGTGCATCGATGAGACTGTAAACAGAGTCTGTAAAAAGCTATACGAGAGTAAGTCCCCCCAATCTACTGCAGGAGTCCAGCTAGCTATCTTAAAGTGATCAAATATAGGCATCTTGTATCTGAACTAGCACATCCACAATGACCGTTAATCAACTGAGCTGCCATAATCAAACTTGCATTGCAGTATGTCAATTCTGTTTTCCTTCAACACAAAACCCTGTAGTTGCGTCATGTAGAATTTTTCATCCAAGTCACCATTTAGAAGTGCTATTTTCACATCCATTTGATGGACCATTAACTTCTACAAGAGATATTGCCAGGACAACCCCATTTGAGGCCGTTTTACCACAAGTGCGAAGGTCTCTGTAAAATCATTACCCAGCTTCTTAGTGTAATCCTTGGCTCTTAGCCTATCCTTGCACTTCTCAAAGTTTTTATGTAAATCATATCCCAATCTTAAAAGCCTTTCACAACTCATAAGTATTTTATTTGTAGATAGTTCTATAAAGGCCCATGCTGTATTCCTAGTAACGTACTGTATGTATTTTTCCATGTCCTTTTTCACTTATTTGCATATGGTTCTTCCATTGCCTACGTGAGGTCACTTGGATCATTCATATAGGAAATGAAAGTCATTTCTAAAATCCCTTGAAGGAGATGTCTTCACCTCGTGAATATTGTTAGGTTTTTTGTTCTGTTGCATGTCCTCATTTGTGCAGTATATTGGAGTCAAATTATTGACCTCAAGGGTAAGGAAGAAAGTCCTAGCCGGCTCACCTTTTATTGGAGAACAACTCATAGGTATCTTCTGCTCAGGTTATGTCTACATGTCTATCACATTTCTATTGTGTGTGTATTAGTTTTTCATCCATTTTCTCAAGTTCTATTTCTTTGGACTGATCGAGTCATTTGTTTGTCTTAGTTGTGACTTCGTCAAACCGTGATCTTTGAATTTGATCATTGATTTTGATTTGGGATGAAAGAGTCTTTTTATTGCTTCTCCTCATTGCAGATTTCAAAAAAAGTGCATAATTTGCTTTTGGCCTTAATTTCTTCCCTCCATTTGTTTGGAACATAGACATGACCAATGCAAACAAGCTCTTAAATGAGTTGTTGATGGCCACCTTTTATCCAAATTTTCTGTTGTGCAAATGGACACCTTTTATCCAAATTTTTTGTTGTGCAATTCTATTCAACATTCTAACCTTTGGTACACGAAGTCCTTTTACTCTTATTTTGGAGAGCTTTCAGAAGTATAGGACATACAGTATGGTCCATTTCTTACCATCTTCTAAAAAAATTGGTACATTACCAATTTCCCATTGCTAACAAGAACTCAATAGTATTCAATTCAATCAGTCTTTGCTCTTTTAAGCAAGGTTATCTATGATTTGTCATCTAATGAGTGTTATATGTTGTGTAGCTTTTTGTGATTATATCTAGTCTAGCATGGATCGAGACTAATCTTAACTATGCTTAATCACCTATATACCTATCCATGAATGTATTTATACAAGTAAGCATGTATGTGTCCTTTTATCCGACCATCTATCTATCTATATACACATCCATCCATCAATATTTATTGATCTGTATAATTAGTTTGTAACTATAAATCCAATCATCTATTCATCGAGTGTGAAGTTCTAGTGAGCTTGGTTGAGCGAGTTTTTATTTATTTTTGAATGTGAGCTAGCTTGTGGGTGATGTTTTTTTCAAGTTTTTCAATGTAGCAACGCATTAAAATACACAAAAAAGCACTTCCTTGTGACATTTCTTTTTTAAGTTCTAATGGTCCCCCCCCCCTCCCCCGCAAATTTAGAACATGTTTCAATAACTATTTTTAAATTCTAAGTATGTCATTTGATAAAAATTATTGTTAATGTTCAATTTTTGTTTTTACTATGTCAAATAAATGAAAATATGTTTGTTAGGAAAAACAAGACCATCCATATTTCTATGAAAAACAACAATATCATATAGTAATGTTATGATGTCATGGAGTTATTTAAATTAACCTAGATATATATCCTTTTACTCCATGGCCTAACTCAACTATATGCAACGCTATGTATGAGAAAGCATGTGCAATTTTTTTTTTTCTCAAATTGAGATTGGTGAATACACATTGTGATTCATGTCTAGCCCAAGCACTCATAAGAGTATGTAGTACATGTGTTTGTATGCAAGGTAAGATTTTTCGATTATTTGTAGTCACTGGAAAACTAATATGCTCAAGTTTTGGGCTTCAACTTCTTGGGCTAAATTCTTTATTTTTATCATGAAAATCTCTTATTCAAACTTTCTGATTACGGTGATTGATAAAATTTTAGCATATAGACTGAAAGCGAAATATGTTCTCTTTAGGGCCAAACATGATATCCATGTATGTACGCATGTCCTTCTCTGGCTACTCTCAGGAACATCCTCTTTGTCATCAGTTGGAATCATGTTTTTCAAAATATTTGATTCCTGGTGCACAAGGAAAATAGACTCAACTCTTTGTAATATCTCTTGCTTCTCGAGTTCCAAGCTACTGCCCTTTTGTACATGCCACATCGAAGGTATTTCTAGACTCTCACACTTGATGTGCATGGTGTTCACATATGGTCCACATTGTCATTACAAAACCACATGAATTATTTTAAATTTCTACTTGTCTTCCTGCGCATTCCCAAAAAAAAAAGGGCAAGAAGTCCCTTTGAGTTGTTCTTGATCTATTTTGTACACTTGCCCAATCCAAATCCAAGCCATTCCATATAAGTGACCATGTTATCTGGCTTGGTTCAGCGAATTAAACAAATGGTGTGTTGAACATAAGTCTTCTTGACAACATTGAATGTTCTTTTTACAGCAAGAATTGTTAGATTCATTTTCTTTCAACTCGTGATTAATCGCCTTGAGGTTCAAGATTATTGTACGTAGGTGTGTCTTCCATAGTGTCTGACATGATGTTGCTCATCGTCAAAGGATGTGGTGTGGCATTGGTTTCTACAAGTGGCGCTATTGATAAGTGCCTCCAAGCTAGGGTCATCTCCAATATCTCTCTTGTATAAAAGCATTATAGATTAATGCGTGTTTTGTTTCCCTCGCCTACCAACCAGTTTGCATGCTTTGCCTTGGCCATATTGGTTTGGGATGTATTGGCCACTTCTCTAATGTTGGTGATCTATAAAAGCATTTACATAGCACGATATAAAAATTGTGACCATTATAATATTGGGTTCTAAAAGACTCCAACTAGCGAATGTCTTCAATTTGTGTAGCACACTTCCACCAGCTTAGCCAATAATCCATTGTTGGCAAATTGGCATCTGCCACCTTTCCATTGGCTCACTAGGCTCTCATAAACTTAGATTGTGAGAAAACTTCATCTAACATCAATGCATTCATTCACTTGCGACACATATTTTTTTCATCTTTATATCTTTTGAATACATATTGAGTGATGATATTGTCAAGGATTATAGAACTCACTCTCCATACTTCATGTAAATAAAACTAACTTGTTCATTTCTATTATTGGAATAGAGAGAGTATTCTTTTCATTCCCGTTTTCATAGCTTGTATTTTGGAGGATAGTAGGAGAGGAAGAGACTAATGCATCTTGAGCTAATATTGTGTTATGGGTATGGTGTTAAAGGTGGAGGTGGAGGTGGTCGAACAAGTAGAAGGAAAAAATGAAAGCTGGTAGGATAAAAATGGTTCAAAAAAAATGAAGGTGAGTGGGATAATTGAGTGTAGGTGGAGGAATCCATGGCAGGTGTACGGAGAGAACCAGTTGTGGAACCTTGAATCGGCATGCCAAGTCCAACACCTCATTGGTTGATAGATCAGCTCTGCTTAGGTTCTCCAACATCGTCATTGTCGTCGTCTTTTTCTAGCACTGATATGCTTGCATTAAATCTATAGGACGTATTCCAAATGAGGTCCATCTGTTTTTAGACTGGAGGAGTTCCTCTTGGACCTTGTTGACGGTCTCTTATTGTTTTCCTCTTCTGAATTCTGATAGTTCCTCTTTAGGGCTTCGTGTTTCTGAATTAGGGATACATACTTCTCCATTTTTATTGCTGCCCCTGAAGGTGGAACGAGTAATTTTATATCTTTGGGCCTGATAGGTTGCTTGACTGTCGTCATCGCATCAATTAATCTCTTATTTTCCTAGGTCAAGAGATCTAACCGTTGCTCAAACTGGTCTTGAAACTCTTGAAAGGCATCTAGCTGATGTGAAAATTGAGTCTGCTCTTCCAATCTCTTGGCCCTTTCTTTCTGCAACTCATCCATGGTTGTCCACAACTCCGCGTCTCTTTGCTGCAGATCCTGCTTTGCCATCTTGAGCTCTTCTCCTTGTTGGATCAGCTAGTTCACCATCCAATGAAGGTGGTATGAGGTCTTAGCATGCCATTTCAAGGGCTCCTTGGCTTTCTCAAGTAAACTGCCCTAGGCTGGAAGGGTGGGGAACTCGGTAGGTAGATGATGGTAGGTCGAAAAACAAAATTGTGAGATGGTGGAGTGAATAGGTAATGGAACGGTTAAGGCCATTATCCAACACTAAGAAAATTCTTGGTTAACTTAGGAACATAAAGAACATTCTCAAGATTCATCATTTTGGATGATCCAACATACAATGGAATGGCTCCTATTATACTTATCTTACATTTTTGACTACTTGCAGTATAGATTGATCTATGTAAATCATTGTAAGAAGGTAAAGTGGAGAAAATGTCCTTTTGATATGTCATGTGGGAACTAGCCCCACTATCAATCCACCAAGAATCATTGGTGTTGCTCTTGTGATTTCACCATTCCACTGGGCACGTAGTTGGGAGTTGACGACTGAGTGCATTTCAGAAGGCGACGTCGATTTGGCTTTCAAATTGGTGGGAAAGCGACGAGTGGCCTGGTAAGGAAAAAAGTGCAGGTCATTATTTTCAACTTCTGACATCATTGTTGGCCTCGGCACACTGCTTTTAGCCTACGGCGAAAGTTTCAAGCAGTTTTGCGATGGCAAACATGGGAGAGTCCATTTTGAGTGAAAGTAGCAAATTTGAAGGGATTTCCAACTATGCGGTGTGGAAATTCAAAATGAAAAACATACTGATGGAGAAAGATGTGTGGAAAGTCATCACAGGTGATGAGAGAAGGCTGCCAAATGAAGCGGATATCAAAGTGTTCGATAAAAAGATGAGGAAAGCTTTGACCTTCATTAACTTGTCAGTGAAGGACCACATCATTACCCACATTTGTGATGCTATTACACCTAGACAGGCATGGGATGTGCTAAAGGAGCATTCAAGACATCAAATCTGTCAAGAATCATGTTTCTGAAGTCAAAGCTGAATAGTGCCCGCATGGAGCAAGAAGAGCACATTCAGACGTACATGACCAGAATCAAGACAATGAGGGATGAACTGCATTCTATTGGTGAGCGCATACGTGACGTGGAGTTGGTGCACAATGCATTGTGCGGCATTGCAGAACCCTATCAGATGTTTGTGAGTGGAATAGCATAAAGAGAAAGATTGCCAACCTTTGACGAGCTCACAGGAATCTTGATGCAGGAAGAGCAACGGCGAGAAATGGTGAAAGCTAGACGTCAAAATACTGACGATCAAGCACTTGCGACATGCCAAAAACAAGGCAAGGGCAAGGGCAAGAAGAAGTCTAAGCACAATTTGCCAAGTCTCAGGAGGATGAGGGATCTTCCAGTAAGACCAAAAAGAAAGGCAAGTGCTTCCATTGTGATAAAAAGGGCCATTGGAAGAGTGAATGTCGCAAATTCCTGGCGGAACAAGGCAAGGGAAAACCAAAACAAGCAAGAAACCTTGTCGATGAGGGTGAGATTGAAGACTCTAGCATCTTCATATCTAATTGTCATCTAATCAAGATGATCAAGCATGGTATATTGACTCGGGAGCCACAAGACACATGACAGGTAACAAGAATTGGTTCAGTAGCTTGAAAGTGTTGGATGATGGAACATTCGTTTCACAAGCAAATGGTGAGGTGCGCAAGATCAAGGGGATAGGCACTGTTTCAATCCAACTACCTGATGGCAACAGCAGGATGATCAGGGAGGTACTTTATGTACTAGGTTTGAGAAAAAATCTACTTTCTGTTGGAGTCATTACTGATCAAAAGTTGAAAGTAGAATTCACCCATGATCGTTGCTTTGTGAAAAATGTGAACCAAAAGTTCAAAGTTATTGCGGATGGAGTAAGGGAGCCCAATACAGAATTGTATAGGTTGAATGCTACAATTAAGGGGCAACATGGACTTGTATCGTCCATTCCATTGCAAACTAAGTTGTGGCATAAGAGGCTTGGTCACTTGAACTTGGGAAGCCTCAGTTTGATGAGAAGATTGGAGATGGTAACAGGATTGCCTACCATAGAAGATCACTTAAAATCGATTTGTGAATCTTGTGTATATGGGAAGCAGCATCAAGAGAAGTTCAATAAAGGTGGTGTTGCAAGAGCAAAGAACATCTTGGATTTAATCCACACAGATTTATGCGGGCCTATGAGGACCATGTCCTTGGGTAAAGCCTTCTACTTCATGACCTTTATTGATGATATGTCACGTAAGACATGGATCTATTTCTTGAAGAAGAAATCAGATGCATTTGACAACTTCACGAGCTTCAAAGCATTGGTCGAAAATTAGACAGGTAGGAAGATCAAAGTTCTAAGATCAGATAGTGGAGGTGAGTACAAGTCTAATGACTTCAATGATCCTAGTGACCAATGTGGGATTAAATTACAATTTACGCAAGTCATACTCCTGCTCTCAATGGTGTAGCTGAGCGCAAGAATCGTACGATTGTGGAAAGTGCTAGATCTATGCTAGCTGAGATGAAACTCCCAAAAGATTTTTGGTCAGAAGCATGCAGTACGGCAGTCTATCTTCAAAATAGAAGTCCTACCATTGTCGTACCAAAGATAACACCTGAGGAAGCATTCACGAAGAAGAAGCCAAAGGTGAACCACTTGCGAATCTTTGGATGTAAGGCCTTTGTACACGTTCTTAAGGAAGAGAGACGTAAACTTGATGTAAAAGCTATCAAGTGCATATTCCTAGGATATGATGATCGTGTGAAGGGCTATAGATGTTTTGATCCAGCGGAAAACAAAATCCATGTAAGTCGTGATGTTATCTTTGATGAATCCAAGATGTATGAAGACGAGGATGCTGAGAAGATAGATACATCCAATGGGAAAGATGGTATAGTGAGGATACCACCTGATGATGATCCATTCATTGACCTTCCAAGTGATGAAAAAGAGGATACATCTCAAGATACTACTACTCAACCTCAAGAGACAGGTTGGAAAGGTAGGGACAAACCTTTTGGTGCAAGAAGGATTGAAGTTGCAGGTGACAAACGCAAGGAGAAGGATGTACCGTGGGGTACATTTTCACCAGGAAGCCGATCACCTGACAGGAAGCTCCCTAAGTGGTTTGAGAGATTGTTGGAGAGCCGTGACATAGATGACTTTCCAGGATCATCTAGCCACATTTTGGTTGGCCTTTGCATCAAATGGATGTGAAATCTGCTTTTCTAAATGGTGAGTTAGAAGAAGAGGTGTTCATGGATCAACCTGAAGGCTTTGTAACGAAGGGACAGGAAAGTAAAGTATGTCGCTTGAAGAAAGCGCTTTATGGTCTTAAACAGGCCTGAGTGAACAATTATATGTACAGTGTAATTTCATTTTGAGAAATACAGTTGCTATGTGAGCTTGCTGTGGAGAGTGTTTTCTGTCTGTGTTATTGTGTAGCATGATCTGTGTTCCTGTGCAAAGCAAATTCGAAGTCTCAAATCTTTGAACAGAGATAAAACCCCTAGTCCTGACGGGGTCACTCTGGATTTCTTCTTTGCTCACTGGAATATAGTTGGTCATTCCCTGCTTCTTGCTACTAACATTGTGATTGAGACGGGTTCCTTCCCTTCCTCCTGTTCTAAGGGGTTGATCAAATTCATTCCTAAGACCGAGTCCCCCTCTAAGATCGCTGACTACCATCCTCTTAATATGTTGAACACCTCGTAGAAGATTGTGGTGAAGGCTATTGCCAAAAGGGTAGCCCCACTCCTTCCCTCTCATATTTCCAAATGCCAAACTGATTTTGTTAAAGGTAGATCATTGTTTGATAACATTCTTAATGTTTGGTCTACCATTGATGCTGCTTTATGGTTTAGTTATCCGGCTTCATTTTTTAAGATTGACTTTGATAAAGCTTTTGATCGTATCGGCTGGAATTGCATTATTGCCTGTTGCTCTTCTTTTGGCCTCCTTGACTATCTCACGAAACTTATACGTGTCCTTTTCGCTTCTACCTCCTCTTCCATTCTCTTTTAGGGTGTCCTTTCGCCGTCCTTCTTTGTTTCTCGTGGCATCAGACAGAGTTGTCCACTCTCCCCCTATCTTTTTGTTATTGCCACTGAGCCGCTTATTTTTCACCTTATTAAGCTTAACTCCTCCCCTTCTTTCCGTCCTTTCATTTTTCGTGATGTTCTTCTTGGTCCCCAGTTATTTGCTGACGATCTAGCTTGCGTCATAGAACTTCATCATCACTCTGCCTCTCTTATTTTGATGGAATTGCATCATTTTTGTGACTTTTCCGACTCTTTGATTAACTCCCAGAAAACAGACATCATTGTCCTTTCTCATGACTCTCCGCCTGCTTGGTGCATGGATCTTGGGCTTAACGTTTTACCTCACGATACCATTTTTCGTTATCTAGGTTTTCCTTTGGTGCCTCTCTATCTAATAGAGATCGTTTTAACTGGATCATTGAGAGAATTAAGAATAAAATTCTTCTTTGGAACTCTTCAAACCTTTTTTTTGCTGTTAGGCTCATTGTTCCCAAGCATATCATCTCCTCCTACTTCACCCACTTCCTTCTCATTTGGTTTCTCACTCCTTCCTACTCTCTTTCAATTGCTAAGTTATTCAGAAAATTTCTTTGGAACAAGCGTCTTAGTCTTCTAAACTGGGATATTTGCTCCGCTCACAAGAAGCTGGGAGGTCTTGGTCTCCTTGATCCCTCTACTACTGCTCTCTCTCTCCTCTTCAGACGTATACATTTCAATTTTACTTGTCCTCAACCTTGGGCCCTTATGATGACCTCTGTTCTTCCTCCTCTTCCTTCTTCGGTTGGCTATGACTTTACTCGCTCTTTTGTTCATTTTTCGATTTCTCTTCCTCCTATGTTTGAATCTATTTATAGGGTCCTCCTCTCCATGCGCGATCTTACTTCTTGGACTGGTGGTAGTACTATCTCTCCCTTGGAATCTCTTTGGTTTTCCAAAGCGATTACCATTAATTCTAAGCCGCTTGCTCTGATTGAACAGAGACTCTACAGAAATCTTACTCGCAAGGGTCTAACCACTTGAGAACATATCATGAATTCCGTTTACGCTTTCCCGTCTCAAAGAAGAATTAGGTCTTTCTTCCCGCGAAATCAATTTTCCCTCCTTTGCTTTTTCACATGGTGATCTTGGACAACTTTCTACTTCTTCCCCTTTTGCCTGTAATAATAAATGGTTATTTAAAGCCCTTGATAAGACTGGGAAGATATCCTATTCCTCTATCTTTGTTGCCACTTTCTCTTGGTACAATTCCAGATGGAATCTCTCTGATTCCCCCTCCCGTTGGAAAAAAAGATTTCGTCTCACTCACAAGATTAAAACTAGTAAGCTTAGAATCTTCTCTCTCGGGATACTTCAACTCTCTCTTCCTATCCGAGCAACTATAAAGGTGACGTCTCGCATGTCTGCTCCAAATGCAAAACATTAGAAGAGAATATGATTCACCTATTCTTTTTTTGTTATGCTCCTCTTTGGAAATCTGTTGCTGACCTTTTCATTGCTCGTTTTCATGTCAGATTTAGAAGATTCAGCCATACAGACCTATTGTTAAATGATATCACTTTTGAGGATGTTATGGTTAATTCTTATTGGCAGTGCATTAGAGGTATTACTCTTTGGAACATTTGGTTGGATAGGAATTGTAGGGAATTTGGGAACGGTGATTTTACCATTTCCCCCCTATTATTCAAAGAAGCTGATAGACTTGTGCTACTCTGATGTTTTTATGTTCTATGTACGTTGTAAAAATTTCCTAATCTATGGTCAACCATTTCGAGAGAAAAAAAAGAGAGTTCAAAATTGAAGTTATTTTAAAGAAGGGAAAGCAACACTACCTAGTAGATCATTTGTCACAAATCTGAAACGTACCTTCTTATAATGAGTATAAGAGGAACTATTAGATGTCGTGCTCTTTAGGGCGGATTTAGTGTTGAATAGAGTATTTAATGATAAGCAAACCACCTTCCAAGATGAATATTAGGCTGATGCAAGCTGATTATTGAAGATGATTCCTTATTCACAAGTTAGCTATATAGGCTAAATCTTTTGATCATTTTGCCATACAACAACACAATTCAATAGAGGTCATTTGTACATCATTAAATAATCAGCAGCTAGATTTATTCACTTGCCAAATCAAGTACAAGTCAATCAAAGAACAAACCTAGCTACAACTTTAAGCCCCCCCCCATGTGAACTTAGAATATAAACCTCAAAGATCCTTAGATTCATGGGAAGGAGAGGGCTTCCAAAAGTCATAAAACACAAATGAGCCACAAGACGAGAACTTCACGAATTTGAATGCTTATGTAATTTGTTATCTCCGTATGAAAGCCTTCACTAAACTACTTGCTACCCCTCTTAGCTAAAGGTTACCTTTTCAGTAGGGACTGTGGGACCTCATGAGGGATTCACCTGAATTTACTAAATTAATGTCTTATCATTGAACACCTGCATAATTATCGCCAGAAGTAGTCAAAATCGACATTCAAGACAAAAGGAATTAAAGTTTTTTATGCAGAATAAGTATTATTATGTTACTGTTTTATTAGACTGGCCCACTAATAGCACTTGTAGTTATTTTTTGAGTGCTGAGCTCTACAAATGTTATCTTGAAGTACATAAGACTACATGTTTTTTGTATCTAGGGAATCAATAGGCATATTCATGAAAACATAGTACACCTTTGAACCTTGCCAGATTGCTTTATATCCTTGAAAGTTCTCAATTCTCATTGCTAGAAGATTTTGCCATGAAACAAAGAGTTTAACGCAATTACCATAATAAACCTTGACTAGAAAACATATTTTATATATACAAAAATATTTAGCCAAAGTCTGAGTTGGTCCCAAATATGCAAGCAGCTTCACTGACACTTGTGTCAATGTAAACCTTCTTTTCACAAATGCCGAACCAAAAATAAAGTCTATAATGGGTTTATAAGCAGAAAGCTAAGTACAAATATCTGAACACAAGGTAAAGCTAAAGCAGATGCCAAAGATAGCTATCAATTGCCAAAAGAGAAATGCTGTGCATATTAAAAATCTGCTCTTCTTGCTAGTGAATTCCCATTTTCTCTTTCATCCAGCCGAAATGTTGCATTCCATTAAGCTGGCATGGAGAAAGGCTGCAAAAGCAATGTTGTAGGAAGGCCCAGAGATGATCTGAAAGGGTTGCAGAGATTTGTCTTTCTTGCAAAAAAATGACAGTGAATAAGGTGCCTAATAACAACAAAAAGGGGATGGTTCAACAAAACTTTACCAACCTTGCATATGCCCTGTCACATAAGCTCCAGGGGTTCGTGACATGATTGAAAGAGCAAGCAAATGTCACAAACGAGTAAATGAGATACAACAATCATGATCCCTGATGTATCCTATATCCATGTGCTCAAGTTTGGACAATTTAACAGCACATAATTCGTAGGTCACAACTTGTGTTCAAACATGATTTGCCCCTTTGCTCTTTCCAGCATACTTTGCCTATCAAATTTGAGCACTACTATAGTCTCACCTCTTTTGAACTTGATTTTGCTACCTGCCCTACACTAGCCTCCATATCCTTTAATCTAGATCGGTAGATTTATAAAACATTACTAGTTCAGTAGCTCCATACTCATCCCTGACTGTCCTAACTTCCAGACGAATATGCGACAAGCATGCCAACAAAAGTAAGACAAAATTTAAATTACAGTCATGGTGATTAACCAAATCCATCAAGACTGCGAATTGGTGGAACCTAGGTGTAAATCATAGATAGGATTATGTCAATGTGACAAAAAATTTACAAACTTATAAAGCTTCACCTAGGTGTAGATCACAACTTAACAAAATAAGATTATGTCAATGTGACAAAAATTTTACAAACTTATAAAGCTGAGATAAGACCTCAATTTAAATCCACTCAAAATGACTCCATCAAAAGATGAATTTTCAAAAATCATCATACTTGTAGAGTCTAACCGCACTTGATTATCCAAGAGATTGAGGCAAGTCCAACGCTTATCCCAATAAAAAAGATGCTTAAGCCAGTAGGATTGGATGAAAAGTGCCTAAAATGTGACCTTTGCCAGAAATTTTAGATCACATGTTTTCCAGCCACGCAACCACTACAATCAAGCTCGGTTCACTTCAACAAGACTCGCAAGCCTTCAACTATCAATCACTTAATCATGTATTTCATACATCCACCTCAAGTCACCTTTTTGCTCTAAGAAATCAGAAAAAACTTTCAGAAAGTAACAATCAGCAAATTGTTGAACAACGCTTTGTACTCCAGGGTTAAACACACAAAATCAGAGTTAAATAGCTCCCAATCTGCACAGTTATTCCAATTTCAAGATTTCCAGTGTATTAGCTATTTCAGAAAGTTCAGAGCTTCAGGAGCTTGCAGATTAGTTTAACAAGCTAAAGCCAAATGAACCGATAAGGAAAGGTTTAAAGAAAACTATGCGCCTCCAAAATTTAAGACAGCATAGTTGGTGAAGAAAATAAAATCGACCCCACCTTTTCAACTACATCAAAATCAAGAATTCTAGATACAAAATCTGCAGCTGTACATGCACATAAACTTTGATATTGTTGAAAGGAATGGTACTTGTTAAATCTAAGAGTCAATTTAACATGCGTTTCACTATTCAATAGTACCATAAACATCCTACGAAGCTTTTTCAGAGCTCTTAAATGATGTCATGTGAGATGAGGAAAGAGTCAGCCCACTCCATGTCCAAAAATTGTCGGCCATCATCCAAAGTGAAAGCAAAACCTGCTTACAGGGTGGCAAAGCATGTAGTTGCATCGTGAAGAATCCCAATCACACAACCTTTGACCATGTCCATACATTCTTTGGAACAGAGAAACCATTTCTTCTGAACCTTCATGCAGAATCCCAGGAAAAAATATCTTTTCTTCCCAAATGAACTTCTCAAGTAGCTAGAGATTGGGTTCGATACTTTGCAAAGTTGTACCAACTGGTTGAAGTTAGAGCTGCACAAAGCCTTATCGATGCTTTCTAGCAAACATGTTCTCTCATCCTTAAACATCATCAATTATGCCAAGTAACGATAGACTTTCCTGTCAATTTTGTCCCTCTCCAGAAACTCCCTCTCAATTAAGGATTCAAGACGCTTCTTAATAACGGCAGGATTTGGTAAGAAACGTGCTTGAAGCTGTTTTGTCACCTCGGAAACAATGTTGTTATGGTCCAAAACACGCCTTGCCTTCAAGATTCTCACGATTGCTGCTTCTATCTGCGGTTTTCTGTCTTCCTCCACTTTTTGACGGGTCTCTACTTTTTCAGGTTCGCTTTCCTTCTGTGCAACCACAGTACTGATTTTCACCTTGTAAAACTTACTGCTGAACTTGTCATTATAAGTGAAGACATCTTCCTCACTTATATCCTTGCTCATAGGCTCTTTCCGCAGTATATTTTTACCTTTTACACAAGCCAAAGATTGCAAGTTCCTCTTAAGATCCAGCGAGGGTATATCTGTTGCTTGTTCAATATCTTTGTAGCTCAAACTATCTGTCTGATTGAAGAGCATAAGGATGCACATCTGGTAAGTGGACACATTGAGCTCATGCTTCTGGCCACTTCCAAAAGTGGCTTTCAAATCTGCCGTACCCATGTTGGTTTGCCAAGTCAAACGACGACCCGTATGTGTAGATAGATAGTATGCCTTGAACTTGTCACAGACAGATAAAATCTCTGTTGGAAGGTTGCACTTTGCCCCTGACTGAGTAGGCCATGAGCCAGTAGTCAGGACCTGCACTGTCAGAGCTGGACCCTCGTTTGAGTCACCACCGCAATTGAACCCCAGCATTGTATCTCTAGATGTCTTCATGTCAGTAAACATCCCCTCAAGCTTTGAGGTAAACTGGTAGCCACATTCTGTCTTTAATTTCACAATAAGGCTCCTTTCTGCATCATCAGAAACAGTTCTACCTGACAAAAGCCTCTTTGCAAGATGCTGCTTATAATACTTCTCAAAAACATCCTTTTCTTGCAAGTAACGAAACAACATCATGACTTTGTCAAGGACAGTTTCTGCATCCTCTTCACTAACGCCCTTGAGACCCTTTCGAAGTTTGTCATCAACAAAAAGTGAAATAAACTCAGGGGACCTAACATTCAAATTAATGAAATGTTCAAAAGCTGAATTTAAAGCATTTTGAAAAGTCTTGTCATTGTTAAAAGATGAGCTGATTATTTTATCGTACTTATCCTTCTCATCAAGTAAGCGTTGGACAAAGTCTACTGGATCTTTCTGCCTCTCAGGATCTGTAACAAGCTGTTTTCCAGTTTCTCGTAAATGTGCAGACATAACATCTCGAATTGTTGAGAGGCCTGTGGATACACGTCGAAAAAGAGCATACATGCGTGCTAAGTCACTATACTTATCATCAGTAAGCATTGGAATAAGGCCAGAACTCTCCATCTCTACCAAAAGTTTCATGTGATTGAATATCATCTCCTTCTCCACCACGGCCGTGATCTTTGACTCACTCTTCGTATCCAAGTACTGTGACACCCGTTCTATTTCTTCATTTAATCTTCTCTCTGCTTTTTTTAGATAGTCAGCACAATCACTTGTTTCAATGAACTGCTGGGACTCTAATCTGTAAAAGTCTGCTGCAGCATCCAAGAAAGGCCTCTCAAACTCTTCCTGATAAACAGTAGATCCAAGATCCATCAGCATCTTTGTGATGTTACGCATTAAACCTCGGTTGATAACTTCCCCTGTGCGTTCTCGATGTACAAGGTCCAGTAGAGTGTCCAGCAAGCGATCTCTTATTTTTGGAGATCTTACAATATTATCTCTCCACAGATTTAAACCAAGCTCATGCACAGGAGTCTTATTGTAATTTGCAACATATGTTCTATCCATATACATAAGAATGTCCCTGATCATCTGCAAAGCTTTGTTGTGTTCCATCCACTTACTGTTCATTTCTTCCAAAAACAAACCTCCTTGGGCAGCTTCAATCAATCTTCCAATCTCTTGCAAATGCTGCGTCATCGTATTTAGAAGACCATAATACAGCTTGTCCCCGTATTTGTGAAGCACCATATTGTATGCACTCCTGCAAAGAGAACCCACACTCCATGAGACACACACACGGACACACACAATGCATATAATTAGCCGCTACGAATACTTGTTGTATCTGGATCTGAACTTCAAAAAAGACCTTAAAAACAACATCATTGATGCTCAATTGATGTGTTTTAAAAAGCATACATAAGACCCAAAAAAACAACATCATTGATGCTCAACCTTTTACATACAGAGAAACTATTTATAGGCCAGTACGTAAAATAGAGTAGGCTGTCACAAATATAATAACGTAAAGCCCCGAGCAAAATAGAATGCAACCTAAAAATTTTATTTTAGGTTCCATCAATAAGATGAACTCAATGTTTAGCAGAGGTATCATGTCCTAGCTAGTAAATTCATAAGTAAAAGGCTAGAAACCACATAAGATTATATGCACGTTCAAAATTCAAGCAATCTTGTGCATTCATTAGACACAAAAATAAAAAAAACTATTTTATTATTGCTGCACTCTCTCCCGACAATTTTGGGCAGGAACTCAGCCCCACAGAATTGGAGGTTTGACGCCAAGGCGCAGACCGGTCAAAATCCGCCTGAATTAGATTTACGGAACTCTCAGGAACCGGGGCTGCTTTATGGGGTGGTGCCAGCGAAGCTCAGAATGTTCCCTCCCAGTAACTAACAATGATAAAATGGAGGGATCTTGGAGTGAACATTTGGCGGATGAGAGGCGTCTCCTCTCACATGGATTACTTTGAACCCTTGTCAAGCAGTGAGTGGAACGGAAAAGCAAACGAAACAATACAAGTGTCTGTTTGCGCGCTCTCTCTCTCAATTAGCTATGTCAACTGGTTCAAACCCTCGGTCTTCATCTATGCCAGGAGACATTTGAATTCTAAGGGAAGGACCATGAAACATAGCCAAAGTCAAGCATAAGCCAAAGAACAATCCCAAGTACGTGCAAATCAGTATCTCTCAGCCACAGAAACAACTACCGCACGTACAGAAACATAGTAAATAAAAAGTATAAGGCATCCTATCATATGTAGTATTTCAAAACCATAGTCAAAATCAAGCATAAACACGCAGACACTGCAAAAACTTACATAACACTATCAAGTATGTGCAAAACAGTTATCTCTCAGCCACTGAAACCAAAACAACTGCGACACAGAAACATACTAAACGAAACCAGTAAGGCATGCTACCATGTGGTATTTCAAAACCCTAAAGGACAAGAGGTTGCAAGTACAATGACCAGAATCAGAAGAGAACAATCCAAACCTAATTTACATTACTCCAAATTCATCAAACAGAAGCAAAATGTGGCACAAACCTGTAGAGCTCCTCAAAACTGAGGTTACTAGCGTTGTGATTGTAAATTTGATGGATTGCATCCTCCAGGATCTTCCAGGTCCTCTCAGGATATCTTGGATCCATCTCCACTTTATGCTTAAACGGCTCAATCTTAAAATTCTTCTTCTTCGGCTGACTCATTGTTTGCTCTCAAAAACAATTCCAACTCAACTCTTCTTCTTCCTCCTCCTCTGCTCGCTATCGCCCTTCGATCGATCGATCGCGCTCTCTCTCTCTCTCTCTCGCTCTCTCTCTCTGGCTTTATTTTTCTCCAATTTATAGCGGCATCACGGAGGTCACATGCGGCGCGGTCCCATGCCTGTTTCGGGGGGTGACCGCGTGGCCCCATGAGGACGCAACACTGCGAGATAGCCACAAGGGCCCAAACGTCGAGTTGAGGGGGTTGAAGAGTGAGATTGAAGCCTGCTCAGTGGCCCATGCGTCGACATGTGACATCAACTTGATGGGCAGATGGGCCTATGGCATTCATCCAGTTCTTCTGAGAAGTTGCTTGCTGATAAGCGGTGACATTTGGCCGTAAACAGTTCTATCTGCATAAATGAACATGACTGTCACTCTGTAGAAAGCGAAAAATGCAATTTTTGTGGAAATGCAACAGTGTCGCAAAATCTCATTTCCTGATTATTGGGGTAGCCCCACACTTTGCCAAAATTATTTCCTTAACATTGGGACACTTTAAAAAATACGAAAAATGCAAAAAATGCGACACTGCATTTTTACTCGCAATTCCTAATAGGCAAAGAATAATCCAACAAAGACTCCATTCTCACTTTCCAAATGGCAAAGTTAGTGGATGGTAGCCTCTCATTGGCTTCAAGCAAAAAACCACCCATTAATGCCATTTTTTAGTGAAAAATCACTTGAAACTTATTATAGTTTCACTTGGAGATCCGAACATAAGATGTCTTCTAGCAATTGAAAGCTTATAGACCCCACCCTATCACTCTTTGAACAAATCTAGAATGATGGATTAATAGATTTCAATCTCTCACTTGCAAAATCAGTCCTTAATCTATAGTTATATGATTGATCTAAACCAAAAAAAAATTAAAGGAATAGAAACAATGCATGAGAAAGCTTGAAAAATGCACTAAATTGACTAGTTTTGGGTGTATGACGGTAATAATGTACCAAACTATAATTTATTACTCCAGAACAAGTACTGTATGGCCTTACATGTGTGGATAGTATTCCTGCACCCCACAACAAGATTTGGTACAATTATATTCACTCTAGCTATCCAATCAAACTCACCACCTCTAGATTAGTTAGTTTCCAAAAACGTACTAGGTGTAGTTTATGATCAATGCCATCAATGCTCTTGTACTTGGCCCTAATACCATGTCAAGATTCAGAAAATGAGGACCAAGAATGGATCACAAACAGATCCACAAGAGAGATTGGGGGTTAGATTCAATTGATCTACCAATCTACACAAGATTAGTGCACTTTAGATCAATTTTACATCAAGAAATCTAACAAGAACAATCAGCAATGATCAAAACTAAGGCCTACTGATTTCACACGTGTGAAGACCAATACATGTACTGCCTGCAGATAGAGAAGTACTAACAAGTTAGAATGCTTAGAAATCACAAAACATCAAGACTAGCATTGAAATAACTCAAGATATGCCTCCAAAATCAAGATCTCACTTGATTAATGATTATGGCCAAATGTGGCTATAGATATACAAGTGTGGGAGCTCGAGCTGCTGCTGACTCAGCTGATCTGGCATGTGTAAGCATTGAATACCACTTGCGTATTCAGTGTTCAAGAGATTAAGAACAAGTGTGTGTGTAAGATATAACATCAGAAGCTTATCAGAGATAGACGAAGTAGATGCCTTGTGCATTGATTCTTTATTGTCAGTAATAGGTTCATTTCTCTTACAGATTGAATTAGCTTTGTAGAGCACGTGGTTTCGCTATTGTCTTGTGCTCTACCGCATTATTGACATGTATGTTTTGCTTTCTACGTTCAGATTTGTGTTGATATTGCTATGCTTATTTTCATTCTGTCTGACTTTCTTGTTGCTCAATCTGGTAATATGTTCTTAGCGAGTTATTATTAGTCTAGCTGTTGACGACTAATATTTAGTCTTGCCTTTCACGACTAATTCGCGACTGATTATCAGTCTAGCTCTTTGTGAATCATTCGCGACAAATAATTTGTCTAGCTGTTCGCGATGAATTATTCTTCTGATGTTTTGTTAACGTTTGGCTACGTAATCAGAACAACCGTGATTTCTATCACTAACGTTCCGTTCGTTTCGGATAGGCGTAGTCATGCTTAGGGAAAGAGTAATATAGCTCATTCTGTTGCGCACGAACACTTTCTGTTTGAGTTCGTTTCTCATTCGAGTTTTGAGTTCTCTTCTCTTCGTTTTCGTTTTCTTTTTGAGCTATTTTGGTTTCTCACGCACGACACACCCTCTTTCTCCAACAACCCTAAGAACATAACCTTGGGCACTTTTACCACTTCCCCTCATGCTTGATTTCTCAACATAAGCATTCTTGAAGTAATTTTTGGTCCATAAGATTCCAAGCCTCCTTAGCCAAGGTACAAGAAGCAACATCTTCTCTTAGAGGTTCATTTCTTACATTCAACTTGATGCAATAGTAAGGCAAGATTGGACTTCTTCTTGAACATTTGTAACTCTTAACCTCCATGAGGCTCTTCCACCTCATCAAAGACAAAATCATTCAGGTCTTAGAGTGTAATTAGTGACTTCATTCTAACCTTCCAAGTAGAATAATTAGTTGGATTGAGTCTTTCACTAAATTCCAAGATGAATCCACCAATAGATGCCATCTTGATCTACTTTTTGGCACATAAAGCACTAAAAAGATGCAAGACTCTTTCTCTTCTATGGATTTGCACCCCTTTGCAAATCAATTTGTGTCCTTTTTTCACAAATTGAAAAACCTTCAAAGATTTTAATCTGCCAAGAACAATCTTTCTGAACTAGATCTACACCTCAAGAAATTGGGAGAAAATGGTGTCGAGAGATTCACAAAGATCTCACTTGAAGTTGAAAACTCAAAATGGGACTCCTCCCTATTCTAGACACCTTAATGGGACCACAACTTGACCCTCACAATCCCACAAAGAAAGCTTGACTAGAATCAAATTGAGTTGCACAATTCTACACACAAAGTGAGCAAGTTTGACCACTACAAGCAACACAAGATCAATCTCTCTCTCCACGTTTTTATCTTTGATCATCCCTTAAAATTCACTTTTTATACACCTAAAACTTAGATCAAAACATTATTTGATGATCCAATCAAATCTGCCTATAGATTTGAAATTTCTATAGATTTTTGTACACAAAGTGGAAAAAGCCTCATCAAAACCACATAACATGCTAATTTGGAATGATCTCCAAGGATTAGCCTCCTCTCTAGTCCTACACATTTTCATGTGTGTGTGGGAAGGTCCTTGAGACACAAATTCAATGATTTATCCCAACAAATCAATGCTATCATTTGCTAGAAGCTCACCCTCCAAAAACTAGCTCAAAAACACTCAAAACTTGCTATTTTTGGATTCAATCTTGATCAAACACTTGTTCTCATAATGGACCTAAAATGGATCTATTCAATCCTCAAGAGGTATTGGATGCATTGCCATCAAGGATTCTATCATCTGATGCAAGCTAGAGTTGATCTTTCCTCATAAAGCAAGCAAGAACAATCAATAACAAAGCATTTAATGACAGAATTGGATTAACAAGTGTGAAGGAAGGCCAAATGTATAGACAGAGACCTAATCACAAATTATTAACAAATATTGAAGTATTGGATCACAATAAATGCATGAAAATTGAGAGAGATTGATCTTGATTAATTCCACAAAAATAAGCTCCAATTTGGAGTATATACAAGCTACAGGGAGCTTGAGCTGAGGAGTTGTTTCAACTTGTAGTTTTACCACTCATGAAGCCACACCCTCATCCAAGGCCAACCAATGAAATTGCACCATTTTGAAAAAGTTAGAAATTGGCAAAATTGCAATCTGACTACAAAAACTTGACTATTTACCTACATGGCTCTTGATATCATGCCTATGCTTCACGTGGGAATAGGCTCCACATGTGTGGAATGACTATGTACAAAATTTTGGCCTTTAATCAAGATATTTTTGGGGCTTCCATTAATTCATCGCTGGACAGAAAGATAGCATTTCATACATTAAGAGACAAAAATGTGAGCAATTTGTCTATCGTTGGTGGACAGCGGCTAACAAGCAGTAGTTTATGCAGAATCACTGCCCAAGTGAGCAATGAATGGTGATTGTGTGGTGTACATTGCTGGTTGGTAGATCAGAATCAGAACCAACAAGGTAACTTGTTCTCCATCGTTGCCTACATGGTATGAATACCCATTTTCATAAATGCGTGAAGAAGGTAGGGTCAGTGCAACGCCAACAAACTGCCTTCAGGGCTTTGTGTGCAACAAAGACCAATGGATGATCCATCGCTGGTTAGCAGATCATCCTTCATGCATTTGTATACTACTAAACTGGTCAGCGGATCATCATTCATACATTTTCATACTATAGAGATGCTAGAAACATACATTGTAAAGTGTAAATACCATCCTCATACATATACAGTGTAACACACCAGAAAGTAGTCACCAAAAAGAGAGATGATTGCTTCATCATGAGGTAGCATAAATTGCTTACCATAGAGTAGAAACCAATGGAAGAAAGCTTGGTAGGGCATACTCTCAATACAAGAAACCTCATGAATTCTCTTCACAAAGTGTTGTGAAAGGAAGTCTGTTGAAACGGAGTGATATATAGTGGCTTATGATGAAGCTTCATGGAAACTAATATTTTTCCTTGATGTAGAAGTAACAGATCATGTCTCTCTGTTTAAGCTAAGCTTAAAATCTTTCTTAACCTGAATCAACAAAACAAGGGAAAAAAATTTGTTTTAAATCTTATAGTGTAGGTTAAGGGTAGTATTGTGAGAATAGTCAAAATCTTGCTTGATCTAGGCAAAATACATGTACATATCATCATTGCACATGTGTGGAGCCTGTTCCCACATGTAAAATCAATGATTATATCATTTAGATTAGTCATATAGTTTGTACATTCCATTCTGTTTGAAATCTAGTGGTTAAAATGGCCAAAATCTAGTTTTTTAGTGATATGCCACTTGACATAAATGCTATTTGAAATCTAGTGGCTAAACTGGCCAAGATCTAGTTTTTTAGTGAAATGCGTCACTTTCAAGTATTTGAGTAAGGATATTGTGGTCGGCTTTTTTCGTATTCTTTGCACGTTGCAAACTTTTACATAAGCATGGGTGTCTTTGAATAAGGTTGGCCACCAAAATCCTGCCAGAAGAATGGCCCAAGCAGTATCATAGGAGGAGAAATGTCCACCCCCAATACTCTCATGTGTCAAGGCAATAATATGTCGGACACTCATGTGCACAACGACGTGTAATATTGTCAACACCTAGCTTATATAATTGTCTCGCAATAAGATGATATGGCAAGGATTTCATAATGAGTTTTATTTTTTGCGATTTCGTCAAGTGAGGATCTATTTCCCTAGTGGCTAGATATGTTGTGATATCGTCTGCCCATAACGATGTCGCATTTATATAAAATAGACACGCATCCAATAACTCATCATTTATTGGCTCATCAGATGCTTTAGCATTGGGTAACCATGAAATATGATCAGCCAAAAAATGTTGTGAACCCTTTAGAATAACAACTCGAAAGTCGAATTCTAAAAGAATCAACAACCATTGTGCAATTCATCCTGTTTTGCATGGTTTATTCAATAGATAAGAAGAGCATGATGGTCGGTATAGAAAACAAAAAGCTGGCCTAGCAAATAATGTCGAAATTGTTGAACAACATAGACCTTTGCTAATGTTTCCTTGTGATGTCGAGTATCCAATGAAGATATATTCTCCTGCAACTGACAGGGTCAAGCTTCTTTCTCAGATTAGAGAGAATGTGTACATAACAGCCAAACACTCGAAGGTGTCTTAGACTTGGTTTGTATCCATAGAAAGCTTTGAAGAGAGTCTTTCAATTGACTGCTTTGGTACTCGAATAGTTCTGTAGATAGCAAGCTGTTGAAACAGCTTCAACCCAAAAATTCTTGGTGAGCTAAGCATTTGACATCATTGATTGTGCTGCATTTAGTAATGTTCGGTTCTTCCTTTTGGCTCCTCCATTATGCTGTGGTGTGTAGCTGGTGGTGAACTGATGATAAATGCCGAATCATGCCAAGTAGTCGGACATTTCGTCTGATAGGAACTCTCCACCACTGTCTGTACGAGGGTCTTGAGTCATTGACCATGACAAAATTTCCAGAATTCACACGTGTGGGGAAGATCCAAAAGTATGATAGATCTAATTAAGCTTTATGATTAGCACAATAATCTGATTCTAGATTGATTAGCAAGATCTAGTACAGAAGTTATGGCTTAACCAAAATCTAGCATGCTAAGCAACAAAGAATGATAGCAATGAATCATTAATGAGCAAAAGTACAAGAAATTAGTGTATTAGCATTAGTCTCAACACGAGTTAGAGAGAGAAAGACAGAGAGATAACAAGCAAAATTTGTGTGGATCCAAAATGGCAAGAAATAGCTACAAAGCTTTGGTTCTTCATCATAAATTATGAGGAGAGCTACACATATTTATGGAGTTTGAGGTAGCTTGAGGTAGAACCACATCCATCCATCATTTAATGACATTTAAAGTGAAAACTAGAGTCTATGTGACATTTGTCACATCTCATGCATGAATCTCTACCTACTTTTTCCAAGTGTCCTAGTTCTAACTAGAATTGTACAAATCATCATGCATGTGTCCATTACACTTTGTGCATGCCTTGCATGTCACTTTGGATCACTTACAATTAATGCATGTGAATTGCCACGAGTTTCTACTATCATAATTTTGCGTAATTTTATGTTTACAATCTATATGCAAGTTGTAATTATCAAACTAGATATGACATAACCATGTAGCTCGAGTTCTATCTAGGCCACAAGCTGCAACATCCAGTGGCAAGAAGAAGCTGTCAAAGATCAAGTGTTTTTTCTGTGGCAAGAAAGGACACTATGCATCAAACTATTTCAAGAAGAAGAACCAATCTAATCAAGCTAACCTTACTAATGAGGATGAGTGTGAGGGTGTTGAGAGTGAAAGAGAGGATTCATTAATGATGTCTACTTTTTCATCTTTTCCTTTTAAGAATGAAGAAGTCTGGTGGTTAGATAGTGGGGCTAGTTCCCATATGTCTAGTTCTAGGAACTCTTTCACTAATCTCATGCCATATCTAGGTGAAAAAAGATCAATCTATACTGCTAATGATGTAGAGTGTAGGATTGAAGGAATTGGTAGTATTCCACTGCCTGCATCATCATCAAAATCTTTTTGCTTACATGATGTACTTTATGTACCTAGATTGACCAAGAATCTCATTAGTGTAGGACAATTGTTTGATAGTGGATTGGATGTCAAGTTTCAAGTTGACAAGTGTATAATCTCAAGAGAAAATAAAGTTATTGCTAGAGGACCTAGAATTGGTAAGTTGTACAAACTAGATTCCAGGGAGAGTGCTAACATTTCAGATATTGCTTATGAGACCAAGGTTCTTCAGGAGGATTTGTGGCACAAGAGATTGGGTTATCCCAATTTCAAAGCCATGCAATCTATGGTCAAGGAAGGAAAAGTTGTTAGACTACCAAAGACACTGTCAAAGGAGCTTCTACCTTGTGAAGCTTGTGTGCTGGCAAAATCACACAGAAGGCCTTTTCCTAGATCAAGCATTAAAACAAAGCAAGCATTTGAACTAGTGCACTCTGATGTTCATTTCTCATCAAGTAAGAGCAAAGGAGAAGGAAATTGCTTTGTTTCCTTTGTAGATGATTATACAAGATATTCTTGGATCTATATGTTGTCTTCAAAAGCCATGGTCTATGATGTTTTTCTTACTTTCAAAGCTTATGTAGAAAAGCAGTTTTCTTTCAAGTTGAAAGCTTTGAGAAGTGCTAGTGGAGGAGAATACACTTCCAATAAGTTTAAAGACTTTTGTGAGAGAGAGGGCATTCAAAGAGACTTTTCTTGTTCATATACTCCTCAACAAAATGGAGTTGCTGAGAGAAAAAATAGAGCTTTGTGTGAATGTGCAAAAGCCATTAGGCTAGAAGCTTCTCTTCCTAAAGAATTTTGGGGAGAGGTAGTTGCATGTGCAAACTATCTTTGTAATAGGCTTCCTAATCTTGCAATAGGAGGAAAAACACCATTTGAGATGTTGTATAAGAAAAAGCCTAAGGTAGATCATCTTAGGATTTTTGGCTGTGTATGCTTTGTGCATGTGCCTCTAGAAACTAGGAAGAAAGAAGATCCTAGTGCGGTTAAAGGAATTTTTGTAGGATATGCATCCACTTAAAAAACATACAAAGTATATCTTCCTTCTACCGACAAGAATGTTGTTAGTAGAGATGTGATCTTCCATGAAGATCAAAAATTTAACTTGGATGATGCACAGATCAAGGATTCTCATGCAAGATCAATCATCAATCTTGATGCTGCTCAAGAGGTGGTGAGGCCGAGGCTTGAGGAGGAGCAAATTCAAGCTACCACACCAAGAAGATCTACACGAGCAAGATCTGAGCCAAGAAGGCTCACATATGATGAAGAAGGAAGGCAAGTGGAAGGTGAAACTTCTTATCATGCTCTCTTCATATCAGATGAAGAGCCTAAAGATGTCCAAGAAGCTCTTCAATCCAAGATGTGGGTTGAAGCAATGACCCAAGAGTTTGAAGCCTTGATGTCAAACAACACATGGGAGCTTGTGGAGCCACCAAACAACTGCATGTGATTGGATGTAAGTGGGTTTTCAGAATCAAGTATAATCATGATGGATCTATCAATAAGTATAAAGCAAGACTTTGTGCCAAAGGCTACTCACAAATCAAAGGTCTTGACTATGAAGACACCTTTGCACCAGTTTCAAAGATGGTAACAATCCGAATACTTATATCTCTTGCATGTTTTCACAATTGGAGTATGTTCCAGCTTGATGTTTCTAATGCATTTCTCAATGGTTACCTTGAGGAGGAGATTTACATGGAGCAACCTCCAGGTTTTGTGAAAGAAGGTGATGAATCAAAAGTTTGTCTTTTGTTCAAAAGTTTCTATGGACTGAAACAAGCACCAAGGTCTTGGTATGCAAGGCTCAACTCCTATCTCATGTCACTCTAAGTGAATATAGCTAGAAATTAGAGTTAATCTTATATACATTTTATGTAAGCTTTAAATGTGATGATGTAATTACTGTACAGTTTATTTGGTTTACTGTATATGGTTGTGATCGGGACGTGACCCATTAGGATATATTGATCGGGCACTGATCCCGTAGCCAGCTAGCTACTTGGGTTAGCCGAGTATCCACACATAGGATAGATTAGCCTGTAAAGAGTTATTTACAGTACAGTCCCAAGTTTGTCCCAAGTTATTTGCTATACTTGGGGGCATGTCCCAAGTTTGTCGGTCGAATTTGGCCATATTGGGCCCGACCTTAGTTTGACAGGTGGTAGGCCAATTTTAGGACACCTGCCTTTTCATGTAGTTTGTGAATACTCTATATGTACAGTGTTTCTTTGTAATCTATTAACTTTTGTTGTGCCATCTTTGAGAGCTTGTGAGAGTGGCTATGGTGATTATGTGATGTGATCTACATACTGCACTAGATACTATTGGAATTTCAACCTGGTATCAGAGCTACAGGGTGTTGCAGGTATGCACGATCCGGTGAAGCTATGGGATAGCGTCTTTCACCAAGAGAAATGGCACTCAAAGCGTCTCAGGAGAGAGGACTCCATACAAGGTATCGGCAGTCCAGATGGCAAGAGACAGCAAAGTTCCTTCGATCGGAGCTTTGGGGAAGATCATAACGATCGTCGTAGGTGGATTTCGGGGAGAATTCACAGAAAAAAAAAACTTGCAGTTCTGGTGATTTTGGGAAAATAATTGATGATGGCTAAGTAATTGACTGTGTAGGCAGCTGGTTGAAGCAATTGGATTTGCAAGAGAGCTGTAAAGAACAGTGTTACACAGGCAGGGCAGTTTACAGGGTGTAATTGGGTGGAAATTTTAGAAATTTTTGATTTCGTGGGGTGTTGATGGTTTGGTGAGAAAATCAGTCTAATTGGAGCCAATACTGCACCAATTTCAGAGCCATAAATTGCTTCGAATGGGTAGAGGTAGGGCGACCTCTGTGAGGCAGGTAGCTACAAGAAGAATCTCAGAGTGAAATTCACAAAAGCCCAAAAAATTTCTCTCAGTTTTGAAGCTAGGGTTTTACAACATAAAAGTCTGGATCTTTCATCATAGGCTACTATTTTTGAATCTGTGAAGCAGCATAGAAGGGCGTCCTGATGAGGAGAGAGAGCTGGAAAATGGCCGTGGGTGACTGCGTGCTAGAGAAAGCGCTTGAATAGTTCTTTGGGGCAGCTCTCTCTCCTCCATAACTATTCCATTGTTACCATTCCATTGAGCAGAGTGCGGGTGACCTAGTGATGGGCTACATTCGCCATTTGGGTATCGTAGGGCCAAATTTGGGGCAATTTTTGGCTGGTGACACCTGCTACAAGGTGGTACAATGAGGCATTATCGCTTTGAAATCATTATTACTTACTCTTGACAGGGTAATAGGGTGTTTGGAAGTGGTAAATGTGGTATGGGAGCGAATGGTAGCAAAATTGTGTGGAGAAAGCTAGTATTGGCGACAGAAGTGCAGTTTGACAACGTGACTACTCATCATTGGTGACAATTTTGAGAGGGCAAGCAGTCACAGGTGAGAGCTAGACATGGTATGCTGGTTACAGGTGAAAAATTCTTGTGATCATGTTCAACTCTTGGGGTTTGAACCAACCAACGTCAAGTGGCATTTTGGGATAATGCTCTCACAGGTATGATCGACAGCGGCATTGTCGAGTCAGGTGATAGCTGCATTGACACACGCATCTGTAGCTTGGAAATTTTTCGTTCAGAGGGAAATATGGGCTAGCTTGGAGGTACACACATTTTGACGGTCATGGGTGATGGAAGTGTGAGGTGGTGTCAGTTGGAAGCCATTGGGCAAGATAGCGGACTTGCATTGGACGAGTTGTGTGTGGGACATGCAGAAGAACGGGTCAATAATCACACTTTGGATGCTCTTGGTGAGTGGTGAGTGTGATGATTTTGCGATTTTGCAGTCGGTAAGTCATTTTTTATCAAGCCATTTTAGTTGTGGAGTAGTGTATCAGGTTTGTCATCAAAGAGATACACTTCAACTGCCTATTCTGGGTAAGTCAAGTCAATTTGCCATATCAGTATTTCATCAAGGATGCAGATTTCAGTGATGACAGGGTGCAGATCATTTGGTTTGGGCCATGGAAGATCTCACAGGTTCACTTGGAGGGATATTGGCATGCACAGTCATGTGAGGGACTTGATGGTGGTTTGGAGTTCACATCTCAGTGTATTCCAGGGAGTGGTTTGGAACCATTCACAGGAGCAGCTTGGAGCTAGCTTGGGGGAATACAGGTGGGCACTACAGGGTAGATGCTCAGATCTTCGAGATCGGTGATGGCATTGGAATACCTGGTAGGGATAGCATTGTAGGATGACATGGGATGATCATCAGGGACAACTATTTCATACTGAACTTGAGTCATTGGCATGGATAGGACTTACAGGGGGTTCATGACGGAATCGGGAAGCTGCAAATGCAAATGGACAAAGCGTGAAGCTTTGTGAGCCAGCTCTAGGTTGGAGAGCTGATGGAGATCGCACGGGTTGTGATCAGAGGGCAAACACTATGATGGGTGTTTTGCTAGCGATCTACTGGAGGGGACATTGATGGTGAGGATTTCATGGTGTGCTCATTTGGGAGTACATGATGGCATTACAGCAGGGCCAGTTTTGGACATTGGCATCGATGGGGAGACATCTATCATCACGGGTGTGGATAAGCTATCTATAGCTTTCATGCTTGGCTGTATTTGCAGGAGTCTAGGCTTGGCACAAGTGTTGGAATTTTCATGGTGCAGATTCTCAGGTGGTGAGATCATGGGGAAGCCTAGAGGAAGTCACTCAGAGCCATATACCTCAGTACGATCAAGGAGATAGTAGTCTCAGGATCCCGTGAGCTTATGATATGTCATTTGATGTATGGACAATGTTCTTCAGCTGGTGCATCATGTTTGGTGACCTAGAGATGGGTCATGCCTACTTGGAGGTAGGTGGCATGGAGTGTACCTGGAGGTGGTACATATCTTGAGGGCATGGAGTGCATTATGGGATGATGTGGATCCAGCATGCCCATGGTTGTGAGTCAGCAGGGATGGAGATGGTTGCTCAGGGAGTGACAGCTGATACTTTGGCGAGTGATCAGTTGAGCTACATGGTTATATGCATAGCGGTCTCCAGGTTGCATCACATGTTGTTTCTATCCATCATCTTTTGGTAAGCAGGATGCAGCTTTTGGTTAGATCCAGTTGGAGTCTAGTTGCACTACAGGCGGACAGATTCTTGGGGAGCTATCAGCGGGTAATAGATAATTGGTGATCAGATGGTACAAGGTACAGGGTTCTAGAGCTATCCTACCTGATATGCTATGGATCGTGGGTGAGTTATTCATCATGATAGTGGATCTAGTTTGCATTTGCTTTGGCTTGGACGCTATGATGGATGTGTTGGTAAGATAGGCTCCTTGGTGGGAGGCCTATATACTGGTCAAATCAGAGTTGGCAACGTCAAGCATGGAAAGTTGAACCTACATGGGATGTAGGACAGGCAGATCATCATCAGTATCTTTGGGAGGTGGGCGAGCTACTCAGGTATAGCCTATGGTGAGGTTTGTGTACATTCATTGAGTCCTTGGTAGACTCTTGTGCTTGGAGCATGGGGAATGGATGGGGATCAGCTTTCAGGACTTATTGGACAAGATGTCAGGGCAAAGAGGCTTGGAGCGCTCATTGGTTCGAGATGGTTGATCTTGGATGATGTATGAGAACATCTATGTGATATGCTTGGACGTGAGAGCATCTTAGTATAGGTGCATGCCATGGTTGAGGACCTGATTTGGTGACCAGTGGTGTAGTAGCGGATTTATAGGTGGCACATGTGTTGGTACGACATAATACCACTTATGGGCAGGCCTTGGTCATGTATTTGACGCTTTATCATTCGTGTTGGTTTGCATGAGTGTGCGTGGGCTTGCATGTTGCCTTGTCACGGAAGTCTAGATCTGAGTCAGAGCTTTATGTGGTTGTGCATTTGTTACAATGAAACAAAGTAGTCATTTATGCTCATTGACTTGTCATTGTCTACTAGCTGTCTATCTAGTGAGGGTATAATCTTATGGTGGCAGTAAGATTTCCTCAGGTTGAGCCTCAGTCACTCATTTATGTCAGCTTTACAGGTTCGTACTTGTAAGTGTCTGATAGGATGTCAGCCTAGCTAGATGGAGGATGTAAGTCTCATGGTGGCAGTGGGATTTCCTCAGTTTGAACCATGTCGCTCATGTGGTCCACTTGTGTTCAAGTAGGATTGGGGACGAGTCAATTGGTCGAGAGTATGGTAGACTCTCTGTATGAACATTGTGTTTGCATGATATTTTGTGAGTCAAACCTGGTGGTTTGTTGGTGTGCTTGAGTGTGAGTCAAGTATAGAGTAGCAGGATATGCATAACATC
Organism: Diphasiastrum complanatum; assembly: GCA_029204225.1. Taxonomy (NCBI): domain Eukaryota; kingdom Viridiplantae; phylum Streptophyta; class Lycopodiopsida; order Lycopodiales; family Lycopodiaceae; genus Diphasiastrum; species Diphasiastrum complanatum. The sequence goes on from CM055103.1 coordinate 56,741,066, forward strand.
TTTTGGACACTCCAGACATTGCTACAAATTATTGTTTTTCACTCTTATTGTTTGTCAAATGGGAGAGAGTTAGAAAACATAGTTAATCTGATATACATTTTATGTAAGCTCTAAATGTGATGATGTAATTACTGTACAATTTATTTGGTTTACTGTATATGGTTGTGATCGGGACGTGATATTGATCGGGCACTGATCCCGTAGTGGGCTACTTGGGTTAGCCGAGTAGCCACACATAGGAAGAATTAGCCTGTACAGAGTTATTTACAGTACTTGCTATACTTTGGGGCATGTCCCAAATTTGTCGGTCGAATTTGGCCATATTGGGCCCGACCTTAGTTTGACAGGTGGTAGGCCAATTTTAGGACACCTGCCTTTTCATGCAATTTGTGAATACTCTATATGTACAATGTTTCTTTGTAATCTATTAACTTTTGTTGTGCCATCTTTGAGAGCTTGTGAGGAGTGGCTATGGTGATTCTGTGATGTGATCTGCATACTGCACTAGATTCTACGAAATTTCAACTAATATGACCCTTCTCTGTATTATAAGTTTGTAGATAACTTTGTAATTATTCTTCTCATCTATGTAGATGATATCATTCTTTGTGGAAATAAGGAGAAGCTAGTTGAAGAAACTAAGCATGCACTTGGTACTGAGTTTAAGATGCAGGACTTAGGAGTTCTTCACTATATTCTTGGCCTTGAAATAGATTTTTGAAAAGGTCATGCATTGCTAATTCAACACATGCAGGATCCAAAGTTATATCACTAGAAGTTGGCTAAAAGAATCTTGAGGTATACATCTTCTATCTTAGATTATGGATTATTCTACAAGGGAGAAGATCTGACTTTGATTGCTTTTTCAGATTCAAATTTTGCAGGAGACAGGTTGGATAGAAAATCCACAAGTGCTTACACTATATTTCTTGGAGGGAACTTGGTTTCTTGGCTATCAAAGAAGCAGGCAACTATTTCCTCCAAGTGGCCTTTCTTCTTGCAGTAGCTGCATACTACAGGTGGCTTTGAGCTGCATTCATCTTTTGTTGAAGATGTGTTTGGCTTCTGCATTCTTCCTTTCTATTTTCTTATGACAATGGATGCTTGGTCCTCGTTGTCTTGAGAGTCAGTATGATCTCTCATGATGACTTCATCCTTCACAGCTTTAATAGCATCACTGAATGTAATGTTAGGCATCCTCATGAGTATTGACCTTAGGGTGTAGTAGGGAGATGGTAGAGTCCTATAAAGAATGGAGGAAGGCAATGCGGGAGGAAATCGACTCAATGGAGCAATCACCAAGGAAGAAAAATTGTGGACTGCAAATGGGTCTACAAACTAAAGTTGAAACTGGATGGGAGTGCTAAGCGATACAAGGCCAAATTGGTAGCCAAGGGATATTCTCAGAAATATGGAGTAGACTACCAAGAGGCATTCTCCTCTATGGTAAAACCGTCTACTATTTCCCTCCTATTTGCTTTAGCTGTTTCACATTTCTTATTTGTCCATCATATTGATATCAAGACTACATTCCTTCATGGATTTCTCGATGAAGAAATCTACATGAGATAGCCAAAAGGCTTCCACAACCAAGAATTTCTTGATCTGTGCTGTAAACTAAAGAAGTGCATTTATGGATTAAAGCAAGCCGCAAGAGCTTGGCATAAGAGAATGTCTGAATTTTTAATCTCTATTGGTTTTAGAAGATTAGTTTCAGACAATAATGTCTTTATCAAGACTGAAGGTGATAGCTCCTTAATCTTAGCTGTATTTGTTGATGACACTCTAATGTTCGGTAATGACTTAGAGATGATAAAAGAAACCAAGGATCTTATAGGACGAGAATTCGAAATAATAGACCTTGGTGAGGCTAAGAAATTCCTAGGAATAGAAATCGCTAGGAATAAAACATTAGGAACTATAAAACTTTCTCAGGATAGTTATGCCTGTAAAATTCTAGCAGACTATGCAATGTTAGAATGCAAAGGAAAGAAAACTTCTATGGCACTTGGAGTAAAACTTTCTAAACAAGACTATCCAAGGACTGAGCAGGAAGAATTCGAAATGAGTAATATACCTTTTCGAAATCTGATCGAAGCTCTAATGCACCTGACTGTATGCACTCAACCAGATTTGGCCTTTCTTGTTTATGCTTTAGCACAATTTTCTAACAATCCAGGAAAGTACCATTAGGAGCTAGCTAAGAGAATCTTACGATATCTCAAGCAGACCATGGATTTCGGCATTGTCTATTCCAAACCAGATGAATCCACTCTGAAGGCATATAGCGACGCCACTTGGGCAAGCTCGAAGGATGACAACAAATCTTTCACTGGCAGATGTTTCATGATATGTGGAGGGCCAGTAAGTTGGGTTTGCAAAAAGCAGACCCTTGTCACACAATCCTCATGTGAAGCAAAATATATAGCTACTTCAAAGAATGCAAACGAGATCGTGTGGCTGAGACAACTGTTGAATGAGATAGGAGAGCAACAAGCAGAACCTATTGTCATGTATATAGATAATACCAGTGCAATATCCATGACTCAAGACCCTGTGTTCCATTTTAGGACAAAGCACATTCCACTCGATTCTAGTGCTTCTCAGCACATGACTTCATGTAAGTCCTGATTCGAAGACCTCAAACCAGCATATTTGAAGTATGTCTACTTCGGTGACTCAAGTACACTGTAGATAGAAGGAAAAGGATCCATTTGCCTTTATCTTTAAAATGTAAATTGACCTTGCTCAAGGATGTACTATATGTACCCAAACTGACCAAAAAATTATTGTTAATTAGCAAGTTTACTGATCAGGGCTATAGAGCCTTGTTCAATTCGAAGATACAGAAATCTTCTCTGGAAACAGAGAAGGTAATTTGTACATTTTGGATCACGAATATGCACTTTCCACTAATGTGAGTACTTCAAATGCCCAATTATGGCATCGAAGATTAGGACACCTAAACATGAGATCAATTTTGTATATTTATCATATATAAACTTTAATGTTGCCTCCACTAACATTCGACATGTATGTGAGATGTGCCTACTAGGCAAACAACCTAGATCAAGATTCCCAAGGGGACAAGCCACTAGAGCTAGTCCATTCTAGATGATCTGTGTGGCCCTATGAGTACTCCCTCTCTGGGCTTAGAACTATATTTTATCACTTTTATCGATGATTATTTGATATTTACTAGCATTATGTTCATTAAGAACAAGTCTGAGGCATTCAACTGTTTCAAAGATTTCAAACAATTCACTGAGACATAAAAAAAATGCAAATGCCAAGTTTGGCCTAGATAGAACTCGAGCTACATGGTTATGTCATATTTACTTTGATGACTACAACTTGCATAGAGATTGTAGACATAGAATTAAACAAAATTATGCTAGTAGAAACTCGTGGCAATTCACATGCATTAATTGTAAGTGATCCATAGTGACATGCAAGGCATGCACAAAGTGTAATGGACACATGAATGATGATTTGTACATTTCTAGTTAGAACTAGGACACTTGGAAAAAGTAGGTAGAGATTCATGCATGAGATGTGACAAATTCACATAGACTCTAGTTTTCACTTTAGATGTCATTAAATGATGGATGGATGTGGTTCTATCTCGAGCTACCTCAAACTCCATAAATATGTGTAGCTCTCTTCATAATTTATGATGAAGAACCAAAACTTTGTAGCTATCTCTTGCCATTTTGGATCCACACAAATTTTGCTTGTTATCTCTCTATCTTTCTCCCTCTAACTCATGTTGAGGCTAATCCTAATACACTAATTTCTTGTACTTTTGCTCATTAATGATTCATTGCTATCATTCTCTATTGCTTAGCATGCTAGATTGTGGTTAAGCCATAACTTCTGTACTAGATCTTGCTAATCAATCTAGAATCAGGTTATTGTGCTAATCATAAAGCTTAATTAGATCTACCTAACTTGTGGATCTTCCCCACATGTGTGAATTCTGGAAATTTTGTCATGGTATCAGAGCCAAATTGAGCTTTGCATGCTAACATCTCTGATTGTACAAGAAATTGAGAGCTAAATCAAGCAAAAAAGCAGTTTTGCACTTTTTCTCACCTTTCTCTGAAGTGTATTTGGATGAAATTGGATTGGATTTGAATTTTCAGACTTGAAAAGTGGTAGTACGAAATTCAAGAATTCCGCACTTGTGAATATCAGAAATTTTCAGTCCCTTCTATCTCCTTGCTTGTAGATCCAAAGATGGTGGTGTTATAGCTTGATGGAAAGCTTATGATTGTACTTTTTATATAAATTGAAACCAAATCAATCTGATGTGTCTATCAAGAGCTATAAGCTCTTAAAGAGGATAGGAATAGGTCCAAAATCCGAGTGACAGCATTTTGATTTGATTCAACCTTGCTTTGTTCTGAATCCATTGTTTTGAGCATCCTACACAAGAAACTGAAGATAAGACTAAGTTTGAAGTAATTGAACATCCTTTGAGCCTTCTGAGTGTCAATAGTATTTTCCTTTGAAGCATTTCACATGTGCCAAAAGTAAAATTCAAACTAGCCAAAGTATCTCAATCCACTTTGTGTGTCTGATCAAGAAAATCTTATCTTGTGGAATATTTGAGATCCATCTCAAATTTTGTTGCAAGTGTTTCACATAGAAAGGTAGAATATCCTTGAAAATACCTATAGTGAAAGAGAGCAGCAACTTTAAGTCTGATTGGAACAAGCTCAAACATATTGCAGTCCAATAACTAAGAAGTCTTCATCTAAATGGCACCTTTGGGAGGATATCTTCTAGAAGCAAATGAAAGACTAAACACTTCTAATTACTCAATTTGGAAGTTCAAAATGGAGTCCATTTTGATACTCTAGGATGTTATGGATATTGTGCTTGGTGTTGAGGAAGAGCCTCAAGCACAGGCTGAAATTCCTAAGTATAGGAAGAGAGCTAGAATGGCTCTACATTTCATAAAGATGAATGTATCTAATGAAATTTTGAGAGAGATAGGATCTTGCACTACAGCCAAAGATGCTTGGGATGCACTTAAGTCCATCTATGAAGCAAAGAATACTTCTAGAATACTCACTCTTAGGAATCAAATTTTCCAAAGTTTCCAAAGAAGTGAGGAGAGTGCATCAAACTATGTTCTTAATGATTCCATCTGATCTTCCACATTGCATAATTGGAAGATGTTAATCTCTCACTGTGCTCCAAGAAATGTGAACCAGATGAAGACATCTTCTCTATAAGAAATTCTAGTAATGATAAAAAATGGAGTTGAAAGATTGTTGCTTACTATCTCAATCTAGGATCTAACACTGATGTTGATCCAACCTATGAAATCTAGGAACAGATGTGAGAACAAATTCTCAATACAAAAAATCAATCTATCTTGAATTTGGATCTTGCTTCAGTCACAAAAAAGAAGCACATGCAAGTAAGAAGTCTATCTCTCCCACGAGTTTCAAAGTACTGATAAACTCTCTAGGAACTTACTTTCAACTCAAACACAGTAGTTTGTGTGAAATGAGTGAGGGTGCTTTGTCATATGATGATTCATCATGCAAAATTGACACTTGGACAAACCCTTCTATTTTGAGCACTTTTGGTCCAATTTTCTACTATATGGAGATCAACTTGGAAATTTTCTAGAAGTCAAAACTTGCCTACTTCAGCTTATTCCACACATGTGAGATGTCCTCTACACATGGGATATGACACCTCACCAAAGTATTTGGCTCATGCAATCAGTAGATTGATGCCATGTGTCATATATCTAGAAAACTAGTTTTTTGGCCATTTTAGCCACTAGAACTTGAATTAAATCATATGTACAACCTATATGATTATGGTACATGACAAGTACACTAGTTTCACACGTGGGAACAGGCTCCACACATGTTTGTTTATCTATATACAAGCTTTTTGGCCTCTACCAAGCTTATTTTTGCATTTTTCACACATAGGCCTTCTCCTCTGAGTAGCATCTTCATCTTATGTTTCTAGACAACGTAGTTGCTGCCATCGAATATACTCACAACTTTTTGTTGCAGGTTTGTTGTCATTTAAGAGTCTGCAGTGCTTTGATACCACTGAAGCGAAACTGATCGTTTCGGCCTGAACTGCAGCTAACAATTTTTACGATTCGAAAGCATGTATTGTTCTGTAATTGTCGCATTTTTTGGAAAAGCAAAAAATGCAAAAAATGTGAAGTATGCGAAACTTAGTGTATTTTACGCATCTAAGTACATTTTTGTAATTGTCGCATTTTCGTGAAAGTGAAAAATGCGAAATACATGAAGCTACATGTAGTTTTGTGCACTTAGGCACGTTTTAACTGTATTGGAAAATATGCGAAAATACCGAAGAGAGAGAATGTGAAAATGCCAAAAAATGCAAAAAACCCGACAAAATTTTATGCGCTAAGTTTTTGCACATTACGAATCTACAGCTAACTTTTGATTGCCAAGTCAATATGATCCATTCATCAGAACAACAATATACACATAAACAATACTATCATTCATGCATACACAACAGAAAAACTGATAGAAAGATCTATTGCTTTATAAATCTCCTTTGTAAGAGTTACAGTCTACCGCTTATCAGCGTGCTAGTTTTTGTTTTCTATTCTATAGCTGTATCAGCTTCTCTTCAATATCACTCTCTTCTACTCTCTCTGATTCTCTGCGCTACGTTTGCACAAACTTATATTCTATCTTTGCATCTTCTTCTAAGCTTTTCTTGTAAAACTAATAGTCGTGTTTTAGCACCTGATTAGTTGTGGTTGTCTGATTCTATTGTACTTGCGGATTGACTTGCGGCCGCCTTTGCGAGACCCACGTGGAGGTATCTAGGGATGAAGGAAAGTGAAGTTCATTTTCCAACAAAAAAGAGACGAGTCGATACATCTGTCGTTTCGTATAGACTAGTAAGAATGTCCCATGCCTCTTTGGAGCTGGAACAATTAGCTACGTGAGCTATTTGTGAATCTTTGAGATTCAAATATACAATGGCAAGAGCTTTGCCATCCTTATCTTCCCAGGCGGTCAATATGTTTGGTTCAGCATCCGGCTTGGCTATTGGACCGTTGACGTATCCCCAGAGTTTTTTTTTTTGTGAGTATCATCTTCATCTTGAACTTCCACATGTGGAAGTCATCACCATTGAACTTGTTGATCAAGCATATTTCTAAAGATGTTCCTTCCATGATGAATGATCTAAGTATAGTAAAGCAGTTTTGAATACTAATAGTAGTTTGGAACGATGGCTCTGATACCACTCTATTGGAGGACTCTCGAAGAAATTAGGTGCGGAATAGGAAACAAAGCTCCAACATAGAGAACATTATAGGTTCTTTACCAAACTACAACATCAACATTGATTTAGATCGAATGGAGGAATGTCTTGGTAGGTGTCAGAGACAACCATGAAGGGAGCGAATAACAATTAGGCATCTGAGACAACCATGATTCCTTCGAGATTAGACATTCTGAACTGAGTGAGTGTCAATTGAGAAAGAAAATTATCAGAAAGCATTCATAGTGCAATACACATAAGAAAATAGAGAATCTGAATTAAGCTGTTGTGAATACAACGATCAGATCACGGTCATGTGTCTGGGAATGGTTCACAATAGTTGTGCATTGTGTGCAGTGATCTTATGTAGCTAGCTACAGATTAAATAAATATCTCTATTCCTTGAATGGCTTTCACTCTCTCGAATATCTCTGATTCTAAGGAATCAGATAATTAAGACACAATGGAGTTCGCGTAGGAACTATGATTCACTCTTGTCTCATCATATCATGCTCTTTATGATTCTTCCTTACATATGCTCGTGAATTGCCGTTATGTATATACACATGAAACAATTACAATGACTGTGTGGGCAACGAGCGTGAAACAACGCAGTTACTAAAAAGTACTAAAGTGAATTGTGACGTGGTCTACGTCGAACGGGCCAGTGTGGATGACATGGACCTTGAACTCAAAGATTTTGAATTCGAAGTAGGGTCGAAGAAGATGTAGAACTCGAAGACCTCAAACTCTAATAGTTCATCGTCGATTCTACTTCTGCTTTAGTTGATTGATTGCACAGACATTCAAACTTTAGAGAGTAAGGTTGTAGTAGAGAGAGAGAGAGAGAGAGAGGAGAGAGAGAGTATTTACATAGTGTATCGATGCTCAGAAATTGCGACGAACTCAAATGATTCGTGTTTTGATGACTCGAATTCTAATGATTCAAATACTGGTGAGTTGGAATGATGCTTAATTCCAACAGTTCGATGCCATTTGTGAATAAGATGAAGGGTCTGATGATGAGAACCAGAAAGAGAAAAGAGCCCACCATGTTTTCCCTGATAATCATCCAAGTGAGCCCTGAGATTCAGACCAAGTCTGGAAATCTCAATTTGAGTTGATGAATTAACAACATCAACAATAGATGCAGAAACTCAACAAAGAGTTTCAAAAAGCCTTAAAATCTATCCAAAGTCAGTTGTCAGGGCAATTGCCATCTGGTAATGCTATTCATACACGAGAAGGTACCTGGTGCCCACATGTTGTGGCGCATCCATTACACTGACCTTATGAAATGCAACATTGTATACTTTGTAATACAACCACTCATATCGCATTAAACTATAGGTACAACCCACGCAACATATGCACTATTCTTAACCACCGCAATATGCACCACGAGGACAACCACAAGCACCATATAACCCTCGTGATTCCAGTTCAAGTTCAGGAATTGCCTAGACCACAACCACCTGCAAAACCACAACGCTTGGCCCCTTCTGCTAATACATTCATGTTTCCACAATCTTACCATGACCCTATAGAAGCCCAAAGGCAATACCAGAGATTTCGAGATGAGTTTGATAGAGCTGAAGATAGGATTTCTACTCCCTATCTGCCCAATTACCTATGCAGGGGCAACTACCACGAGGTTCTTTCACTACAAATCTTACCCATCCGTACAAGCCATTCAAGATAGCGGGTCTGGCGTGAATACTATTGCCCTATCCTTAGCTAAAGCATGGGGAATATCCACATTGGAAAAGCCTAAGTACAAGTTATGCATGGCTGACCAACGAGTGACGACACCTGCAGGTCACATAGTAATTTAACGATTAAAATTGTCGGTTTGAATTTCACCATAGAGTGTATAGTACTAGATTTTTCTGATGAACCACACACTTATCAATTCCTTCTTGGAACGCCTTGGTTAGAAATGGACGGAGTGATTCATGATTGGAAGAAAGAAAATCATTTTTGGCAACAGAGACAAGAGAATCTGTTCATAGCCACAAGAAAGATAAAACATGCACGAATTGAAGACGATTGGTCTTCAACTACCTATCAGTATTGATTCAACTATAAAGGGTCTTTACGTGTAGAGTACTGATATTATCAATTAAGGTCATGCTTTAGCAGCCATCAATTGTGTCAATGCCACTCTTTGTGAACACGAGGTTCAAGAAGAGGCACCAATCGAAATCACTATAAACTCCATGGATATCAACACTCCCATCATGCCCTTGTACATGATAGATGCACTCCCAATTGAGTGGATACCTGAAAATGCTTTTCTACCGAAGTATCCACTAGTGAGGATGGTGTTCTTACTATGGGAGAACATGAGTTATTTGACAACCAGCTTATTCACTTGCTAGATCCAGAGCGATTAGGAAAGTGTCTTATACCGAGAGTGATTAGACTTCTATCACCATTAGCTTGTGTGCAACATCCACAACCAATAAACACTCGTGTATATCGACCAAAGATAAAAGTCTATCAATGGGACGTACACAATGATGAAATCTTGAATACCATTGACGAAGACTTAGGTCGTGAAAAACCACAAAAAAAATCCTACAAATCCACAAACATCTTGCATGCTACAAAACAAATCAAAGTTTGATGTACGATTGACTGATAAGCAATTCCAAATGTGTGAAAAGAAAAAAAATAGCCAAGCAAACCTTTGACACAAAACCAAAAAAATCCTAGTCAAGCATCATCATCTACCAGCAAACCTATAGAAGACATTCCTAAAGATCCCACCCGAGGTAGTTGATGATCCACTATATGATGTTCCCCAGCACTTTAAGGATTACACAATTGATGATGTCATTATCAGTATGGTAAAGCCAAAACGGGAACCTCAACCACCATCAACTTCTTTTGAGGGACCTGCAAAGACCATACCTCTCAATCTGAAGTATGATGATGAAGGACATCGATCTTATTGTGCACATAGGAGCACACCTGAATCCAACCCAAATACGGGATTGGAAAAGTTGTTGCGCAAATGAGCATGCTATTGACCAAGCAAAATTTCAAAGGGAGGCAAAGAACCTCGTAGAGGTGGAGGGAGGAGATGTCTGACTACACGAAGATGTTGTGGAAAATGAAGATTACATGTTTCCACATGAGCTACTGAATAGAAGACCATGCTAATTACCATGTTGAAACCGAGACATAAGTGCAAAGGCAACAAGGGTCCTACTTCCTAGAAAAATAGCTAGAGCGATGGAAGGTTGTGCAAATAAGACCAACAACTTCATAAAAAACATGAATTGAGGACTTGTCTCTTGATTAACTATTTGTCGAGTGTGTCAAAGGCTCTTGGACCCATCAAGTTCTTGGCTCAAATTGGGTGAGGATGTTGAAAGCAACTTGAGCATTGCCAAGATTTGGCAACATTAAAGTGACAAACATGCACATCTAATGTGTCTCGAAAAGAAGAAGCCATGAAGTTGATTGTACCTATAGGAATATAAAATGCTCAAATCCCATCAATCGGAGTATCGAAACTTGCATGTAAAGGCTAAAAAGGCCTTGAGGACACCTAGCCATGCACGTGAAGGTATTCATCCTAAGCTCCAAAGGTGAGAGTTGTTGATAAAAATTGCCAGAAAGCAAGGATGACATGGTTAACAAGTCCCACAATATCGGTGTCATCAACAATAGAGGGAAATATACAAGTGTGGAAAGGAGCAAAGGAAACTCGTAAAGCCCGAAAGTGTGTCCCTAGAGTAAAAAGATAAAAAAAAACGAATGAGCTAAGCAAGCGGACTAGACCTGCACAAAATTCTTGGAAAGTTATCCCTCGGGAGCAATTCAAACCATCCACTCATTCAATGGGATGGCCCCACTTTCTAGCTTTGCTAAAATAGTAACAATACAAAGAACAAGCTAGGGAAAATTAAGGGCTAACAAAAATGGACTCTATTTGGGTTTTGGAGCATTGGAATATATGACATGCATATGCATGAGAGCCACGTGGTGCTCTTTTTGTATGCTCCTTTGTTGATTGGACTTTCTTGTGGCTGCACTCTCACTCTTCTTCTACTCTGCTCCCACTACTGCAATGCATCCTTGCTTGCTGTCTTAGATCGGATCAGATCAGCAAAGGAGATGTCTTAGATCGGATCAGATCGGCAAAGGAGATGATAGACGAGATCAGCACTATGTATGGCTAGCACACAAATGATCTTTAGATGATTCTGAGAAGACCCACTTTTGTTTTTCTTGCGAACGTGAAGATTCACTAGTTTTGATGAAGCAACGATGCCTAGTGATTTGAGGCATTTGCAGACGGCCTTCAACGTTGTATTCTTCTCGGAGTGCCCAGTTTGTATTTGGGTGAAGCTTTCAGATCAGCTCATGCTAGGAGTAAAGAATTCTGGGGGTACTGGGGTTGAAAGGAGTAAGCACTTGGAGGTATCATCAGGTTGCAATGGTAGCACAGCGGTTGCTGAGGTGGGGGTTAAGGTAGCTGTGGAGCAGGGATTGAAGCCAATCACAGATGATATGATTAGACAGCTGAAGAAGCTAGCTGTACTCTGAGATTAACGCCTCCTCCTGTGGTTACATTTTCTCACAGGAAAGCCAGAAGACAATTGCACATACTGGCTACTATCCCCGAAGACTTTGAGACAACTGACACGCCTTCTCGAGTGCTGCAGCTGGATCAAAAGCAGAATGATCAACTGCATGCTAATCATTTTCAAGCAAGGTTCTCGTTTTTGCTGCGAAAACTGAGACTAAGCTATTTTAGCTGTATCGCGCTCCCTGACTCGGAAGACCTGAGGATGGCTTATTTCAGAGATCAGGCGCTATTAACATTCACAAGAACGTATCAGCTCGAATGAGAAGTTTTACTGTTGTACATGAATATCTATAAACTCGAGAAGAAGCGAGAAAATTGTCACTTTATCCTTCATAGATGTGCTACAAAAATCCCAAATATAAAGAGAAAGATTTCTCTCAGAAATGGTCAGCGGAAATCATTCACTGCATTCAGAATGCAAAAATTTAACTTAACAGGAAAAGCTTTTTTCTAACGCATATGATGGTTTTCTAGCACTTTCAAAAATTGCACTCTTTGACTTCAGGCTGTGTAACAATAGTTATACATTCCATGCTAAAGACAAGGACAAATCCAGTATAACTCTGTCCAAAATCAAGCGCTCTAACATCTATGTAATGGTTTGCTCCATATCAGTTATTGGTGTATGAAGCTCTGTTTCATCTCATTTTTTTAACAAGCCTCTCACAAGGCCTACATGAATTACAGTTTTTTTCTTATGTACAGCTTTAAACATGATAATGATTGAACCTTGTTTGTATGTATTGAAAATCATGCGTGAAGCTGATTAAAATCTGAGCTATGACATATTGTTGTCAGTGATTGGCTGTATATACATATTTCATGCCTTGGAAGTCTTTTGCAGGTGTGGAAAGTCATCGGCAGCCTAAATTCAAGGAGAGCTTGATAATGATTGTATAGTGCCAGCCAAAAGTTGAAAGTTCATTCAAGAATAATTGTTAGCCTGCCTCTATAATACCGGTATCATAATGAATGTACACAAAGCTGACATGGTAGCTCTTGAAGAAAGTAGAGTTCCATGTAATATCTTTATTGACACAAAAAGCTAGAAAATGTCGTTCATGCCTCTCTCTCTCTCTCTCTCTCTCTCTCTCTCTCTCTCTCTCTCACACTCAGGTCTTGTCTCATTTCCATTCATGTGCTTCAAAACCCTAAAGGGTCCGTAAGTATACATGTGAACAAATAAAAACTGCAGAATCACATTCTCTCCATCATTGATTACATTCTCTCTCAAACATGCACATTTGGGTCTTTGGATCATTTTCTTGCAAGCAACTTTTTTTTCCAAGCATTAAACCTTTGTGCCTCTACATAGGTGTTTTGCATGCACTTTCAGCTGCTGAACCTTTGTGCACCTTCAATTGTCCCTTCCTTGTGGGTTCTTAATGTTTTAGCACTTGGATTAGATGTGTTGCATGATTTAACATTCACATGTTTAGAAACATTGATGTGGAAAAAGTTTGAAGAGATTTCTAATTCTTATATAGATACGTCTAGGTGAATAGCAACCAAAGTGAGTCTACTTGCTGCAATGCAATTGGGTTTTAAGAAAAGGTGGAGAAAGGAACTTTCATCTTGAAATTGGAGATCTACATTTTCTTAAGTATATTATATTATATTGTAGATTTAATAAGCACATTATTGATGCCAATTTGGAAAAGCTTATGAGAAAAAGATACGCATGCCAAGAGTTGTCAATTTTGTTGTGAAAAGTAAAGTAAGACTTTTAGCCTAGTTTTTTTTTTTAGTTATGGTTTGAATAATTCAAACGTTATGTGAAAGCACAAACCAATCATGTAATCAATGATATTTGAAAATTATTATGCAATGAACCATCTACATTCATGCTTCGCAGCACTAGAGTACTTCCAGTCTCAACATAACCATACCATCCCTTGGATCCCCTTAGCCCAATTCAAATTTCAATAGATACCTAAAATAGTACTTGCCATAGTTTAGACCAGTCTAAATCTAATGTAATGGGGTGAGAATTAGTAATCATGTATTAGGATCAAAATGTAGGGATAGAAAAATGATCTCAATGTCGCTACAACATTTTGGAGGTTTTTTGACCCTATTAACGAGGTTTTATGAAGAGTTTTTTTTTTTGAAAAAAGTTCCCAAACCTTGGTATATACCAAGGTGATACATCGGAAAGAGATCCTCGATAATTACCTCAGTAATCGAGGCTTCTTCATCTCATTTTTTTTTTGTTTATAGCATGTATAAACTGAGGGATATATCATGGGACCTTGGTATATCCCTATAAAAAGATGTTGGTGGCAAGTCTTTTCCGAGAAATATACCAGGGGATATCCTTTGGTATATCCCTCTTAACAAGACACCTATTCCGAGTTTATTTCGAGGCTGCAAAATGGAAAAAAAGAAATTAGGGTAGAATGGAGCCAGTAAACTGGCTCCATTCTACCATAACTCCATCCAACCCCAAGAGTCTTTTGCACCTTCTTATAAAGTTGGTAAGCCAAAACATTTGTTCATAATTGATAAATAAAAAAATTGCAAACATTTAAATTACATCTCTCACCGCATCTCGGATCTCTGATTTGTGGTGGCTCATCACGCCTCCCATGCGGCCCACCATCCATTTTTCGAGCAAACTGCATATTGTCAAAGGGGACTGAAAACTCTTATACAACTGGTCAACGACATAATTCTTGTCATCATCACTTTATTTGCGCCAATCCTTGAAAATGTCCTTGTTGAGGACGACATGCGTGAGTTGCTTCATGCGAGTGATCACACGACCAACGCGCTCATCCTCCACTATGTGAACGCAGTGGTCGTGTGATCACTCCCATGAGGCAACCTACTGAACGAGAGAATGTGCATGCGTAGTCGATCAACCTATTGAAACTCTGTGCCTCCCAACGAGCCCGTAGTCTCTCCATAATCTTGCTTGCATGCGAGGGAGACATCCCATCCATATAACTGAGGACATCATCGTCACTCATGGATGAAAAACGGGACCCGCGGCTGCGGCCAGATCCATGACTTTGAGAGGTGTCACGAGACATTAAGGTACGTATGGGATAATTGCTGCAAGCAGCAAGAGATATTTTTAAAAATACAACCCTATAGAATTAATGAGTGCAAGAAATAAATTCAAATAAATGAGTTTAGGGTTTAAGGTCAAACAAAATAAGTCACTCCTTACATTCAACCATAGATAA
Source organism: Diphasiastrum complanatum (assembly GCA_029204225.1). Taxonomy (NCBI): domain Eukaryota; kingdom Viridiplantae; phylum Streptophyta; class Lycopodiopsida; order Lycopodiales; family Lycopodiaceae; genus Diphasiastrum; species Diphasiastrum complanatum. The sequence goes on from CM055103.1 coordinate 56,756,153, forward strand.
ATAAATTACATTACACCCTAATAATCACAAATATTGAAATTACACGTGCTAGTCAATACATGTGAATAATTACACTTTGAAACAAACAATTGAACATTCCTACATGGTTTAGGGCCAAATACAGTTCAATTTTCATCATATGGGGCTTGTTGTTCATGCACGCACACAAACATGAATTAGTCTTCTGATAAATGTATTGGAAGTGGGAGAGAATAGCAAATTTAAAGAACATAAAATGTATTTGATGTCATACTTGAGGAGCAGTCCCAGTTTATCTGCACGCTCTGCCTCTCCAATAACTCGAGTAATGTCTGTGTATTATTGCCATACGCATACATATACTCATCATGGGTAGGAGACCGCCCCATGGCAGATCGTTGCACAAACATTCCAAATTTTGATATAAAAAGAGCAATTTATTCTAAGGTGTCAAATGAACCCCCCCCCCCCCCCCCCAAAAAAAAAAAAAAAACAATCAATAGTCAAATTTCATCTAAGGGTTTCGTGTAGGCTTACAAAGTGGACTTGAAAATATCCCTCGCCGCCACTGTCCAAGTGAGAAGCCCCCGTGGTCTCTAGTCGAACTCTGGCTGCCTCTCGCTGCTGCTTGAAGCAATCTGGATTATTTTTTTATTCTTTCTTCGCATACTTCTAGTCGACTTTCTCCACGTACAAAGGCCTTCGGATGGGAGTGGGAACTCACTACGCAGCTGATCAATGACGATTCTTGTGGTCATTGTTGACATCGCGCCAGTCATGAAATATGTCTCAGGGAAAGTATATATACATGAGCTCCCTCATGCGCGTGATGACCCTCTTGCCATGGGCATTCTCAATGATGTGACCAATCCTGTCTATGTCATATGACGGCGGTATGGTAGTTGGTGGAGATGTGGCCCTGGGAGTGTCTACGGAGGTGGCCTCAAGTATCGGAGATGCCCTGCCGATGGGAGAATACTGAGGATGTGGGGTGTATGTAGTGTGCTCGAGAGGGAGAATAGCTAGGGGGGGTACCGAGGCTAGAATAGTCAGGGGAGGGGGGCGAGGGGTGGTCGGTAGGGGAGAATAGCCAGGGGGGGACTGGAGGGGAGCGGCCTAACCCCATGGTGAAGCATGACCCCATGGAGTATAGCCAAAAGGATAGGTGTACTCAGGGGCAATGGGTCCAGAGGTAGGTAAAATGTGAGGGGTGAAAGAAGGCGTGTCGAGAATCTCAGGTGTAAAAGATGCAGGAGTCACAGTATCGTGTGCCCTACGTGCTACCTCTTGGGTCAGTGTCTCTCGAAGCGGACCCCACGACGACATGTGCTACACGGATGTGCAGGACTCATGACCACATCAGACAGATCATCGTCATTGCCACATCCTCCACAACAGATGGATTCTTCTTTATCTTAAGGTGCCTCCCCTTGTCAAATAAAAAAACACAAAAAGACTTCTGATCTAAAGGTCCCAACTTTTGCCACCCCAATATTTATTGCACTATTCAAAAAAATTTCCCACCAATTTTTGTTGAATGAGCTCTTCCACGAAGCTTCCTCATGGACCACTATATATTATCTCCTCTCGACCGATGTTTCTCCACCATATGGTGTGAAGAGAGTTTGGCAATTTGCTCACTGCAGAAAGTGCGCCCTATCAAGCTCGAGTTCGTCAGTTTCTACTATCCGGGTATGTAGCTTATCTCATTTCTTATTGATTCATTTATCTTCTAAAGTTATGTAAGCTTTCTTTATTGTGAGTAGGATGTATCCTCACTACACAATAAGGATCATAGAATCTCTTTTCAAGGTTATGCATGGTGAATGTCCCCAGCGATGGATCGCACTCCAACTTTTGGTATATGTTTGTGAGAAACTAATTCGTTGTACAGCGCTGGAGCCAACGATGGATCATGCTAAAAATGTGGCTCATTTTTTATATAATGCAGTCTGATGTCCCAACGATGGACCAATGGATCATGAAATATTTTTTGGTTAAAAACTATCTGTTGTCCAGTGATGGACTAGTGCTATCTTCCATGCAATTTTTTTTGATAATGATGTCTGCATGCCAACGATGGCTAGGCTTCACACCTCTTATGTACTCTAAAAAGTATGTTTATATGTTGTAAATACAACGATGGAGCACGCACAAGTTTTGCAATGATTGTGGTTTAGGATCAACTCACCATTTCATATATGTGAATGATGGTTTTTGCTAACAACTACATATGTTGCACCACTATTCAGCGATGGATAGGCTGTCTGTTCAGCTGTCAACTGAGTTTGAAAGGTCACTCATAATTCTAACACTTATTTTCATACTACCATACATAACTACAACTCAAAATCTTGCACTTTTTGCTAATATTGATGATACAACATGCACAAAGCTCTCTTCTTTCTCTCACGTATCTGTCAGGCTATTAGCATACTTTCCACTAGTTTCTACTTCAAAGAAGATACTAGTATTGAATCACTAACGAGAGAACATGTACATCTTTAAGCATTGATTATTACTACGGCCTTCTTTTTTGCTTAGGTTCGGTTTCGAACCATTTATCAATAAGCGTCTGCATAGGTATATACATATATCCTTTGCTTTTACTTGATATAGCATGTGTTGGGTGGCTGTCTTTGATACTTTGATTTTTGCTTCTAAACAAGGATGAAAATACCTTATTTGACAATAACGTTATTAATGTTTTGATTTTAAAGAAGACAAAAGCACTCGAGCGACTAATATGGCATCCTCACAAGATAACACTTCTGCGATCATCCAGGTATGATTTTTCAAAACAAAATTCAGTTTGTGCATAATCTCCTACGTTCAAAGGGATGGTGTCGTTGTTTTACGAATATAATCAGTTCTTTTCTTACTTTCTAGCATCTATCATTTCATAACCAGTTTAACACTGATAATAATGACTTAAATGTTGTCCATTGGCAAGGTTTTCAATAAATTATCTTAGACAGCATGGATATGCGGAAGAATATAAACGGTTCTTACAAAAGGATTAGAATGACATGGATCTGCCCTGATACCTTGTAAAAACCACGACGACCTCACCGATAATATATAACCTATCCATAACGATGTCTTAAATACCATGGCTTGAAGGTGTAGTTATGATAAATGTAAGTTTACTCAAAACAACACCATTTAACCATGGCTATTGCAAAATAATACCCATTCAGATGTCATATCAGAGCATGGTGAGTTACGACTGGAAAGCATGGATATGCTTAGGAGTATGGACAACAGTGCATGATTTGTTTTCCAAGATTTGTACTAATACTAGCACACGTGTCCACACCATATCTTTTAGCGAGATAAAATATATATGGTAAAAACTATTCATGCATTTGCACAAAACAATATAAACTGATATGGACCAATGCCCATAAACTAATCAACATGGCACATGCCCTGATACGGCAATGTCAGCGCTTGGCCTATCACTAATAAATATTCTATTCTTTGGGAAGACTAGACTTAATTTAAAATGATATCTATGATGTTAAGTGGTCTAGCTTCTTTTGAACATGGATAACAACTAACGCTTAGCTATGATACCTATCTTCCTCGCTGTACTAACTCGTGCAGTTTTGTGTTGTGGGATGGTAGTAGTTATCAGCTAGACGTTTTGAAAGTGGTTATGCTTTATGGTGCTTTTCAGTACTGTATTTTACTTTTCAGCTTTACTCTACCTTGTTGGTTTATGAATAAAAGCTTCAAAGGGTTTAGTCTTGCTTTGTCAAGAGGAACTAAGTGAAACTGTGTAACTCTCTCTCTCTCTCTCTCTCTCTCTCTCTCTCTCTCTCTCTCTCTCTCTCTCTCTCTCTCTCTCTCTCATGAAGGGAAGATGCATTTCTATGTAGTGCACCCTCCACCATGAGCACTTAGATTATTTTTGACACCTAAATGGCAAAACTCAAGGCTCCCATTGGATGGTGGGAAAGTAAGAGGGAAAATAAGATTTTATGTAATGTGTTAAAGTAATTTTATTAGAAAGGTCATTTCCTAAGTCTTGCTGGAGTGGGACTCACCTTTATTGATGGATTTGTTGGACTCTACTTGTATATATCTTCTAAAAAGCCAAGTGTACTACTGTCAAGGCACTAAGATCAAATAATGGTGGTAAGCATATTTCAAAAGATTCTTGGAACTTTTGTATAGCTCACTTCAAATATATATTGGGAAACCAACTCAACAAGACTATCAAGGCTCTAAAATCAAATAATGGTGGTAAGCATATTTGTGTGTTTTCTTGGTCAATTATTGGTCAAGCTATACTTGAAGGACAAACGTAATCAGCAACCTAACTAGTTACGAAACTTGAAACTAATAATCTATGGACATAGGAACTCACGATCTGGTACAATCAAAATAAGTGTGGCACATTTTGCTAAGTGAAGGAGTAGAACGATTAAGCAGCAAATCTGAAGAAACAAAAACGTTTCTGTTTACAAAGCCTTGCTAGCTTTCAGCCCTTGTCTTGACGAAGATGTTCGCGAACACGAAAGTCAAGAGACACGAAACACAAAAAGTTTCGCAAACACGAAAGTCAAAGGAGACGATCACAGACGGTTCGCGAACACGAAAGGTTCACAACAAGAATCTTTTGTGATCTGGCATAAGAATCTTTTGTGGTCCAGTACGAGAGAAAGGCAGACGAGCAAACAAAACCAACGATGGAAACGGAACCAACGATGGAAACAAAACCAACGACGCGACACGAAAAATGTCGCAAAAATCCGTTTTGCCCTCACGCTCAAAGAGTACCAACAAAAATCACTCAAGTACCCAAAAAGTACAGAAATCTGATTTGATGGCATGACGTCAGCAGATATTCCCTAGGTCGTGGCTAATCTGCCACTCTTGTAATTAACTGATTAGTTGTAGATGTTTAATCACTCTAATCTTAAAGGTTACATAGAACGACTATATACTTGTTGGATGATATTTGACAAGTAATGATGATAACATACACATACAGTGTAATGTAGTAGTCTGATGCTAGTAAGCAATCAAGACGAAATTACAGAATACATGTCTGCCTGCGTGCGAAGACAATTATGTCTAGGATCTATAGATCCAACTGTCCGCTAGTAAAGCGAGACGATTACTCGTGAGAGAACCGTGTTTCTCCCACACCAATGCACTGCGTGGATTTGCATGCAGTGTTTCAAAAAATCAGAGAAAGATCAATATAGATGATTTTTTTGTTGTGTCTGATCTCGAATGCGAATGCGTTTGTTGTTAATCGTGTGTCTGAGTTTTTCTTGTTCATTTGAATTTTGCACCTTGGTTGAAACTATGTTGAATGCTGCATTAATTTTATAAACGTAGATCAGCACCGCCTGACTACATTCTGGAGGACTGTAGGAGTGATCTAGCTGGCAATGTCCAGGGATCGCATCTGAACTCCATCCGAATCGTCAGAGGATCGTGGTTCCTTCGCGAAAGCTTCGCGATTGATTCTCTTCAGTGGTATCAGAGCATATCACACTCATTAGTGTTATTAGAGCATATCGCGAATTCGATTCTTCAGTGGTATCAGAGCCTACCTACATATTTTGTTATAGTCTGACATATCCGGAAGCTATCAGATCCAAGAGGCCAAGCAGATCAGCTGACGAATCTACAATGGGATGGAAAAGACCTCACTTCTTTCATGAGAAAGATGAAGGATCTGTTTCTATCACTACACAACTCTAGAGCAGAGAATGCAGTGTCAGTTGAGAAACAACTCACGTACCAATTGAGAGCCTTACCCAGATCATTCCAAACGACGAGAACCTTGCTTGCGAAAGATCCTACCATGAACCTCGAAAAGGCGATTGTCAATATTCGAGAGGAAGTCGAAGCTAGAGAACATCTTGATCACAAAGATGGTTCTAACCAAGCCCTCTACGGCAACAAAGAAAAATCCAAGAAACAATTTAAGCCTAAGAGGGAGTCGAATCAGAGGCAGAATCATGACCAGCAAGCAGAGGGGACATGCAAAGGCAACTGGAAGGCCAAAGGGAGGTCGAAGCAGCAAGGTGCGGACAAGAAAACTTGCGTGAGATGCTAAAGAGACAGGCATATAGTAGATACCTACTGGCTCAATCCCAAGATTGAGTGTATCCATTGCCCAAGAAGGGTCATGTAGTTGCGGATTGCTGTCAGAACCCAAGAAACAAATCAGCACAGAACAGACAGGAGAACAACAACAGTTCATCCTATGTCGAGGAGCCCGAGAGCTCAAAGATGGGCAAAAAAAGAACGAACAAAAATTGTTCGACCACTTACATCTGTGAAGACATGCGTGCAGCATCAACATCTGACACACATGAGGTGATCCTAGACTCAGGAGCCACCTCACTTTGTGACATCAAGATGAAAAATGCTTATTTCAGAAGTGCGGATCCCTCAAGATTCATAGTTCTTGGAGATGGATCTAGACATCAAGTGAACGGTATTGGTTCACTATAGCTCAACAAATGGCAGAGACAGACGACTCGAAGACGTTCTATTCATGCCTACTCTGCAACAAGACTTGCTCTCTATAGCAAGAATAGCAGATACAGGAATGCGTGTGATGTTTTCTAATGAAGCATGCAATGTAATCGACGCCAGTACCAGTACTCTGATCACTCAAGGTAGAAGGAAAGGTAACCTATATCATCTGAAGGTACACCTACCTGAAGATCAGGTGCATCAGACTCATGACGACTCGCCAGACACTCTGTGGCACAGAAGACTCTGCCACATGAACTCAATGGCGCTTTACCAAGCAAACCATCATGGAGTGATACCAGGGGTCAGCATCTCGAATGCAACCAGTTCAACCACCTGTGATGCATGTTTGAAGGGCAAGATGTCATGCACTCCATTCATCAAAGACTCCTACAGAATGACCAAGATTCTGGAGCTAGTGCATTCTGACATCTACAGTCCATTCAATGTGATCTCAATAGGAGGTTCGAAGTATTATATAACCTTCATTGATGACTATAGCATATTTGTTAGAGTGTAATTTATTCAGAATAAATCTGAAGCACTTGATAAATTCATAGAATATGTGAATTGGGCTGAGAGATGTACAAGCAGCAAAGTGAAGCAGATAAGAACAAATCGAGGTGTCGAATACATCTCGAATCAATTCACTGACTGCTGCAGAACTACAGCCTACACACTGCAGCACAATGGTGTTGCTAAACGAAACAACAAGACCCTGATGGAAGCAGCCAGATGCATGATGGCCTACTCGAAAGCTCCAAGGGCATTGTGGGCTGAAGCAGTAGCTATAGCCGCATACATCCAAAACAGAACAGGCAATTCTGGTGTCCCTCACACGACACCACGCGAGCTATGGTGGGGTAGAAAGCCCAACCTGTCTCATGTTAGAATTTGGCTGTGCAGCTTATGCACATATTCCTGATAAGCTTCGAAAGAAGCTTGATGAGAAAACCGAGCAGGGATTCTGGTAGGTTATGACAACAATTTGTCATACTATAGAATCTACATGCCAGACACCAACACTGTGAAAACAGTGAGAGATGTCAGATTTGATGAGAGCACGACAATGGCCAATGACGATCCTGCTAGCTACAAAGTTCTGGAGAGACAATACTATGACCTGCCGCCAATGACAGAGGGAACAGAGGACGAACATGAAAACAAAAATTTTTGAGTCGTCTCCCATTCAACGAATCTGACGAAGAAAGATTCGAGAGGCAGCCCACTGCTACAGTTCATGTAAACCAAGATGGTTCTGGACCGAGCAGAGCAGACAAAGGCAAAGGCATTGCTATCCCAGGAGGATCTCCTAGAAGGTCGACAAGACCACGAAGAGCGCCAACAAGGTATGTTCCAAGCACCAAAAAAGGACAGATGGATCCAAGCCATGAACGAAGAGATGGAGTCCATGAGGAAGAACCAGGTATGGACATTGGAGCCATTACCACATAAGCGCAAGATTGTCAAATACAATGGGTCTTCAAGCTCAAATACGGACCAGATGAGAATGTGACGAAATACAAGGCAAGATTGGTAGCGAAAGGTTTCTCTCAAAGATATGGTATTGACTACTCCGAAACCTTCTCCTGTCATCAAACATTCGTCCCTAGGTCTGTTATTTGCATATGCAACAGCTTATGACCTTAGGATCCACATTGTGGATGGGAAGATAGCCTTCTTGCATGGCGAACTAGACGAAGAGGTCTATATGGATCAACCCCAGGATATGTCTCAATTCACTTCCTGACTATGCATGCAAAATGCACAGACATAGAAGTATCTACGGTCTGAAATAGTCAGCCCGACAATGGTACAAGAAGAAAGATCAAGCCCTGAAATTATTAGGATTCAAGTCTCTCTTGGCTGATTCTAATGTATATGTCAGAGTTATAGATGGGCAGATCATCATAGTGGCTGTATATGTGGAAGACACTTTGATACTTTTGCAGGAGTTAGCAGTTGATCGCTGAGGTGAAGACAGATCTCGAAACATTTCGAGATAGTGGATCTGGGAGAAGCCAGGTGTTACCTAAACTTACAAATTGAAAGGGACTATGAGGGAGGTAAGTTATACCTTCACCAATCCAGATACACCCAGAAGATCCTAGAGGACTTTGGGATGCTGAACTACAAAGGAGCCAATACTCCAATGCTTGCAGAGACGGTGCTGACAAACGATGATATCCAAAGACTGAGGAAGAGAGAACAGATGCAGCTTAAGTTTTAGGAGTCTAAAACGTGAATTTTTAAGTCTGATAAAGATCAAAGCATGGAGAGAGAGATTGATCATGTGTGTCCAATGTATGTGGATCAGTTGACAAGCTCGATGGAGAGAACTACCATCTTTGTAAGTTCAAGATGAAGGTCGTTCTACTAGCCAAGGAGCTGTGGGACATTGTTGATAGTACTAAAATCAAGCCAAAGGCTGATGCAGCTGGCATCACCAATGGAGGCAACGAGATGGCAAGAATCACATTGAACATCAAAGACTCCCAAATTAGTCAAATTTGATCTGCACAGACTGCTAAGAATACTTGGGACATCCTAGCTACTCTTTATGACATTAGAGATGTCACATCCAAATTTCATCTGAGGAATAAATTCTTCACTTTGAGGATGTCTAATGCAGACACTATCTCTTGCCATCTCAATACATTCAAGAACCTTATGGAGCAGATGACTGCAACAGGATTGAACATTGATGATTCAGATGCAGTAATGACTCTTTTATCGAGTCTGTATGAAGCCTAAAAACATGGGTCATGGCTATTTCGACCCAACAACAACTTACTCTATCAAGGGTCATCTCTATGTCGTTACAAGAGGAGATTAGAAGGAATGCATCCTCAGGCTCAGGATCGGATCCTGAGGCTCTGTAAACAAAGAAAAATAAAAAAATTTAATAAAAAAAATCCACAAAATTTGATTATTCAAATAGAAAGAGAAAAATACAGTCTGGGTCGAATTTTGGCTCTGGGTTGAATTCTGGCCAAGGTCAAATTTGAATTCTTCATCATTCCAGCCATTTTTGAAACTCTTCTGCAAGTACTATAAGAGAACTATCCATCTCATCAAGAATTGTAAAACACTCAAGTACAACAATGAAAAGAAGAAGCAGTTCCAACAACCAGTCACTCGGACCAGCCTCAAGAGGAAGATGAAGTTGCCTTCATGACCAAGGTCAGAAATTTGTAGGATGCTGATTCCTAGTACTTGGACTCCGGAGCAATTCAACACATGACCCATCATCGGGACTGGTTCCAAAATTATAAACCTTTCACCCATTCTAGAATTGTACAACGTGGTGACAACTCAATTCATTCCCTTAAAGGTGAAGGAACAGTCAGGGTCGAATTTTAGAGAGGTGTTGTTAAGTTGTTGTCCAATGTTTTATACATTCCGAACCTTACCAAAAATCTACTTTCTATAAGCATAATCACTGATTCTAAAATTCGATATAGAGGGCTGCACCATTTTTGACAAGACTAAGAAAGTCCTAGCTTTCGATAGAAGATGTGGCTACTTTTACAAATTAAGTCACTGTTTTTTTACAAATAGTCAGGCTCTGATTTCTACTTCTGAATCAAATCATATGCTATGCCATTTCAAACTAGTCCATTTAAATTTGAAGAGTATTCAACAAATGTCAAATCAGAACTTAGTGCAAGATCTTCCTTCTATTAGCAAATTTGATTCTCCATGTGAAAGCTGTATTATCAGCAAGCATGCTAGAATTGCATTCACTTCAGATTTTGTTCACACTTCTAGATTGCTAGACCTTGTACATAGTGACCTTTGTGGGCCAATGCAAACTTCTTCCACAGGAGGAGCTCTTTATTTTCAGACTTTTATTGATGACTTTTCTAGGAGAACTGCTATTCACTTTTTAAAGAATAAATCCACGACTTCAAATTCTTCAAGCAGTTCAAGGCATCTGCAGAATCCAAGATTTCACTCTCGAAGTAAGCATATTGAAATCAAGTACCACTACTTAGAGAGAAAGTGCAGAGCAAGGAGATTTCTCTGGTTTATTGTAGAGGACAGAACTACAGGCGAGAGATTACTTCACCAAAGCTCTATCAAAGGAGCATCATCTCATATTTAACAATATGTTAAATCTGAAGTTTGAAATTATTCAGGATCCACATTAAGGAGGAGTGCTAGAATTCATGCTCAAGCCCAATTCCATTAGGTAATGAGCATCCTGAAACCTTTTTATACTTATACTTGGAAAAATGACAGAAATTATGAAGGATCGAATTTTCCAGCAAAGGATCAAAAAATTCATGATCGAATTTTTTTGACCCAATGTCATTCTTGTTAAAGAGAGATTTTTTCGACCCTGAGTCAGGTCGGATCAGTTCTAATCGGGTCTAACTTTTTTGGGCACTTTCGACCCTGGATCGAATCGGATCGGATCAGGTCTAATTTTCTCGGCACCTTCGACCTTGGATCAAATCGGATTGGGTTCAATTTTCTCAGGCACCTTCGATCTTCGATCGGATCGAATCGGATCGGATCGGGTCTAATTTTTTCGACCTTGAAAATTTTTACCCCGTGTATAATTTCAACCCAATGTAAGATATGACCGATTCATCTTGACCTGTCATGCTAGTAACTGCCGCACTACCGATTCATCACCATCTGCTCACCACTTCCGCTGCTCACCATGGTTTCCACCAACATCCTACAATCCTTACATTATAATAATGTGCTAGGAGAGGGGGGGGGGGGAGGGGGGGGGGGGGGGGTGGAAAGTTGTGAGATGCTTGACGCTTGGTGGGAGTGGCCAGTTTTGGGCTGTCCGAGGGTGCGTGGTACTCCTATACAAGGTAAGGTAATGGTGACAAAGTGTTAGAGGGAACAACTACATAAGTTTTTACAAAATGAAGAGGGAGGGGTGTGTAGTGTGCACCAAAAAATTCAAGGGTGGAGTGATGCTCAGAATTGAAAGAAAGTAAAACAAATACCTGACATAATATGTATAGGCGGGCAAGCAAAAATCTCACTAAAATAAGAGATTCATTAATAGAATTTTTTATACAAACCATGACAAGGGTAAAAATATTTTTTATAATTTTCGTCGAGGAGTTAGTAAGCCCTCTCAATATATGCACTTGAAAAGGTCATGGTGCTCAAGTTATAATGGCTGCCAAGTGTGAAGGACTTCAGATCATTGATGATCCAATCCATGTCCCTAATCTTTGGTTACAAAAGAAGAAAATCCTACCAATGTCACCAATGTAGAAAAATCAGCATCTACACACAAAATGAGATGCAAATTCTAATAGAACTTGATCAAACATGAATCAGATGATAATGTACTATTGTTATCTATACAAAACCAGCAAGCCACTGTATTTCACAAGTGGGGATCCAAAAATAACAAATATAGATCATTCTACACATAAAATTGCATGTGATCACAAGCATAGTGCACCAATGGATAGTAGAACCCAAGAGAACCATATATAAGCATGAAATGAGATAGAGAAGAGAGAAGATGTGTCTCTCCACGAGTCCTCCTTTTATAGTAGGTCCTAACCCTATTTGGTCACTTGGCTTTCTCATTAAAATGCTAATCCTACTATTTTTGGGCCTAGATTCAAAGTACCCAACATTCAAATTTGAATCTACTCAATCTCGCATTCTAATTTTTCCACACTTTCAAAAAGTATTTATTCAAATGAAATTTAGTCTCTAAGTCTAAAAACAAAGTTGTCCTCAAATATGCCAAATATGGAAATATAACAAATATGATCAAACTAGTTGAATCTTTCACACTCCCTCTTCAACTAGTTTTAGCATGGACTTTGATAACACTCCAAGTAAAGTCCTGAGTCTTCAATGACCTACAAAAATTGTTCCAGAACATTTTTGCCAATTGACTCTTTTGATGCTCTTGACTAGCTCAAATTGCCAACTTCCTTTTTGCCTTGTTGAAGCCCTTTGAGATCAACCTCTTGATCATCAACTTGACCCTCAAAGTCATTGAAAAAATTTGTTTCTAGATTCATTACTTGATTTTATAGTAAGATAACATCCATCCACTTGCATAGCACCATACACAAGAAGACCCTACCAAAAGATGTTGCATTCTAAGAGCTTGATACTCAAGATCCATTGCTTGGATCCACTTCTCTTCTTTCCGTGCTTCATCTACACTTGTAGGTTCATCAAAAGAGGGTAGGAAAGCAACATAATTTTGGAGGGTCGAAGATCACTCGTCGTAGTAGCCCTCCC